>JANZLD010000005.1:76575845-76592714 GCA_026413575.1 Erythroxylum carthagenense | reverse complement strand
ATACCCGCCCCATACCCGCCCCGTTGCCATCACTATTCCCAAACTTAATAGAATAAATCTATTCCCTTGGAATTGAAAACCTCAAAGCAAACACTATTTTTTATAATTATTTCATTCCTTCATTCCTAAACCTTCAAACCAAACGCCTCCTTAATTGATGAACTTTGATTGCAGTATTCAACATTTATATGGGATGCATATTTCAGAAGTAATTCCTGGTTGTAAGGAACAATAAATTGATTATCAAGGTCAAACCCTTTTTTGTGTATCAACTTACCATCATTTCTTTTCCTATAAATGGGAAATCGTTCATCATCAAAAGAAGTGATTCTTGCAAAAGATTTAGGATAATACTTTCCACATTTACCTTCATTCATACATGGAGATTTAGGATTTAGACTTCCATAAGGTCCATGCATCATATGTTTAGAAACAATATTATATAAAATTATGTCAGTTATAGGATCTGGAATCTTAGCACAGATAATCTTGTCAAGCTCTTCAGGATTATGGTGCTTTTCTTTATCATTTAACAACAGAAGGATGTGAACATGAGGTAAGCTATGTTTCTGGAACTCAATTGTGTAAACAACTGACACAAGGATGAAAAAACTATCAACTAATATATTATACAATATATAAAAAAATAAGTTAATTGTCAAGATCTACTTGAAAAGAGATTTTGATGAAGCAACTTTAAAATAATGACATTTAATATTGCAAATGACTGAAAAAATATTGGAATATATTGTGTTTATCAATTAACATTTGAGGGGATCTTTAATAAAGGATGAAACTTAAATGAATAGTAAAGTATGGTTGTAAGAAATACATAAGGAATATATAAACCATGAAATATGTACTCAGATAGTCATTAACAGAATAGAACAATTCAATGAAGCAACAGTTGCAAGTTAAACAATTACAAATGCTTCGCAATATGACGTTAAAAGGAAAAAAAACTACTTTAACAGGTCAAAGCAATAGAAACTCATGATATAAATTGAAGAATAATGGACAGAAAAATTACCAGCTTTAACTGTCCCAAAATTTTGCCTTGCATTAGCTCTTTCATCAAACAATTTAACTTCATCTTAAAAACGCGAACTATTAGATCTGATCTATCTTGTGCTTTCAATTTCAAATCCTTTAATCGGCATGTCAATTTAGGCCATGTCGGATTACAAGTGAAAGTGATAAAGATGTCAGGATAGCCAGCCCATTTATAGATGGCCATTATATCTTGATAATTTTGTATCATATATCTCGACCCTCCAATAAAAGTTGACAGAAAAATTATACGTTTACTAACAAACGCACTTGATGTATGCCCTTGTGATACTGCTTTTGAAACAGTGTTATAAAGATCAGCTATAAGATCTTCTTGATGAGTTTTAACTTAACTTATTGTTTGATTTTCCATCATTTTGTATCCATCATCAATAACTTGTTGGAACAGTGTCCCAACATGCAATATAAGAGATTTTTCATCGTCTCTATCTTGCATTCTAAAGGCTAAATACTCCCATAATGTGACTTTAGTCCTCTTTTTAGTACTTGATAGTGATGCATCACTATGAGAGATATCTTCTATATATCCTTCTACATCATAAGGAAATAGCAAAGGGTATTGCATAGGAAGATAGGCTGGATGCAAATCGTGTACTCTTTATAATAGCCCATATTGTATTTGAACAATAATATCCTTCCCAATATCTAAAGTATCCACATCACCAACCACTAATGCTGCTACCTGTGATGTTGTAGGCAAGTTATAAGTTCTACCATTACTTGCTCTTTTGTGGATTAATCTTAGCTTCAAATGCTTGCTATTGGATGTTTGAAATCTATCTCTTGCCATTATAAAAGCCTGAGTCAATATATTATAACTATCAAGCATCTCTTTCAAATTCATCATAATACTACGATCAAGAAAACTCTCATCATCTTTTGATTTGAAAATGGAACATATAGTTTCATCATGGAAAATTAATAAAGAGATAAAAATTATATGCAAGAGATGATGTGAATTTAAGATGTACCTTATAACAATCATTCGATTATCAATTTTATGTTCTATATCAAAGATATACATTTGGAAAAATTTTGGTGGTTGGCCTTCAGTTGGAAGTAAGCTGCCAATATGATAATAATTCTGGCCAGATATTACAAAAGAATAAGGAATATTTCCATCATTAAGTGACTTGTCAACTTTTCCTCCCATAAAAGTGAAACTGAATATCATGTTATAAATCCTGATATATTTCATAAAATGTTTGGATATTGCAAACTGTTTACTGAATACTAACTTCCTTATATACTCAGGAGGTTGTTTGAAATGTGGTTGTTGAATCTTTCCTTGAACATGGCAAAGACCAAATATAGGGTTGGCAGTGTGCTTAGATTTCTGATTCCTCTCACAATACCACATTTAAGCTCCACAATAAGTGCAGACACAATGATATATTCTGTAAAAGAAAAATAAATCTAATATTAACTAAGGCAAACACAAGTTATGAAAAAGGCGTTAAACAACCTCTGAGATATTAAACCTTCATGTGCAAAGTAAGTGCTTTCTTCAATACTATCATCTTCATTAATCTCAGTTGCATAGTTTGCATCAGCACTTTCAACTGCAATAATGATAAATGAATTCAGTTATGTAATAACCTATAAGTACATTGGAGAAACAAAAATTAATACAATGTCTTAACAAAATTATATAAATAGAAAAATTAAATATGTCAAGTATAACTTGTTTAATAAATGCACCATTCAATTCAAATTATGAATCTTCTGACACAAGATCAGTAATGTCATTGACTTCATTATTTGTATAACCTTCCAGTGGAACATTGAGATATAGCAATCCAATTTCACATGCAATGTTTGAAGCCTCAATTTTGTCATGAAGTTTGCAATTGCAAGTTATAGCACTACATTTGCCCATACTTCTAATAACATATCTTCCTGGCTTCATTGCTAATAGATTTGCATTTTGAGTTCTCTTGGAGATTAAACATGGTCAACTTACAACAGATTGAATCTGAGGAAGACTATTTACTTTTAAATTTTCCCTTGATTGGAGTCATTTGTTTGAGCAACCAACTTCCTCTAAGCATAAAGAAAGTATATGAAATTGAATAATTTACAACAAAATATAACATTTTTTATATACAATCTAACTTTGATAAACCTAGAACAGCTAATGAGTTAAAATCTTTGAAAATGTTCTTAGCACAGTTTGAAAGATCTATAAATGGATGCCTCTGCTTGAATCCAAAATTTGTTAAACTGCTCTTGGCTAAAGTAGATGCTTGGTTTCCATTTGCTTCAGAAATTGGTGTAATACCATTATGTTGTAAATGAGTTTAAACAGATGATATTCTCCTTTGCAAAAAGTATTGATGTGAAGGAATTGAAGAGGAAGGTCGTAAACAACAGTTTCTGATAATATTTTCATGAACTTCTAACAAAAATAACACAATAGTTGAATGTGAGCAAAAATGGACGTGCTTTAAGTAAAACAGAACTAATGCAAAGAGCACATCATATATAGATCTATTAAATTTGCATAAAGATTGTCATTGTACCTCCTAAAACACTAGTAGCAACTGTACTTTCTATTTGATTACCTTATGCAATTTTCTTTAATAGTGGAGTCTAATTTTCTTTAAGATTAAAAGAATTTCTACCATTGGACTTCATAGCTTTCACTCTTCATACCACACTAGTTGCTCCTTGAAACCACAAGCAGAATTCTATGTTGATTGCACATGATTCATTGTCTTCTGAGGTAGTTTCAGTAGTTATACCAAAGCAAGAACATATATAACAGCCTGATATCTTTATAATAGATATACAAACTATATTTCTAACATCATCACTTAGAATGAATCTTCTACCAAATGAAATTCACTCTACCACAAGAGCACATATTCCTTTGTTCTAAACCAGAACTTCTGATCTTTTTTACAAAGAAGGAACCTTTTTTAGAGCATTATTATACTAACAGTCCTAGAAGCAAGATGAAAAACTAAATAGAAAGTAATAGTTTGAGCAATTAGATGAAAATCATAAACAAAAAAAAACAGAAAAAAGAACATAAACATGTTTTACAAAGAAGGCAGAACATAACAAAAATGGACATAGAAATGAAATTATGATCTAATTAATCTTTTGCAAAATAAAATTCATTCCCCTACCACAAAGAACACACTCTAACAATACCTATTCTTTCCTTTTAATCAAGAACTTTGATGTGTTTGTAAAGAAAAAGCCTTTCTGTAAAGGTTTATGATCCCTTATATAATAAGATATATAGGCCATAGATAAAAGGCGCCAAATTCTGATACTAAAAACCTTCTCTTATCTGAAACTATTGATATGACAAGGCAATTGAAAATATAAGGCAAAAGGGGACCTATATTACATTCCCCTATGCCATCAGTTTTGCACAATAACTTGAAAAAGAAATTGTTGTAACCTATTGACCACACATTTTGGGTAAAATACAAGTAAAATTTTTTAAAATTTTAAGCTTCATATATATGCATGCTTGTGCAAACTAATTTTTATGCTTCATATAATTGATGCATATAACTACAATTTTCAATTCAAAAATTTTCTTCTCATAATTCAAAAATACTTAAGTAAGTAAGTAGATTGGCAACCCATCAAAAAGGCATTTAGAAGAAACACGAAGTTGCAGTACTTGAGCTATGCACCAACCGTGAAATGTCTTTCCTCCACAATCAAAGTCCATAAGGAGTTGTTTATCAGCACACACCCAGTTGCTTAACCAAAGATAAAAGCCTGTCATGCCCACAAATTTCTAAAGTTCCTTCTCAAAATTTCACAAGAAGTTAACGATGGGGAAGGCCTCATAACTCCTACATCATCATCGAGGGAAAATATATCAATAGAGTGGCATGAAATGCATGGTTCCTACAATTAGAAAAACCTGCTTGAACCTCTGCACCCTTGGCTTCACCGAGAGCTTATCAAATATGGAGATTTGGTAGAAGCAACTTATGATGCTTTTGAGAAGCATTAAATGCTTTCTTTTTTTAAAAACCCAAACATGATCTAAAAGCATTAAATGAATGAAAAGGGTTTTGAGAAGCATTAAATGCTTGCTTTTAGAATGAAAAGGCTTGACATTTTAAGTGGGAATTAAGCTGATAGGGATTGAGTTTTAAGTAAGTAAGTAGTTTCTTTTAACCTTTTTATCATTTTTATTAAGATATATCTCTTTCTTCATTTCCTAATTCTTTCATATAAGAATGTAACTATTCTTCTTCTCTGAAGATTAAGACACAACTATTATTTCCCTTACTATTTTTCCTATTATGATATATATGTTATGTTGTAATTTTTCTTTTATAATAGTTAATGCACCCTTTACCATCTAAAGCATCCATCATCATCAGAAAATTTATGCTCTTGACTAATAAGAACACCCAAGAAAATCAATTTTTTTTGAAACTTAAAAACATACCAGAACATCCAATGTTCTAATAGTTCCGTCATGCATCTTGATCTAAACTGAACCATTGTCTTTGACAGTGTGATCTTCATCATCACTTAATCTTATAGTACCATTCTATAATTTAAAAGAACATAACAAATTTTTATTGAAATTTATATGATAAGTGGCCTCAATGTTTTATCACCCGTCAATTTGAGAATCATAATTACTCACTGTTAAAACATCACTACCTCTTCTATCCTCTTCATTGGAATTCTCTTAAACTATAATATCACTTGTTTTCCACATGTTTCCCCTTTTCTCATTTCTATTCTTTCATTATGGACAATCCCTATTAAAATATCCTTTAACTTTACCATTAAAGCATCAAATTTTAGACTTCGATTTAGATCGTGACTTGCTATAGTTTTTAGTATCATTTTCCTTACTCCTTACTCTGCATAACTATATTCAAAATTGATCTAACTTCATATATGCCACAGATCTTTTTTTTATTCTTTGTACTACAAGGTATCCTTCATATCATTTATAGATAAAGATAGTCTCTGTACAATATAATATAGTATCAACAAAAATCTCATAAAACATTATGGCTTGATCCTTATCTTCAATTTTAATGCTAACACCTTTATAAATCTAAGATGATCCAGTCAAAATTATTAATGTAATTCTCCACATGTATACTTTTTGACATCCTCAAGGTATATAGATGTTGCTTTTAATATAAATGATTTGTAAATAATCTTTTCTAATACTTAATTTTAAGTCATTTTTATAACAAAACAACTTTTGTTTCAATAACCTCTCCTCTGAGGACCTTATCACCCAAACTCAATAGTATTGTATTATGCACCCTCAATAGAACCTCTTCCTTCTTATATGCTTCCAAATTCTTCGGTAATCTCCTCCTATCGACATTGTTACACCATTACTGCTAAGCAAGAATTGTTGTCATCTTCACCTTCTATAAAGTGAAATTATTCAATTTATTAAACTTCATAATATCAAATTTATGAAGAGATATCCTAATAGTAAACCCTAGACTCGTAAAGGAAAAATTTAGGCTTTGATACATGTTATTACAATATCAATTTCTTTGATGTTAATTGTTATAAAAAATAGTAATTTGGAAGAAAATAAAAAAGCAAAAATACAATAATTTAAGTGGTTTAGTCAATCTGTTTGACCTTTGTCCATGAGTAAGGAGACATAATTCTTTTATTGATATGAAAAATATGATACAAAGAGAAATATAATAACTACAACATTATAAAACCTCGTAAAGGTTCTCTTTAAAGATTATCACCAAAGTCTTCCAAGATCTTACTTACAAAACCCTTATTAAAGACTATTTTACTTGTAAGAATTCTAATTAAGTGAAACCTCGTTATCATAAAAGTTTAAGACCACCAATATTCTATTTTCGCATAAGCTAAAATTTATTGAAACTATATTTTCATATATGTCTAGTCACACTAAAATTCTATTTCACTAAAATTTAAGGCATATCGCATGTAAACTAAGTAAATATATGTTGCCTATCATTTATATTTTTTTAGAATTTAAAAATGCATTAAAAAATAGAGAAGTTTACATCAGGAGAGGGACTCTCCCACATGAGATAGACCCACTTGAAACACTAATATATCTAGGTTAAGACAAACGGTGACGTTCAGAACAATGTTTAGTGAGCAAAGTTGTTTAACATTTAGGGTATAACGAAATGTGTATTTCTCGAATCTTCAAATGTTTCTCGATTTGGGAGGGTGAAAGGCGATGCTCTGATCATGAGGTTAGCGGTATGGCTCCTCGGTGTTTTTCTACTCTTTTCTCCGCACAAAGAAGATCTTAACTCAAGTATGATACTCAACTTCATAAGCGCGATGACTTTTAGCGATTAGATCATAGCGATATTATTTTTCGACTCTTCGGACATTGCTTTCTTTTGGAGGTCTGGGGTTCAGCTCTACAGTGACGAGTTAGGGGATGATCTCAACTTAGGTAAGCTTCTCAACTCGGTATAATTCCATCCTTTATATTTATGAATCTCCACAAAATAACAAACTATGTTGATAACAGGGATCTGGTGGGACAGCGGTGTTCCTTTAAGCATGAATCGACTAAGGAAGAAGCATATATGACAAAGCTCTTTCTTTCCAACATGTGAGTCCATATCCACCTATACTTCAATAGTTTTTTGGGAGTAGGTAAATGAATAATCTGATAGAATCTAGGAATTTCTATGCATGAGAGATCATTACTTTTCTGAATTGAACCCTAGTTGTATGAAACTTTTTTTTTAGTAACATGAGCTAGGAATAGACAGCAAGGACTATATTCTCCATGTGAGAGTCATTCCTTTGGTACAGTGTAGGTTCAACTGATTTGTAATCAGTAGTTCCCTTATGCTAGCAATAGCGAGTTCCATAAGAGAAAATAGAGAATTAGATTTCTGTTTAAACCTTCTACTATTCCTCTCATTCCAAGCTGCTTGAGTACATGTAGCAACCAAGATCATTATAATAGCCCTATCATATTTAGAAATATGCAGATGAGATAACTCTAATAGGATGTCAGAGAGTCTGTAATAGTTAAACCAAGGCGCACATAGTCTAGAGATTTTAGCCCAAATCTCTTTATAGAAAACACACTCGAAGAAGAGATGGTCTCTAGTTTCATCCTCTAGGTTACAAAGAATACATATCTTAGAGGAAGATAGGAACTTCAGCCTATCCAAAGTGCTAAGTCTATTCAACATAGCTATCCAGAAAAGAAAACTAGCATTAGGTCTAACAACGTTAATCCAAATCAGGGGATACCATCTTATTTTATTAATTGTCCCATCCCTCAACTTTTTAGCTTCCCTTATAGTTATTTACTGAAACTAGAATCCCATTCCATAAAATATCTCTCTCCGAGGCTTCCAAATTGCGGAATGGGTAAGAAACTAATCTCATCTGATGATAACAACCAAATTATGTTTCTAATTATTTCATGGAGCTTAGTTTTCTTAGGGACCTCTCCAATAGAGTTCTTGCTAACTGATTTTGAATTAAAGCTCCTTGTCTTGTCAAGTTGTTATACCATAAGGAAATTCTTTCCCCTACCCCTGTTTGACAAGTTATGTAATGTTGAACTTCTTCTCTCATTCTAAGAAGTTGGTTAAAGAATCAAGAGTAATTGTCTTTGATTCTTAGATCTCAAAGACTCTCACTTTTTAATATATAGATGTGAATCCATTTGACCCATATTGATTATTTTTCACTTAGGATTCTCCAAATCCTCTTGGTCATAAGTAATATGTTTTTCTTACTGATTAACTCCAATCCTAATGCTCCTTCCTCTCTCGGTTGACAAATATTCTTCCAACTAACTTTTGCTATTCCTTTCTCACTATTTCGTTTCCCCCATAGAAACTGCTTCATCAATTTTTCAATTGTTTTAATAAGTCCTTTGGAGAGAAATAGGTAGGAACACCAGTAAGATTGCATTAACATTATTATTGAATTCAGAAGCTGGAGTTTCCCTCCATAGGATAGGGCTCTATTAGTCTATGGCCTCAATCCTTTTTGGATTTTTTTTTAATTAATGGGATACATTCACAAAACCTTAGCCTCTTAGATAAGGTAGGAATGCCCAAATATAGAAGAGGAAGATCTTTGATTTCCATACCCGTAGCTAGAGACAAGGCATTAGAAAGGCGAGAAGCACTTTTGGAGAGCATTAAATAAATTTTATGGAGATTGACACTCAGATCCGACATCTCCTTAAAAGAATTGAGAGTACTCATCAGAAAATAGACTGAGTGAACATTAGCCTTGCTTATAAGATTAAGATCATCTGCAAAACAAAAGCTTGTTAGAGAAAGCTTTTTACATTTGGAATGGTATCTGAATCTGGCGTCCTTTAAAGTGTTATGCTTCAGCATTTGATTAAAAACCTCTATGCAAATTAGGAATAGGTAAAAGGGCAGAGGATCCCCTTGCTTAAGTCTTTTTTTGCCTTTAATCATCTCCCATTTATCAATATTCTGTAGGAAGTAGTAGTACTGCATTCTTGAATCCACCTTATGAAACTGTGGGGAAATTTCATGACCTCCATAGTTTGTAGCAAAAAAATCCGGTTGACATTATTAAAACCTGCATATAAGTCCACTTTAATAGTACAGTTTTGAGGGCTTTTACTGCATTATACCCTTTCAAAAACTCCTGCTCTAAAAGAATATTATCCCCAATATCCCTGCTGCTCATAAAAGCTTCTTGATTCTCACTGATGAGTAAGTGTAAAACCTCCTTCAACTTATTTTCCAAAATCTTGGCGATGATCTTATAGAGGAAATTAGTACAAGAAATATATTTGAATTCACTCTAGGTGGTCGGGTTGGAGTTTTTAGGGACTGAACAGAGGAATGCCTTATTAATGTCCTTAAGCAGTACACCTTTTAGGAAAAACTCCCCCCCCCCAAAACTACTCCAAGTTTTTTGGTAGAAGGCCCTATTCAAACCATCAGGTCCCAGTGCCTTAGAGCCATTCATATTTAAAATGACCCTCTCTATCTTCTGATCTGTAACTGGTCTAATTAACAAAGAAGCCTCATGTTCAGGAATTCTTTTTAAAACAAACTACCTAAGATCAGCTCCAAATCCTGGTGGGGAAACGTTTGAACCTAGGAGGTTTTTGTAAAAATTCATTGCTTCTTTAGCAATTCCATCTTGTCTAAACATAATCTCACCAGCTTCAGTTTTAATGGAAATGATTAATTTTACATTCCTTCGAGCTAACACTTAATTAAAAAAGAACTTAGTGCATCTGTCCCCATCCTTTATCCAATTAACTATGACTCTCTGCTTCAATAAATAACATTGATTATCTACCAATTGCAAGTAGTTCTTAAGGGCTTCCTTTTAGCTATAGCTAGAGTACCATCTATGGGATTATTTGCCAACGATTTCTGGATGACTGAAAGTTTATGTTTAGCTGTTTCTCTCTCCTTAGAGAAATTATGATCTCTCACTTCAGTTCTTGTTTAATAGACTTGAGCTATTGGAGGCAAATGTACTGTTCAGTCCCATAGAACTCCTCCAAACCCTTCATTATTGCTTCTTGAAACCCCTCCATATTTACTAGAAAATTGTTAAAGCTGAAAGGATGATGCTTTCTGGTAATAGTAAACAAGTTGTCATGGTCGGAAATTCCAGGGTCTATGAATTTTGCTGAGCTTCCTGAGAAAGTATTTAGTCATTCCACATTAAACATTGCCCTATCCAACTTTTTCCTAATGTGCCAAATATAGCTTTGTTTGTTTGACCAAGTGAACCTATGGCCTTCAAAATTTAAATCTGTAAGTTTCACCTCCTGCATACAATCGAACATATTAGAGGAATAGTTGAGTAACTTACAATTTCCTTCCGCTTGTGATCTCAATATAGTGGTGTTAAAGTCACCATTAACTAACTATGGAGCATTAACCGAAGACTTAATTCTTCGTAGAGAATTCCAGAGTTCAGTTATTTGAAACACAATGTTAAAACCATAGACAAATGTAGCCAAAACATAAGAATTTTCCATTTTGAAGTAGAGCTTAGTATGAATAAACTGCTGACTGGATTCCAGAACCTTCACCTCCAAGAATTCACTATCATAAGCAATAATAATCTTTCTATAGGTATGACTTTGGTGGGTTGTAAGAAACTGTCATTTGCTAAACTATCATTTGCTATCCAAATAACATAGTTTATTTAGATTAACTTCTTTAATTTTAGTTTCCAAAAGACAAAAAACCATAGGCTTTTCCTTTTGAACAAAATTCATTATTGCATTGAGCTTAGAAGGGTCATTTATTTCGCAGACATTCTATACAATCAGTCATAAGAGATTACTTTTCCCTTTGGAGCCTTTCCTACTGCTCCTGTTATTTTTCTGAGAGATAACTATATCAAATTATTCCTCTTGAGAAACTCCATTCTGCAAATCAACCTTCTGTAGGCTTTGTTCATTCTGGTTGGGATCAAGAACTTCTCCACTTGGATTAATTCCACTAGTTTCCAATACATTCTCCCCCTTATTCATTAGTGACTTATTTAAATCACTTGATGGATTCTGAAGAGCTCCTTCCTGCTGGTCTGAATATGGGTTATTCTCCTCATAAATGCTCTCCCCATTTATAGGAAAATCATTATCATCCTAAACTGGTTCATGATTTTCGGATACTTGTTCCGCATCCTCACATTATTTGTTGTCTTTCGAAATATACTTTTCCATACCCATCACCTCCCAATAGTCACCTATAGTGAAGACTCTTCCCGTAGGTTTCCATTCTTTTCCTTGAGCTTTAAAAGACGGTTTCTATTGATATGTTATCATAACTTTATCCTCTATAAGAGGGTATTCATTTGCCAACCTTAGGAGACAGATGTTGTCTTTCATTTCCTTAGAAATATCCATACTCACACATAACAGAGCAAATCCTACCTTTTCCTTAATGCAGTGTTTTCATCCATACATATTGATTTTCCCAAGTAACTAACTAGCATACTCAAACCTTTAGTAGTCCAATATTTTAAAGGAATGTTGTGAATATTCACCCATAAATGAATGTTCTTCATTCTGTTTTTTCTAATTCCATGTCCTATTGCCAATTTTGAAGAAATAAAGAGAGTTGAGAGATATGCCAAGGGCTTGAGCTTCTGATTTGAAGAGAAGGTAAATATTAAGTTATCCTCCTTAGTTAGCATTACCTCCATTTGACTCTCCCTTTTCAGTTTCTCTGAGTCCATGCTTGTATCACTAGAAAAGCAGGCCTTTTGTCTATAAAAACTAACAAGAGTAGCTTCCCATGTCCTAGCTCCTTCCTGCAGAATGTCTGGACTAGGAGCCACCATTAGCTTTCCTTCTATCTTCACAGATGGACTGAAAACCAAGGAAGAATCAGAGTTATCTCACACGACTTGTTTCCATGTCTTCCTAGGTCCTCTAGCAATGTCACCGACGATAGGGACATAAAGTTTAGGAGGAATGACAGAGGTAGAGGAAGGGATAGTTGCAAAGAGGGATGGGGAAGAAGGATGGGCAGTAGAAGGTTAGGAAGGGAAGGAGGGTTTAGGAGGGGGATTAGGGGAAGTGGCTATTTTAAAGGTAGCAGACAATGGTGAAAAATCAGTCTTAATATGCTAATGTTTTGTTTTACAGGTCATTAAAGAAAGAAGAAAGCTGGAAAGGAAGTAGAGGGCTATGGTATTCGGATGAAGGACAATAAGAGTTCAGATCTAGGGTTAGGGCTGGGTGTGTGGAAAGAAAGTTAGAGGGAAGCTTCCTTCGAAATATCATTATTGTTGGTTAGCCATACAATCCTACCATTTATAGTTATTATCTAGTTTATATAGAAATTTTAAATTTCTATGTGGAAAGTAATTTCAACCACAATCACATTAAAACTATAGGATATGCTTTAATTTGTTGGAAAATAGTTCAACGTATCTTCTTTGGGCATTCTTTAACATCTTGTTTAACTATTTTCATCCACTTGTTATGAGCTTTATTAATAAGTAGGCATGAGTCATGTTGAGATTGTAGTGGAGCGAGGTTGTACTATTAGAATTTGATAAAACCAATTTTGAGTAGAGTTATTTTAATTACGGTTAAATTT
Organism: Erythroxylum carthagenense; assembly: GCA_026413575.1. NCBI lineage: Eukaryota > Viridiplantae > Streptophyta > Magnoliopsida > Malpighiales > Erythroxylaceae > Erythroxylum > Erythroxylum carthagenense. Next base: position 76,579,578 of record JANZLD010000005.1, on the reverse strand, counting down.
AATTTAATTTTTAATTTTAAATAGAATTGGATTAAATCTAAGCATTATTAAATCGATCATTTGGTGTGCGATTTTTCGGAAAGAATTTCATTGAGTACATATTCTCCATTATAGAAAAGATCTTATTGGCCATATTTGTTCGAGAAAGAAAAGGTGAAGGAATAGGCTAAGAATATTGCCGTCACTACCTAATCTTCCTCCGCAACACCACTAACAAGGTTGATGCCACGCTTAGAATCCACCAAAACAACCAATAAGATAATGACATTCCACATTGAATCAAACATGTTTCTTTATTTATCAAGATCTACCTTTTTTTAATGGAATCCACTGAACTACCAAGTCTGATATGGAATTCCAGGATTGTTAACATTAGGTCTAATCCGTGGAGAAAACCTTAGGTTCTAATTGGTAAGCTTTTGTGAAGAAAGTGGGCTAACAAAGGTAAGTTGACATGATACTACTAATAGTTGATGCAAAGACGAGCAAGTTTATTACTATGATTTATGGTTGAATTGCCTCCAATGGAGACGCTCCTCCCATTATTAAACATGTCATTGCCCCTGGAAGTGATATGAGACCTGTTGTTTTAGCATTGTCCACTATTGGCGAAAGGGCAATGATCGAACCTATTCTAACTTGCTCAAGTGTGGCCTGATGTGGGGTTGCACCAAGAGCTAGTGCAGTCTCTACCTGCCAAAGAGATCACCATTGATGAAGCCCTATTGAAAATTAAAAACTTGTTAAGTTACATATTTAATCTGACAAACATTGAACGAAATTTAGGACTATTTGGTGATACTATGTTACTTTTCTGTGCACTTGGAACTTACCAGGTTAGTTTGTAGTTTGATGTCATCACGAAGCTTCTTCATGGTGATGCCAGTTACTGTCATTGCATTTTCGACCATCATGTTAGTAAAGGAGAACAAAAATACAAGATTTGAGAGCTAATAAAGAACAGAGAGGAAACTGAGTTTTTTCATATTCCAGCTTAAAAGTGACAAGCTTCAGTACAATACTTAAATAACCTTAAGAATAACAATAAAGCTAAAACCAGAGACTCAATCCCACATTTTGCTAGACTATCTAGATACTGTTATTGACCACTGATCACTAACATAATAACAACTAGGACCCACTAATATAAATGTGTTGCAATAAAGTAGCAATAACTTTTGAATCAGTCAATTATATTTATTCAACACTCCCCCTTGATTCAAAATCACATACTCTTAACTGTAGCCTGTAAAAATGAAGCTTGGCTTGTGTTGGAGATTTTGTACAAAATGTTAGTTGTCTACTCATTAGTGCTGCAGAATTTTAGCACTATTTTTCCATCAGATATCAACTTCTAAATGAAATCGATATGCTTCGTTCTTCCATGGAAAGTAGGATTCTTAGCCATTGCAATTATGGATTGATTATCACAAAATATCTCTATAGCTTTCTTTTTCTCAAGGCTGAAATTAGTAAGAAGTTTTCTAAGCCATAAAGCTTGTCGTGCTGCTGAAGTTGTTGTTGTATACTCTCCTTCAGATGATGACAAAGCTACTGTTTCTTGTTTCTTTGAACCCCATATCACTGCTCCATAACCAAAGCTGAAAACATTACCAGAAGTGCTTTTTCAATCATCTAAACATCCTACCCAGTCACTATCAGTGAAATCAATCAATCCGAAATTTGGTACTTTGCAATACCAAATGCCAAAATTCACAAGCCCAAATTTGTCATCTCAAAATTTCTTACCATTCAAGACTTGAAATCATCAATTAAAGACTTTGAGGAACTCATATAGATCATGTCATCCATATAAACGCAAACCAACAAAAAATTTCCATCACCTTTCTTCTTCAAATACAAAGTGGGCTCATTTTCCCTTCTAGGGAATCCGCTATCCTGAAAAAATGAATCAATCTTGCTATACCAAGCTCGCGGTGATTGCTTTAGCCCGTAGAGAGCTTTTCTTAACCTGTAAACTTTGTTCTCATTGTCATTAATAACAAAGCCTGGAGGTTGTGAAACATAAACCTCCTTTTCTAAATCACCATTTAAAAATGCTGATTTTACATCAAATTGATACACAGGTTATTGCAACTAAGCAGCTAATGCCAAAATAATTCTCACAGTTTCAAATCTAGCTACAAAAGAAAAGGTCTCTTCGAAATCTATACCTTATTGTTGTGAGTAACCTTTTGTCAAAAGACGAGCCTTATGCTTTTGTATGATTCCGTCAGCATTATACTTTGTTCGAAAAACCCACTTAAGCCCTACAACATTTTTGCCTTCTAGAACATCAACTAACTCCCATGTTGAATTTCTTTCGATAGCCTGCATCTCTTCTAACATAGCAATCTGCCACTTAGGTTGTCCTGCAGCTTCTTCAAAAAATGTTGGGTCAGTAACTAATAAAGCAAAGTTACAAGTCTCATAGGTTTCTTTAAGAGATCTATATTTTCTTGCCACTAATACTGCTAGAGGGGTTGGGTGATGAAGAATCTGAATTGATAGAACTTGTGTTGCTATTATCACCAGGTGATGAAGGAGCTGAACTTGCAAGTGATGAAAAAGTAGAGCTTATTAGTTGTTCAACTTCAAAATCTGCAAGAACTGGTTTTTTTATGTCTTCTTTATCAAAGCTCCACTTCAAATTCTCTTCTTCATTAAACACAACATCCCTGTTAATTATCACTTTGCTACTTATAGGATTATATAGAAAATATGCTTTGGACTGAGAACTATAGCCAATGAAAATACATTTCTCAGATTTTTTATCAAGTTTAGAACGAGAATTAATCAAAGCATACGCTATACAACCAAAAACTCTTAAGTGAATTACTCGAGGCTTCTTACCCATCCAAGCTTCATAAGGTGTTTGATTAAGAATTGCCTTTGTTTGTGAGATGTTTAAGAGGCGTACTGCAATTGCAACTGCTTCTCCCTAAAATTGGTCAGGCAGCCCTTTCACTTTTAACAAACTTCTAGCCATTTCCACAACTGTTCAATTTTTCTATTACGCAACACCATTTTGTTCTGGCATGTGTGGTGCTGTAAGTTCCCTGCAAATGCCATTCTCATCACAAAAAATAGTGAAATCATTAGATAAAAATTCACCGTCATGATCAGTTCGAAATGCTTTTATGCTTTTCCCACTTTGCTTCTCTATTAGGGCTTTAATTTCTTGAAATTCTCAAAGGTTTCAGATTTGAATATCAAAAAATAAACCCAACTCATACAGTTATAATCGTCCATAAATAAAAGAAAATAGTGACTTCCACAAGGTGACTCCATTTTCATAGGACCACACAAATCAACATCACAAGTTGAAGACAACTAGAAGCCCTCCATGATTTTCCAACAACAAATGACCTCCTACTCTGCTTCCTATAAACACATCCCTCACAAAAATCAAGTTCATTAATTTTCGACAAGCCAACAATCATTTCTTTTTTACTCAAAAGTTCTAGACCACTCATATTCAAATGCCCATAAGGTAAGTTCCATAAATTGGCCTCAATATTTCTCTTAACAACTAAGGCGCTGCTCACTTCATTTGAGACATTGAAGGGAAACATCGTATCTTGTGCCATATGAATAGTTGCTATGGTCTGTCTAGATTTTTTTTATCACGAATAACACATAAATCATCATCAAACATAACAGAATATCCACTAGTTATCAGTTGTCCAATACTTAATAAGTTGTGAGCCAAACTAGGGACAAACTACACATT
>JANZLD010000005.1:76535692-76545705 GCA_026413575.1 Erythroxylum carthagenense | reverse complement strand
AGTTATCAGTTGTCCAATACTTAATAAGTTGTGAGCCAAACTAGGGACAAACTACACATTATAGAGAAGTTTAACATCACCTTGTGTAGTTTTGATAGCAACTATGCCTTTTTCCAATTTCATTTTCTTATTATCTCTAAGTCGAACCTCACTTTTCTGTGACTCATCAAGCTCTTTGAACAATACCTTGGTTCCCGACATATGGTTAGAGTATCCACTATCTAAAAACCATACATGTATGCTATTGACATCGTCTTGAATTAGTGAATGAGCCGTAAATAGCTTGCTCTCCTCTTCAACCTTTTCTGTAAAATTTGCTTGCTTCTGTTCTTCTTTCTGTTTGGTCCAGCAATCAGCATCTTTGTGCCTCATTTGTTGTAATATCTGTATTAGATTGAGCTCTTGTATTGATGTGGTTCACCAACTTGACCTCTGCCTCTGCTATCATCACGACCACGCCCACAATATCCTTTGCCTTTGCCATAGCCTGCCATTGCTAGATTTTCTACCTTTCCTTTGGAAAACTCCTCCTTCACTTGAAAAGCTTTTTCCTCAAACTTCTCATGAGACCTAACAATTCTAACTTTATGGGCTAACAAAGAACTCATCATTTCATCAAAAGTATACGTAGACAGGTCTTTAGTTTCTTCAATTATAGCAACAATATGATCAAATTTTGTGGTTAAACTCCTCAAAACCTTACTCACAACAATTTCATTACTCATATTTTCACCATAAGTTTTCATTTGATTTACAATCCCAGACACCCTAAATAAGAATTCTTTGACAGATTCTCTGTCTTTCACAATTACAATCTCAAAATCACGACGGAGGGTTTGTAATTTTACCATAATTACTTTCTTGTCGCCTAAATATACTGGCTTCAAAATCTCCCATGCTTGTTTGGAGGTGGTTGCTGTTGAAATTCTGGGAAATATATCATCCTCTAATGATGATTGAATGAGTAGCAAGGCTTTTGTATCCTTTTTGCGATTTTCTCGTAATCGCTGGTCGGGTTCAGTTGGTGTTGAATTTGGCTCTTCATACCCATTTTCTACCAAGTCCCAGAGTTCTTATGACTTGATCAACATCTACATTTTGAGACTCCAAAGGTGATATTTTTCACCTTTGAAAATTGGAATTAGAGCATGCGCTACTGAGCTGGCTCCATTGCTTGCCATGGCTTTCTCTCAATTTTAGACCGAAACCTAGGCACTTTTGTTCTACTCTAATACCACAACGGTTAGTAAATGAGAATGAAAATACAAGATTTGAAAGCCAAGAAAGAACAAAGAGGAAATTGAATTTTTTCTTATTCCAGCTTAAAAGTGACGGACTTCAGGACAATACTTAAATAACCTTAACAATAACAATAAAGCTAAAAACCAGAGACTCAATCCCACTTTTTGCTAAACTATCTAGCTACTATTATTTACCACTAACCATTAACATAATAACAACTAGGGCCCACTAATATAAATGTGTTGCAATAAAGTAGCAACAACTTTTTAATTAGTCAACTATATTTATTCAGCACATCATTCCTGCAACAGATATGATGTATCTCAGACTGAAGGGGAACACATTTAGTACCACAAGCAAGAACATCGCCACTAAGGTTTCGGTGAGGATTGAAGCTCCGGCGACATACTTTTCTCGGGGCACATGCTTGGCACATTGACCAGTTGTATAACTAGATATGGAGACCTACATTCAATAAATCATGCATACTGCTCATAGATGATAACTAAGCCAACATATTTAGCAATATAGAAGGATCAAAATGCAAGAACCATCCATGAAAAGATAAACGAGAAAGATTCAAAAGCTCTAGTCCCCACTAAAAATGAACTGCAAAACAAACCCAATTACTAAAAACTGAAGAAAAGCTCTGACAATCAGATAAACCATCTCTCCCCCTATCCTAGTTTTTGCAAGAAAGACAACGAGACTGCCATGAACACCACCGTTGTGGTAGCAAGAGGCTGCAGCATGCTTTTCAAAAACTCAAGTAGCCACTCAAGTTCGCACTCTCTTCAATAACCTACTTCTTTTTCTCTTTTATATCACTAAATAAGGTTTTCTGCAACTTACACACCACGTTAATTACAAACATGCACTGACAGTGTATGTTCGCACAAGAATGTGCACGACCGTGTACAAGACCATATATATTCACCTCTTCAACCTTTTTTCATACATTTGTAGAAACTTATACGGTTGTTCCACGAAGACATAGGTGTGTAGCACCTTGTAGCTATTTATCTCCTCATAAGAGATTATTCTATTTTGTCTTCTCTAGTTCATTATTCTCATAAACCAAAAAGCTATCTAAAATTAACGAAAGTCTCAAAATATTAGCACAAAACTAAAATTTTTGCCCTAATATTTTTATATTTCTTAAAAATATTATTTTATTTTATTATTAAATTAATAATATAAATTGTCAAATAATATTATATTCAATCAAGAACTTCAGCATAAAGAGTAATAATATCATTTTCAACTAAAACATCAACTTTAAAAAAATCAGACTTGCATATTTTTAATGTGATCCATTTTATAAGGTTTAATATTTTTAATTTAGGGCTAATTTTTTAATTTAGTAATTAGGTTTTTAAAATTAGTACAAATCAAGTTAAATATAATATATCTATCAAATAATATATCATTTGGAAATAATCTCTTTACTAGTTAGAGATAAGACTACATACTACTGTACTTTTTCAGATCTTACATTTTAGTATCATTTTTATCGAATTGTTGTTGTTACTGTTATTTTATCAAATAACATGTTAATGTCAATTTATAAGTTATTTCAACAAAACAACATTTTTACTTAAGTGTTACAAGTTTTAAAAAATTAATTACAAAATATATAATTTTAATATTAAATTAATTTCTTTAAAAATTAGACATGTTTTAATATATTCTCTTAAAATTATAATAACTTATGGGCTTTGGCTTACAAGATTTCGATAAAGCCCATAAGTTAAAAATTTGGGAAAGTGAGGCTTCTGATCCAAACGACGACGTGGGACTCGTCCCCCAACAAGCAATGATAAGCAACGCTGGCAAGCTTCAGAAGCAGCTAAGCTCCACTGCACTAGACAGGGCAGAAACTTTACTTACTCCAACTTCTCAAAATCACCCAAACAATGAGTCTCCGAAGAAGCTTGAATCTTCGGTGGTCGAAACCAATCCCTGGGTATCCATTCTACGCCCGTGGATCGCCGAGGTGGCTCTCCACCGAAGCGGAACAACCGCCGTCATCGGCGAATTCATCAAACGATTCCTTCTTTCCAAATGTTTCCACAGGTAAAACTTGGATAAGGGTTTAGGGTTTATTGGAATTTTATACTCGATTGTCTAGTTCTCGAAGAACTGATGTAGTTTTACGTGTGTGTTTTAGGGTTGATGTATGGAAAAGTATTTGGGATCACAAGGCACACCTTCAAGACTGACATTATTAATATGCTTCAAGGAAGTAATTTGACAGTTGATGACATAAAGTTCAGCTACAATCGCAGCTATATGCCTATTGCATCGTATGCTTTTTCTCATCATTTCAAATTTAATGCACTACTCTGGTGGATGACTCTCAGTGTTTGCATTTTACCATTTCTGATATCCCTCATTTGAGTTTATCTTGTTCAGTTTTTTCATATTGAAATGAAAGTTAAACCATTCAATTCTTTAGGTGTTTGCTTCAGAAAGCATCCTTTTTTTGCTAAGATGGTGTTTATGGTATATCAGTATATCCTGACAGAAATAGGGTGAAAATCTAGACCTTGGAATAGGACAAAAACCTAAATTTAAGCAAGCTAATAAAGCTAGAGCTAGTCATGAAGGTACAAACAACCCGTTTATGGTTTCAAGGATTATTTGAAATTTTTGAAATTTCTGTTTCCAGCAGCTTGTTATTGTTTTTGCAGGATGGTGCAATTTCGTTCACATCAAGCCTATGATATTGCAAATAGGACACTTGCAAAAAAGGGAAGGTTGTACAGACTGGAGAGGGTAATGATGCCACTGATTCATTTCCCAAGATTTGATTCATGACCCTTTTTAGTATTCAGAATTTGATAGGTTATAGTATTTTTGTGTGGAGTCAGGCTGATCGATCTGAATGGGATATCCTTATGCCTTATGATGGGAAAACTGTAAGTCCATGTCACCTTTTCGTGTACATGTTCCTTTGAGTTGTTTTTCCTTATTCACAATCTAGACAGCCGTGTTATTATGTGAGGTTGGAAACTGTCTGGCGTCAGTCTACCAGCATATGCATGTACCTTAGAACTGCAAGTTCCATTTTGTCTGGATTAAGTTGCTAACATATGGATTTTGCTTTGACACTATTTGCATACTACTTTAACATATGTATGTATATATAGGTAGAAAATTGTTTAATATGATTGCGAAAGTACCAATTGTTCTTATCCTGTTGATTAGTGCATTTAATATATGCAATTGAAGATTTTGGCAAAACTCCCAAGCTGATACCTGTATGAGCACACCCAAAATTTTCAGGTCTTATTGAGAGGAGTACCACGAAATGCATCTATAGACGATGTAGAGCGTTTCCTTTCTGGTTGTGAATACGACCCATCTTCCATCCAAATGCCAAGGTTGGTGGGGAGGGTTCCTCTAATTGGGTTCTTCAAACAAAAGGAACTATGATTTGCAGTTCTTATTACACAATCCTTTAAATTTATTGCAGGCAAGGATTACCTGTAACGCTGGTACGCTTTCCGACGAGGACTGCAGCTATGAATGCATTTATTACAAAGAATAGAGGCTTTTGTCTTAATAACCCTATCACAGTTCGAGTTCTGGAGTAGTATATTTTTGGTCATTTCCCCTTATAAAGCACAGATGTCTCACCTAATGATTGGATGTAGGGTTTAGACAGCTTACTAGTTAGACTTGATTCATGTTTGGATCAATACAAGAAATGTTTCAATTTATTGAGACACCCCTCATGTTTTCTTAAAGCATGCAACTTCGTTGATGGTTCCAAACTTGAAATGGAGAATAATGAGAGGCGCTGCGTTGGAAGTGCTCCAAAGTTTTGGGATAATTTCATTCTGTTGTTTACTGCTTTGGTTAAAGACAATTTTTGCTTGTAGGGTGTTATGCACTTTATAATTGCTTGCTTCATCTTCCCCTTTTCAGTAAGACCATGAATATAAATTATGTCATGATTCTTATCTTGCTACCTGTTGTGTGTCACTAAATTGAAACATATTGCCTTCATTATCAAAACATTTGAATCAAAATATAGACGTGTGGAAGACGTTTAAACTTAAAAATGACGAAGGTGAAGACATCAAAATTTCAGAACTATCAGTTGTTTTGGTGCACTTAAGCAAGAGAGCACTTGAAATCATGATGTTCATACTCCGTCATTTGCTTAGTGGCCCATCAAGATTTGAGACCATTAAAAGCTCTATTCCTAGTATGCAGCTAATTGTGGGTTATAGAACGTAGCTCAAAAGCTTACGGCTCAGACAAAAGAACCTGATTCCCAAAGATAATGCAATGCCATGCGCACACGGAGGATTTAGCCTTCATGGAAATTTGCCAGACACTCCAGAGACTCGTGCGGTAAACTTCCTCGTGTAATGGTATAATGTCATGCGCACGTATAGGATTTAGCCTTCATGGAAATCTGTCACAGACTCCAGATACTCGAGCGGTAAACTTCCTCGTGCAATGGTGTAAGGCGATAGCTGAAGTAGAATCATCAAGATGAGCTAGTAAAATAAATTTGGACAAGAATAGTAGTACCGTATGAGACACAAGGATTTACATGGTTCACCGTGTAAATTTTCTCTCATGTTGTTCGATATACCTCCATTCATGTGGTTCTTTCTTTTATTGCTCTGTTTGATTTAGAGTTGGAGCAAATTGATCTGAAAACTACTTTTTTACAAGGAAAACTCAAGAAATAGAATTACATGAAGCAACCCGAGGGTTTTTTTTTGTTCCTAGTAAGGAGTATTGTATTTGTCGGTTGAAGAAATCTCTTTATAGGCTTAAGCAAACTTCAAGACGATAGTGCAAAAAGTTTGATACTTTTATGATCATGTACGCCTTTACCAGATGCCTATATGATAACTACGTCTATTTTCGACAATATGCAGATGGGTCTTTCGTGTACTTGTTGCTATATGTCGGTGAAATTCTCATTACTTCCTATAAGAAATCTTTGAACGATAATTTGAAATCTTAACTCAGTAAGGAGTTTGAGATGAACGACTTTGATGTGGCAAAAAAGATTCACAACATGGAAATATAACAGAAACGACAAGTTGAGAAGTTGTTTATGTCTCAAAAGAACTATATCCAAAAAAATTCTTGACTGATTTAACATGGGCTCTTATAAGCCCGTCTCATCGCCTCTCGCCGTTCATTTAAAACTGTCATTTGATCTTTTTCTAAAGGTGAAGGAAGAAATAGAACATCTGTTGAACATTTCATATCCTAGTGTTGTTGGTAGTCTCACATATGACTGGTATACACTAGACTTGATATGGCATATGTAGTTAGCATAATGAGCCATTTTATGCATAATCCTGACAAAGCTTATTAGCTTGGTGCTTTATAGGAGCAAGGAAACATTTAATAATGTTATTAGTTTTGTGGACTCTAATTATGGTGATGACTTCGATAGACAGATGTCTCTCACTAGTTACTTCTTCACTTTGTTTTCTAGTGCTATTAGTTGAAAAGCATCACTACAATTTATAGCGGCTTTGTTTAATACAGAAGCAGAGTACATTACAACTACAAAAGGTGTGAAGTAGGCTACTTGGTTGCATGGTCATATTATTAAGCTTGGTGTCACATAGGATACTACTTTTGGGTTTTACCAAGAAAGATGCCTATCATTTCAAAACTAAGCATAATAGTGTAAACTACCACTACATTAGAGACTATTGTCGTTGAAGAAATTATTATGCAGAAAGTTCACACATTTAACAATCTTGCAGATATGTTGACCAAGTCATTATCTATCGCTAAATTCGAGCATTGCTTAGAATTAGTTGATGTTCGCAGCATCTGATTACCCGAATTTGAGCCAAGGTAGAAATTCTTGAGTAAGTAGCCCGAATTCTTCTACATCAACTTGAATCGATAAATTGGTGGCTTGTTTGCTAAGGATTGATTTAGTTATCTAAAGTCAAACTTTTTGAGCCAAACATTTAATGATCAAATCATATGCAATACTTTTGGCGAGCAATACAACTATTTCAACCATCTTTGTTCAACCATCTTTGTAGACAAATTGGTTTACGGGATAAGGCAAGGCAACAAAATTTGAGCATTATAAATATATCTTGAACTCTTCTATTTTTTAAGCATGCAACAAGTCGAGACACTTAGCAAAAAATTTGAGAATTTATTTTCACCAATATTAGCTCAAATTTGTATTGACTTTTATTTTAGGAGAGTTTTATTTTGTGTGATAGTGAAAAAATCACTGCAACGGAAAAGAATGCCAAAAAAAAAATCCTTTAAGGAACTAAGCACAATGAGTATATAAATTTTGTGTATAATCTCACAAAATAAAACTCTCCTAAAATAAAATTGAATACAAATTTGAGCTAATATTTGTGAAAATAAACTCTCAAATTTTTTGTTAAGTATCAGCTTATTGCATGCTTAAAAAATAGAGAGACTCAAGATGTACTTACAATTATCAAATTTGCCACTTTTGCCTCGCACCATAAATCAATTTGTCTACAAAGTGGGTTGAAATAGTTATGTTACCCATCAAAAACATTGTATATGATTTGAGCATTAAATGCTTGGCCTAAAAAGTTTGACTTTAGATAACTAAATCAATCATAAAGCAAATAAGTCAACATTTGTAGCCACAAATTTGTTGATTTAAGTTAACGTGGAAGAATTTGGTCACTAACTCAACACCTCATTAGCATAATCAATTTAGGATCAGTTACCACAGTGCCTGCTGGACGATCCCTAGTGACGACGCTATTTGGTGTCAAGCTCTGGGAGGATTAGCAACTTGTGAGATGCAAACTACTGGGAACTGGGAGCTGAGAACTTATGAACTCGCATTACCCTCTATAGAACAGTATCAACCTCCTCTTCTATTCCAGGAACAAGCTCTGAAATTGCAATGTGATCCATCAGACGGTCGAGTAAAATGACAATTTCATTTAGTCTAGAATTGGACCAGTCTTCTGCTCGGAATCTGTAAACCACGTTCTTGATCTCAATCCAGCTATAGCCAGGAACTGTTTTCAGGCTTCTATCTTTCATCAACTTTCGCACTCTTGCTGCCTGATCCCAGCACTTCACACTAGCATATAAGTTGGCTAATTGCACATGAGTAGCAGCACATCCCGGTTCCAGCAATAACTTGCTCTCGGCAGCCTTTATACCAATCCAAACACTCCCATGAAGTCTGCAGGACGACAACAGCGAGCCCCATATAACTGCATTAGGAGACATAGGCATTGACAGTACAATATCTCGAGCCTCTTCCACCAATCCAGCACGGCCAAGAAGATCAATCAGGCAAGAATAGTGGTCTAATTCTGGCCTCACACCATATTCAGCCATTGAATTAAAGTAATTCCTCCCTCCATCAACCAACCCCGCATGCCTACATGAAGATAGCACACCAAGAAAAGTAATGTCATCAGGCTTTATTCCCAGTTTCTTCATCTCTTCAAAAAGTTCAAGTGCTTGCACTGCCAATCCATGCTGAGCATACCCAGCAATCATTGAATTCCATGACACAATATCTTTACTCACCATGATCTCAAATATTTCCAAGGCGTCATCAACATTCCCACATTTACAGTACATTGATATAAGAGCGTTGGCAATGTATAAATGAGAATCAAAACCCATTTGAACTATTTGACAATGAGCACTTCTGCCTTGCCCCAAAGCTCCGGTTCCTGTGCATGCACTCAAGATACTCGTAAACGTAAACTCGTTAGGTTTTAACGTTGAATTTCTCATAAAAGAGTATAGCTCAAAACACGTGTCAACTTGCCAATCCTTCGCAAAACCAGAGATAATAGCTGTCCATGACACTACGTTTCTAAGAGGCATTTCTTCGAACATTTTATACCCATTTTGCAACTCTCCACAACGAATATAAAACGTGATCAAAGAACTCCCAACGTATGAATTAACAACAAACCCAGATCTTATTGCATGACAATGATACTGGGAACCACCTCGAAGATCACGTTTAGACCCACATAAGCTCACGGCATTGGACAAAACACTGGCATCTAATAGCCTACCATCCGAGTCTTCTTTGTCCACGCTAAAAGATTTAAGTACTTCACCAAACGCGTTTGGGACTTCGTTTTCTAACCTTGGAATTCCGAAATCATCGTTTAGGTTCTTTTCAACAGTATGATCAGAACCTGTTTGTAGAAAGTCCTGAATGAGACGAAGATGGTTTTGATTAGGGGATGTAGTTCTTCTCTTGGGGGATATGATATCTAGGACTCTCAAGGGATTGTTTAAACGCTTCGCTTGTTTCCTGCGTCCGAGGATGTGAGTAGATAAAGTTCTACAGTTCAAGATTCGGAGAATGTCATGTCTGGCGCAAGATGGTTTATGTCGGACTAGTGCAGTATTCATCCCCGAGGAACAAGGATTCCCATGGGCCTCCAGAGCCGAAGCAAATGAATGAATAGCAGACTTATATCTGTAGATTTTTTCTTATAGGAACTTTTTTAAAAAGTCAACTTACTATTTGATTATTATTTAAAAAATAATTTTTTTAAAAACTTCATACAGTAATTATTTGATAATATAAAATTAATTTTTTTTAATTTTAACCATATTTTATTTTATAATAAAAATTATTTATACATATAAATATTATTTAAAATGTTTTAAATAATATAAAAACAATATATTAATTATTATATAATTTTAAACATATGAAACATAAATAAAAATATATCTAACCAAATTTTTTATATGGATTATAACATAAATAAAATTAATAT
>JANZLD010000005.1:76404221-76446371 GCA_026413575.1 Erythroxylum carthagenense | reverse complement strand
ACATGCAATTGTTTTGTCTCTTCTCATCACCAAACGATTACACCTTATGCTCCTTTCCTTGTAATTTTCGTAATTCTAATTCTTACTAATGGGAACAAGGCTTTTTATTTCCTCTTATCTCTTTTAATGAAGCTAAAAAGACAGCATTACCCCTCCTTTATAAGCCTTAGCCTTTAAAAACCTAAATGAACTTCCTAAAATGCCCTCAAGCCATCTTATTCCTTTTCATTTCTAACAACTTAATCAACTCTAATTTAAACATAATCCCTCATTTAATTTCCATTTCTTAAGAGCTAATATCTCAAAATAATTTAGGCATGCTTAATTAAATAAAAACAAATTCAGGGGCTAACAAACTAAATGTTTAGTTGCACATGATTGAATACAAAATCAAGAATACATTGAAAAAACAAATTGAAAACAACATAATCATAATTCTAAATCTCTCTAACTTTTGTCAAATATTCTCGCTATATAGAGGCTTGGTCTTTGTCTTATGTTGTGTTTTAGTCTGAATTAATCTGTTTAAAGTCTCTGAAGGCAATTATGACCTATAAACACACTTGGAGCAAATTAAATACCAAATACACAATAAAAGTATAAAACATCAAGCAAAATATATATAATATAGGTGTAAACATATATTCAAATATCCATTTATCAATCTACTTGCTGTTGTTTTATCCTAATGGAAGGCCTTTCTAAGGCCTTGATAACTACTAACGAGAAGTCTAAGCCATCTGGGTCAAAGGATGACTTTCTACTACTATCTCAGGATAACTTGCTACAGAACTCAGTAGATTTGAACAAGGTAAAGAGGCCAGATATGAAGCTAATGTCCACAGACATAGGAGCTAGTTTGAACAATCTTGAAGCTTAGAAGAACAATATACACTCATCATAAGAAAGGAGAGCTTAAACACTTTCACAATGTCTCAAAAGACGGTATAATAACCACCACCACTACCACCACCCCTCGTATTGAGTTGTTGGATGCGGGTGCATAACCTTGGCCTTTAGCTTTAATCAGTTTCTTTTGGAGTAAAAGACCTACATTCCTAGAGAGTGTCATGTTAAGGGACGATGCAATTTTCCTATTCAAGTTTATTAAGGATAATGGAATGAATCAAATTGTTGAACAAGGATTATGGCACCTTGGTGAACAACCTTTGTTCATTTAAAGATGAAGCCCAACATTAAACTGGATAAGGGAAAAAGTAAACACCATTCCAATGTGGGTTAACTTTCATAACCTTCCTATGAAATTATGGATAATAGAAAGGCTAAACTTCAAAGCTAGCTCCTTAGGAAAATCAGTGAGGATAGATACTTAAACAGCAATACTGGAGCTTATTAGATACACAAAAATATGCATTGAGATACAAGCTAAGGTGATACTTCCAAATAGCATACCTGTGATGTGTCATGGTGAAAATGGAGAAATGATAAAGAATATAATTCCATTATCCTATCCATGAAAACCAAATTGTTCCACAAATAAATGGCAACCAATAAGAAAAGTATTTCAAGTTGGATGGCAGGAGGAATTACTAGAAAATGAGAACACTGAGTACTTAAATTTAGGTAAAGATCCCTTTCAGATCGAACCTGGTGAGTTAGATGGGAAAGAGATCAATCCTATTATAGAATAAATCACTTAGTAGAAGGAGAGATTAGATGCAAACACTAAAAAGGAGTCAACTCTTTTGGAAAAGTCTGAAATTTGTTCCAACACTACTCACCCCCCCAGTTAAGAAGTAACAGAGATTGCTGAACTTGTAATAAATAAAACCATATTTGGAGAAGATCAAAGGGTAGAAATTGTTTTAGATGAAACTTGTGCTGGTGACAAAAATATGCAGAATATATAAGAGGCTAGGGACAAAGATGCTAGTTAGGAGGAAACTTGAGTTGAAAAATTAAGAAGGAGATTGACAAGGAAAAAAGGGAAAGGCAAAACAAAAGGGATATTTCCCAAAATGTCTATCCTAATTTGAAATGCTAGGGGAATCAATGATCTCCTTAAAAGGTTGATGGTGAAGGAGTTAGTCAGAGAAAAACAACCAGATTTGGAAATAAAAATAAAATACCTTTTGTTGAAAGATTTGAATTTTTTAGGAGCGCAATGGAGAATTTTTCTCAAACCACACGTCCCACTATAATGGGAGAATCTTATGCCTGTTTAACTCTGACAATATTGGAGTTTAGATGGAGGAGGAGAGTGATCCACATTTACATCTTAAATGACACTATAGAGGTTAGTCCCCAAAATTCAATCTAACTATGTTATATATAGTTAATTTTGTTTTCAGAGGAGCAATCTATAGAGAGATTTGGGAAGATTGCAAAATTCCATTAAGGATCTTTGGCTTGTTTTCAGGGACTTCCATTGCATATTAAGCTATAAGAAGGTAAAATGAGGAAAGAAATTTTCAGTAGTCAACACCAAAGAGCTTACCACCTTGCTAAGCAATGTTGAGTTGCTAAATATTAGTTCAATTAGTAGACTATTTACATGGAAAAACAATCAACAAAAACCTATGCACATTCGAAAAAATCTTGATAGAGCATTTTCAAACCTAGAATGGTTTCATAAATTCCCTAAAGTTTAGTGTGCATTTTGGTGAAAATTTGTGTTCGAATCATTCCTATATGCTAATTCTTAGCATATTGGAAAACAAAAATCTTAGAGCTCCTTTCAGATTTTTCTAATGGTGTTACTAAGATGGAAGACTTCTCGGACATCATAAACAATGTTTGGCAATAGCCAATGTAGGGGGTTTAAAGCATTCCATCTGATGAAGAAATTACAGATGGTTAGAGCTACAATCAAGAGTTTTACTAGGGCAAAGTACAAAACTTGGCAAACCTCAAGACAAGACTGAAACAAGCACAAAATTGATTATTATAACTCACCACTAGACACACAATCAAGGGTGAATAAAATGAACTTGTTAAAAGAGTAACAACAGGAGCTGAATTTACAAAATTCGACCTTCAAACAAAAAGCTAGACCAAATTGGCTCAGGGATGGTGATTCAAACACCAAATACTTCCACCCAACCATATTGGTAAGAAAAACTGCAATAAAATAACCGAATTACATGATAGCAAGGGTCAAATACAATTAGATTGGGGAGCATTACTTGAATTGGCCAAGAATTTTTATTTACAGATGATGGGACCAAAAAAAACTGAGCATCCTACAAAAAATATGAAAAGAATTTTTGTTAGATCAATTCAAAGGGAAATAAAAGAACCACTTATTAGTCCCTTTGTAGAACAAGAGATTAGGGAAGTAGTTTTCAAAATGCATTCTTTAAAAGCTCTAGGTCCTAACGACTTTTCTGCATGGTTTTTTCAACACACTTAGGAAATTACAAGGTGACTTTTCACTAAAGCAGTGTTGGAGTATTTCTCTTCCGTAAAAATGCTTCAAGAAGTCAACAACACTTACATGTGCCTAGTACCAAAGAAGAAACACCCTATGAACATGGGAGATTTCAGACCAATCTCTTGCTGCAATATAATATACAAAGTCATAGCAAAGCTTTTTACAGATAAACTAAAAATGTGCTCAAGGAGATCATTGATATTAATTAAGGTGTATTCGTTCTTGATAAAAGTATTAGGGTAATATATTATTACTCCAAGAGTTGTTGAAGACTATTCATCAGGGAAGAGAATAGAAAGTTGCATGATGAAAATCGACTTTTACCAAGCATATGACACAATCAACTAGAGTTTCATTCAGATATGTCTAGAAGCTTTAGATTTTCCTAAGTTTTTTATGACTTGGATTATGAATGTTGTCCAATCTTCTTCGATTGGTATTCTTATAAATGGGACCCCTACTAAGCCTTTCACGAATGCAATGGGAATAAGACAATATAACCCTCTATCCCCTTATCTTTTCACCACTGCAATGGAGGGCATATCTAGACTACTTAAGCCTTTCATGAATCACAATGGAAACTTCAAATACCACTAAAAGTGTTTTGAAATCAAGCTCAAACATCTCATCTTTGCAAATGGCCTCCTATGTTTAATGGTGCAGATATATATTCTATCAAAATCATACAAACTCTGAAATTATTCTCCAATTTGTCTGGGCTTAGGATTATTGAAGAGAAAAGTAGCGTGTACATCTCATCAGACATAAGGAATGTTGAAGAACTGAGCAGAAGTATAGGCTTGAACATTCAACCTCCTTCGATAAAATATCTCAATGTGCCTATTACTACCTCATACTTGAAGCATATAGATCGTATTCCACTCCTTAAAAAGATTAAATTCAAGGTGAACTCGTGGCAAAATAGATAACTCTCTTATGTGGCTAGGTTTACACTTAATATTTCTATTTTAAGTAGTTTGTATGTACATTGGACAACATATTTTGTCTTATCAAAGAAGATAACTAAGGAGATTGACAGGATGATGAAAGCTTTCCTTTGGTTTGTAATCATAGAAACAATAAAAAAAAGTGAAATGTAGCGAGATCACAGTCCCTAAGAAATAAAGGGGCTGACCATTTCATCTATCTCAATGCAAAAAGTGTTGCTGAGTAAGAAAATTTGGAGACTTCCTATAGACAAAGAAGCCCTTTCGACCAAATGGATACGTGCATTTCATCTTCATAATTAAAATTTTTGACAGATTGATAACTCCAATAAGTTCTCTTGAAATTTCAATCAATTACTGAAGATAAGGCATTCGATTTACCTTTTCATTAAACATAGGGTGAGATATGGAGGAAACAAATGGGTATGGTTTGATAATTGGTTGGAAGTAAGTCCTCTTATAAATAATCTAGACTTTGCACATTTGAGAAATAAATTACCAGTGGTTTCTAAGGTTTGGGTTTAATCCACGATGGTGTATGGTATCAAAATTTTAGAGGATACTCTACAGTAGTTGAGCACCTTTCACAATTGGGAGATAGTAGACCTGAAGATGAAATTCTTTGGACTCCTTACCCATAAGGAAAATTTACAAATGCCACATGCCATAAAATTTTTAGAATTGAATTGGTGGAAGTACCACATTATATCTCTTGTGTTAATCCAAAAGGCTCAATTATCACTTGGTTATTGATCAAGAACATATTAAGGACAAAATTTCATTGGTTTGCTCCCACATATACATCTTGTCTCCTTTATCATGGTGCAGATGAGGATAGGAATCATTTTTTTTGTTTTTGACTACTCCAAAGCCATATGGAGAACAATCCAATGCATGATGGAAGTTACAAACCATATCTACGAGTAGGAGTACACCTTGAGTTGGGTAATAAACCATTCTAGATTTGGCCATGAGAATGATATCCTCCTCAAAGTAGTATTCACCACCACCGTCTACATGATTTGGAAGGAAAGAAATAATCGACTCTACAAGCAACTAGAAGAAGACAAGCATAAGCTAGTAGGTTAAATTTTGAATGGGATCAAAGCTATCATTACTGCCAAAAGAGTTGATCACCTCCTATCTCCTTATATGAAAACCAAATGGAACTTATGTGTAGCTAAAACTAAAGTAGGACTGTATGTTTGTAAGTTAATTCTTTATGCAATTCTTGTAATGGGAATGATACCGTGTGAGTAGAATATAGCTCTCTGAATTTAAGAAATCATTGTGTTGTTGAATCTTGTTTTAGTTTTTGCTATAGTTTAACATATTTTCATTCATTTTTTATAAAAAAAGAATAAAAATTTTATTTTTATAAAGATGATGTTTATTATAGATATGGATTACATGCAAATGGTTTGTATAAATTAGATCTTGAAAGGTCATTCCTTAACATAAATAGCAAGAAAAGAAAGTTAAGTGACCAAAATTCATCTTATTTATGGCATTGTAGGTTAGGTCATATTAATGAAATTAGAATCATAAAGTTACATAAAGAAGGATAATCGAATCCTTTTGATTATAAATCATATAAAACTTATTAATCTTATTTTTTAAGAAATATAACCAAACTACCCTTTAGTGGAAAGGGAGAATACATCAATGAGTTACTAGAACTTATACATTCAAATGTATGTGGCCTTATGTCTACTTGGGCCAGAGGTAGAATATCATATTTCATTACTTTCATTGATAATCATTCTAGATATGGTTTTGTGTAGTTAATGAATCAAAAGTCTAAATCATTTGAAAATTTCAAAGAAATTAGAATTAATGTTGAGAAATAAACTGTTAAAAGTATTAAGACAATAAGATCATATCAAGATGATGAATACTTGATCTATGAGTTTATTGGTTACTTAAAAGAGAATGAGATTCTCTCATAATGGACTCCTCCTACAACTCCATAATATAATGGAGTGTTTGAGTGGAGAAATCATACTGTATTAGATGTGGTACATTTTATGATAGGTTATATAGTCCTTCTTATCTCCTTTTGGGGATATGCCCTTGAAAATGCTACTTGCATGTTGAATAAAGTTCGATCCAAATCGATTGATATGACTTTATATAAGGTATTGAAGGGTAGTAGATCAGACTTATCATACCTAAGGGCCTGTTTCGTTGGATGTTAATTAATGGAACGGAACGAAACGGTTTATAATGAAATAAGATATAATTTAGTAAAAAATTGTTTGGAAGGGATGGAAAGGTTAATAATATAATGTAGTGAAATGCTGTTTGGAAGATGGATGGAATGGAATGTAATGTATAATAAATGACTATTATACGCCTTATATTAAAATGATTGTTGCATGAGGTTTATTATTTTATTATTAATTATATACAATTTATTATTTATTATATAAAAATATTATTATTAATCATTTAATAATTTTTATTTTATTATATTATATGTGATTTATATTTAAAAATAATTTATTTATATAGAAAGATATACAAACAATTAAAGAATAATTTCATTAATAAAAATGTTTTAAAATGATTTATTTTATTATTAATTATATACAATTTATTATTAATAATATAAAATTATTATTATTAGGATAAGGAGAAATAATATAAATATATTATTAATTATATACAATTTTTGTGGACTGTAATAAATGAGTCTGGGGAAAAGGAAGTTAGGGTTAGAAATTGATATTAAGAAAAATTATTGAGAGTATATTAGGTATTATTTATTTTTTAGTTTACTTTCTATCATGAGCTTTCTAAATCGAAGGTTTCTTATTTTTATTGTTTATGATGAAATGTAACATAATATGAAACCCTTCACTTCTATCTTATTCCGTTATATTCCATTATGAAACTTTCAACTAAACAATAGAAGTGTGTTAAGTTCCATCCCGTTCTATTACCAACCCTCAACCAAACAGGGCCTTAAGGAAACAGAACATCTCTTCCGTAAACCAGTTCCTACTCTATTCAATTAAATCTCATCCACATATTTATATGAGACCCATATAAATATGTGAATGAGATTCTACAAAACATGGTGGGAATATACCATCCGAAACAGATAATTTGTTCTTTCGTTTTATGCTATTCAATTAATTAAGGATAAGATTACGATATTCTAAATCTTTTTAAACCTTGCATCTTAACAAAATTTTTACTGATTTATTATTATTATTGTTTTTCCTTTCATTGTTATTATCTCCTTTTTCTACTTTTGTTTTATATTATTATCACTCTTTATACCTATAACTAAAAGTCAAATTTTACTTTTTAGTGTTGGGTAGATATACAACAACAACAATAATAACTATTTAATGAAAGTCTTGCTAATATGTAAAGTTTGAGAAGGTCTAATAATATGCAATCTTATATTTAACTGGTAGAGATACTATTTTTGATAAACCTATAGGAAAAAAAAGAATATATATATATATACACACACACACGTATAAATAAAAATATAAAAAGTAATAATATAAATAATACAATAAATATAAGACAAGATAAAAATAAACAAATAATTACAAAAAAATATAAGCTAAATAATTAAGAGAGAATTATTACATCTAAATGTAATCACACTATTGGATAACATTACACACTCTTATAATATTTGTATTAAAGCCAATAAGAGGGGTTGCTAAAGTTATGTCGCTATAAGCTTATGGAATGTTGTCGTATGATGATTGACACCTGCAACATATTGAACATTAGTGTACAAACACGTTGAATTGTATGAGTTTCACTGATATTATGAATAATTAAAAATTTGCATTGATTCGATTGATTTAATTATAGAAATATTAAATTCGTCAAAGTTTTAGCTTACTTTATATTAGTAATTTTTATTATTAAAAATTGACTGATTTATTAATTAATTATCTAATTGTTATAGATTAATCAGTTAATTTTTATTTAATAATCTTATCATTTAATTTTTTTCAGTGGTCTTACTTTTTAATCTGTTCCATATATTTATATAAACTATCCGTAAATATGCGAATAAAATTTAATAACGAGATCTCAACAAAGAGAGGGGGAATGATAAGAAAGCATGTGAATCTTAAGATTTCATCGTATTAATCAATGAGTATCACAAGTCCCAATTCAAAGCAAAGACGTGACATATCATCAACCAATTGCAGACTTGGGCCACACAGGATTTACACTTACAGATGGGATGTTTTTTGGGACCTCAGACATTGGCTCCTGGCCAGTCTTATCTTTCGGCTGTTCTTGAATGACACGTCTCCTGAAAAGCGAAATGAATAATTGGAATCTTAAATCACATCGGAACGTAAGAAAACATACAAAAGCAGGATTCCTTTGGGAAAGAAAAAGTTTCGTAGAGTACCAACATGAACAATTAAAGCTGTTTCACAAACGAAATACAGTCTAATCAAGCTTGTGAAGGGGCCTGATTGAAGCTATAGGACACAAATTTCAAGTATGGCAACAATTCCCATTGAATGCAGTTTCATGATACAAATGGCATTCGAAATCTAAAGCAGCAAACTGCACTTCAGGTTCTCTATCTATGACTTGTCATTTCACAAAACCAGACAAACCCTGTTACAGTAGATTTCTAGTCGTCACATCAAGGACGTCAATTTAGCTCTCTGTTGCTCAGCTCGGGCTCTCTTTGCTTTCTTTGGCTGTTTGCCGTACGAATTGGCCGCGAACTCGTGGTCGTTGCTCTGCTAGCGTCTTTCTGCTTTGATATCGAACCTAGATACACCATCCACAACAAAGGATTTCATATTATGTTAAGGGACAAATGGGATTTGAAAATTAAAATGGAAAGAAAAACAAAGGACTGAAAACAAGTCCAACTAATGAGCACAACCAACGGTAAACAGAGTGCAAAAAGGAGGATCTCATCTAACAGTCGTCACTCCAATCATCAAGGCTTACAAACTTGTGTGCAGAATACACACAAAAGAAGGGGAAAATGAAAGAATGAGCTTCTAAAAGAGGAAGAGGAAGCTGAAGGAGGACAAGAATCATGAATATCCGCCAAAACTCCCATCCCAAGCTTGCACTTAAGTAGACACATTATTAAGTAATCATGCCACTTTGCATAATTGAAGGGAACGGTATAAAGTCATGCATGCATGTCCAAGCAACCGAGCACAGGCATAGCAGAAGGCAACATGGAAGAATCCTGTTCCCAACGTCCTTTTCTTGCGGAATTAAAAGCACCAAACAGTAACATGTCAAGCAATGAAATCACACATGGAAATGAAAATATCATTAGACAACTACACCATACTAGAAAGTTCCGGAGTGCAAATAGCACAAACCCAGGAGCTATATGCCCGTCTCATAGTTGTTTCCCTTATAAGAGCCTACAGTAACAGAAGATAAACCAAATTTGGACAATGGCCATCACCTTACTTTACCTTTTTCCGAAAGCATCTCTCACTTCTCTTTTGTCGAAACTTTGTCAAAGCAGCTTTTCTCTGTGCCAACTTGTCCTGATCTGCTCTATTTCCGCTCCCACTTCCACTAGCATCACCACTACCACTTTTTCCACCAATCCCGTTGTCACTTTCTATGTTCGTCCCTCCAGCATTTACACCTGTGATGCTCCCATTTTGACCATTGCTTCCATGATTACTGCCATGGTTGCTGCCTGAGGCACTTCCATTGATGCTGTAATTACCTGTGTTACCTTCAGTAGGCCCACATGGCACGTTGGATGAACTGCAATGTGGAACAGAAGCAGCCAATTTGTTCACCAATGAATCACCCAGGCCAGGTGGAAGCTGGTTCTGTTGAGTGTTCTGAAGGAGATGATGGTAATCACAACGGTGGTGAATTTGTGATTCATGAAGGATGTCACTTGACTGAGCCAGAACTTCTGCACCTGTAACATCATCATCCTTTTCTGTGACAATTTGCTTTGAGGTGCATAAGATGTCACCTTTCATGGGCTGGAAAATAGGAGCTGGATGCAAACGTTTGAATGTAGATGTTACCGCTGGCTTGTTTTCCCCCAGAACTGACTGGTTATAAGTGTTATTTGTAGTGGAGCCTGTATCAATGTTATTGCTTCCGACATTTGAGCCTTGATTAGGATTATCGCCGCAAGAATGAGATTGGAGATCATACACTGATCCTTTTCTGGAAGCACCCAAGCTAATGTCACACGGAGAACAACTTTTCATGTTCCCCTTGGAAGTTTGATTTGTATTCAAGGCTGAATTATACCTGCACCACAACAAATAACAAAGGCAGCCAAGCTAATATTGAGTTGGGAGGCAAATATAAATGTTTTGATTTGCAAATTGACTTAATAAATTTGAATCGGTCCTTAAGCTTCTCCAATACCTTGAAAATGCTGATGAATCTGATCGTCTTAAAACATTGCGATCATCATGAACTGCTGTCCCAATATCCTTGATTCCTCTGAGTCTTTTTAGACTGAGCTCAAGGGATGGTGCATCTTTATCATCACAGATGGCTTTACATTTGGTATCCATGATCTTGGCATGTTTGTTTGATGCCTCAAACTTCAAGCAGTCATTTAGAGGCTCAGTGCCTTTGATGATAATACTTGTATGATTAGTTGCTTTACATTTTGATTTGCTAGAAAGATTCTCACAATTGAGATCTAACAGTTGTTTATCAATTGGTTGCTCACTGACTTTACTGGATCCTTTTTCAAGCAAATCTTTTTGATTCATGCCTACAAGTGCAATTGGATCTTCAACTGGATATTCAAGCCGTAAGTCTAGATTTCTTTCCATGTTCATCACCATGTCTTTTCCAGTTGTAATATTCTCTTTCACAAGAAATAAAAAAACATTAAAAATTCATATGCAAGTTAATAAGAGAGAAAAAGTCGAAGAGGAAGGAAAAGAAAAAGATTTATGAAGAAGCTACAGAACACCGAAAAGACCCATAGAGTTTCACACATACCAAGTTGTTCCTCCTGTTTGCAGTGCTTAATTTTATCTGTTACAGGAATTTGTTTGCTAAAAGATAATTCACCATTTGAATGGATGACTTGCGCACAAGTGCTATCCGGACATTCAGCAACATTATTAGATGGTGATGTTGGGAGAGGGCTATCGATATCTATCGCTTGTTTTGTCCAAGAGCTCTACAAAGTGACAGTCTTACATTCAGTCACACCCTTGATAGTCTCAGACATATTTGAAAGCAGTACAAAGTCGTAAAATTTAAAGCAATTAATAGTCCACTCCCAGCATTTGATTGTCAGTTACAAGCATAAAAGCATATCATTACATATTATACACCTTTAATCATCTGCATAACTGCTTTCCAAGTTATAAAAGTATTAGACTACAGAAACAATTCACAGAGCTAAGAACCGATTTCTATTTAAAACAGACGAGACTGGGGTTAACTCATCAAAAGAAGGCTTCATCAGTAGAGAAATCAATCATGCTTCACATTGCATGGCTGTCATCAGTTTTACGGCAATACAATATCCATTAAATTTTGAAATCAAGTAAACAGAGTAAGCTAAGAACTGTAGAGCACAAAATATAGGGGTGCCACTAACAGGAGGCCCGTTGGTGTGAAGTGGAATTAATATAAGTTCCAACAAGTAAAAAGTAACATGCCAAGTAACAATTTCAAAACCTCAACTTGCTATATCAAATCCCAATATCATCCTAGACACTCAAGTAGTTATCGATATCACAAGTTTTCTTCCTAATGAAACACTCATCATACCTGAGTGCCACTTCCTTTGTCACTTCCGTCCTCATTCAAGCCAATGCTCCCACTATCATCCTCATAATTGCTGCCACTATTGTTGTCAGACTTATCAACACTCTTCGACCTTACAGATTTCTGAGTTTGTGTGGCACTTTCGCTCCCACTTCCACTGGACTAAAAGACAAGATAAGGACGATCAAGCACAGTAGGAAATGGTATTGATGAACATTTTTGCCTACGCAAGGGGTTATGTTAAAGCATAGAGAAGAAGCCATTGTCAAGGCTAAAATGTGAGCTTCCTAATTAGTGTCAGTTCTGAATCATCAATCTCAAGAAGAGAAAACCTATCTTTTTGCAACAGAGACTTAAATGAGTAAATAGGACGAGGAGATTTTTTTTTACTTCTAGAGGCCTTCAAAGGGAAGGAAAAGATTAAGCTACAAAATGAACAAATTCAAGGCTGGAATTCTAAAATCTGAAGCACAATATACTCACACTATGGCATCTTCTCCAGACATGCTGCCAAAGATTCTTCAGCTCATTCTTCCTTATAGGCTTCACCAAAAAGTCTACAGCGCCTTTTGACAAACACTTAAGGACTAAACCCATTGAGTCATGGGATGACATCACTTCACACAGTTCATCAGAAAACAAAAGTTAAATTTATCTCTTCCCAATATCCTGTTGTTACAAAGAAAAAAAAACAACAAATTCATCAATAGGAAACTTACTGATAACAGGAACATTTCTTCGTGTTTTGTGGCTCATAATTTTGCACAAAAGAGCAATGCCAGATGTGAAAGGCATCACTACCTCAGTTAGGACAATGTCAACATGATTGTTCAAATTTTCGAGTATCTTCCAAGCTTGCAACCCATTTGATGCTTCAATGACTGATAAAACCACATAAATACATAAAATCATCACATCCATGCAACGAAAAACATGACAGCAACAAAAAATGGTATCTACGTGCAACAAAGTAATGATGCCAAAAGTGCATTCACTACAACCAAATATTTGAAGAGAAAATTTGAAAAACAGATGCTGAATTCACATAAAACACTTTTATTTGAGCCTGTACAAAGATGACAACAGTGATGACATAAACGTTGATCCAGAGATGGTGCTACTTGGCAGTAATGTGGCTTCTCAATCTGGAGTTCCTGAAAGCTGACTTCCAAACTTTTTCTAATAATCACTAACAAAAGCAATTAATGTCCATCCTGTCTTAAAGCTATACACAGTTTATGCCACTCACACAAGCATGAAAAGTCAATTTTCCCGTGATAATAGCAGAAATGATTTCCAGCATAATAAATTCAACAAATCAAAATGCTCACCAACCACAAACAGCTTGACATGCACAAGAAGATTAAGCGAACAATTTTATAAAGATGGAGATAAGGATACATTAAACGTTTTAGGTACACACACATATATATAAACACAGAAATGATTATGTCAGACAAAATTTCCAGCATCAATAATTACAAAGGAAAATCTTTATCAGACACACAGCAGACACAAACACACAAAGGTTAAGTGAATAAACTTATGCAGAAGGAGACTAGCATTGAATCAACAAATATTCTAATACAAGTTCAACCACCATCTCTAATCTGTCTTCAAGTCTAATGCGAACACCAAATCCACAATGCATTACATTACAGAGACCAGCCACTAACCCTCATAACTGCAATTCCGAAGCAATGCAGTAACAACATGTCGAGTAGAATCATCATTTTCCACCAATAGAACCTTGAGAGATCTCACATGAAGAAACTTCTCCCAACAAACAATGGACCCTTGAGACTGCTGCTGCTGTTGAGATATTTGTGGCGAAGCTGCAACCTGAAGACCCCTGCCATGCCCCTCGTTTACATTTTGTGCAATGCCATTGACTTTCAAATCATCAACTCGTATTAAATTTTGCTCCCTCATAATTCCATCTTCAGCTGTCTTGTTCCCCTCATGCAGTTGATGGTTCAAGCCCTTCAAATCCTTGTCCCCACTGCCCTCAACTTTCATCTAGATACTCTCTGTCAGTTAGATCCAGAAAGACTGGTTTATCAATATCGTCAGTGCAGTATCCGAACTCTGAAAATCACCCTTCAATCATGAAAAAAACTGGAACATAATCTTCTTTCCCACAATCAAACTTCAGAAAGTACAGCAACTCGAACCTGTCATACACGCACGAATTATGTGTATGCAGTAATGAAGTAACCAGTTCCACATCTAGAAATACACCAAAGCACTCCGCAACCAAACACGTAACCTACAATCCACTCTAAGACCAATTTATCCCCGTAGCCGTAACTCTCCTTCAAATTGTAGAAATTAACACGAGTAGGAGTTCCTTTAAGAGAACTGACAAAGCCAACACCCAAAAAAAAAAAAAAAACCCTAATCCCAAGCAAAGCATAGAGTCCACAGAGTTTCCTCCACCACAACAATCAGAACTACTAAACAACAGATAACCACAACAATCAAAAATCAGAACCACTAAACAAAAAAAAGGACTATCTAGGTAGACAATCGATTATGTAGAAATTAACTTCAATAAATAGGTTTTACGAACAAATCCGAAAATAATCAAATCCTAAAGAACCAATTTGATCAAACATAAATTAGAGTGAAGATAATAACCTCCTCCGCCACTAAAGCTTGATAATCGACCATCATCAAGCTTGATTCAGCTTAGACTCAAAGGTCTTTTCACATTGCATACCAACTTTCAATCAAGTGCTAAATATAGAAATAAAAAAATTCAAAGTGATTTTAGCCAAAGATCACTAAAAGATGACGCCTTTCACTGAAGTAAGAAGTCGAGAGACTGAAAAAAAAAAAAAAAAGTCTCCGAAATTTCTGTAGAGAGAGAGCGAGAGAGAGAGAGACGAGGTGGGGGAGAGAAGGAAGAAGATATTAGATAAGAGAAAACGAATATGCTGACGTGGAAGAAATGGAGGTGTGAAATGTTGCATATGTGCCACCTAGGACCCGATATTTACAGGTAGGATTAATGAGCTGGACAAAATCAAAAGCCGTGAATTGAAGCCGTGCGTACCGATCTCTCAAGATCTCGTTAGATCTGGTTCCGCACACGTGTCGGTATAAGCGCGTGTGAGGTCTTCCGTTTCTTTTCACGGCCATCACGTGCGTCGTTGGGGGTCCAGTCCGGGTCTTATAATTAGCCGCCGTTATGACGGCGTCACGTTTTGTCTGATAACGACATTTCAATGACCCAATGAGGTAGCCGACGTTGTCGTCGTCAGAAAATATCTACGGGACAGACTCCATGACATTTATTTTGCTTCTCTTGTGAATCAAAATCGGAAAAAAATCTTAAATAATAAAAAACATAGAAAAAATGAATTTATAATTTAAATTTCTTTTATAAGTTGAAACGATTAATAATTTATAGCAAATTAATAATTAATGAATATTTTTTAGAGATGATAAATATTTCATTATGAATATTTTTATAAGATTAAAATAAAAATTATAACTTTGAGGTGTAAATTATAACTTTAACCTATATAATAAAGTACAAAGTAGTTTGAAACGACAAGTCGCATAATAAAGTACAAAGTATAACTTTGAGGTTAATGTGAACAAAATAGAAATTCAATATCTATTATAACTATTTGATGAGAATTTGTGCTGTTTGGTTTTATGGATCTTCTTTAAGAATTTTTCATATTTGCTTATTTAGTTAAATGGGTTCTAAAAATTGACGAATTTGTGAAGGTGGTTCTTGGTTTCTAGCTCAATATAGTTGGTTTAATTATTAGGCGTAATTTTGTAGTGGTTTTCATAGTCAATCATGAGTAGGGATAATTTCTCAAATAGAATTCCCAAATTATAAGAAATTTAAGAAGATATGTTTGGTCATTTAGAGTTTAATGTGGTAAATTTAATTATTAGGTGTATTTTTATTGGTTTTCATAGCCAATTTCTCAAAACATAAGAAAATTTAGAAGATATGTCTAGTCAATTAATGAGAAGAAAGTTTTCATTTGTTTTTTTTAATATAGTTTTAAACTTAAATATGAAGATGGGCATGGAGAAAAGTAGGCAATAAAGCTAAGGATTCACATTTTCCAAAAACATGTGTACATATTTTGAAATCTTAATGATTGAGAAGTGTAAAACAAAATTAGAAGTTGATATTGGTAACTTAAAAAAGAAACAATCTTACAATCTTTTAAAAAAGAAACAATCTTACAATGTTTCTCAAGAGAATAATGTCCTAAACTCTTATGATCAAATTGAAATTAAGGAATCTAAACTTGTTTATGTTAAACTTGAATTAGTTTAGGTTGACATATCCTAATATATATATAATATTTTCAAAAATAATGGTTTTATATTTCAAAATTTAAAATATATTGTTAAGATTTTAATTTTTTATATGTATTTGAATAGGTCTAATAAAAATTAACACGTCTACTTATATATATTTTTTAGGTTTATAGCCTTTGATTTTCTATTTAAAATATTGACAAAAGTATTTAATTGAGTAGAAACATTAAAAATGAAAGACTACAATAAGAATCTTCCGTGTTAGAATACTTAAATAAGAAAAATGGTTAATTATAATGAAACCCTTTGTGATTTATACTTTTTTTAATTCAATACTTAAATTTTTAAAAGAGATAATAAATTTAAAAGTATCGAATCTTTTAAGATTTATTCAATTTAGTGTGAAACTTTTTAAAGTTTTCAATTTACTGACTAATCTTTTAAATTTCGTATAAATGAAATCAAAACATTGTCTTTACTAATGTAGCTAATAGACGAAAATACATATAGCATTTGATGGACACCTTGCATTAGTAAAAGAAACAGCCTTTTGATCTGATTTATATGAATTTGAAAAGGTTAATCACTTAATTAAAAACTTTAAAAAATCTGGCACTAAATTGAAAAATTATAAAAAAGTTAGGGACTATTTAATTTATGAGCTCTTTTCAAACTATCATTTATTCCCCTAAAGTTTTATTTTTATTTCATTAATACTCTCTAGCGGCATTCTTCGTTGGAAAACTAAACGAAGATGTGGAAACAATATCATGTAACTTGATTAGGTGTTACATGGAAACAATATCCACATAACAGTGTATAGTATTACTAAACCACACATCATGTGGAGCTAGGCATCATATAATGCATATGCGTTACATTACATGAAGAGAAGGAAAATCATAGGTTTTTGGTGACTTTATGAAAAATCACTCTTTTCTTTTTGTATGTATGAAGAGAAGGAAAGAATACTTTATGAAACATAAGAGATCACTCCTCTTCTTACTCATATACAAGCATAAGGAAAGAGGCCTTTATGAAAAATCATAACATCGTATGTATACACTCGTGTTTCTCCATTTAATGGCTTTGTGAAAGTATGATTTGCAATTTCAGGATTTTTAATGCTAAGTTGTAGGGGTTTCAATTAAGGATCTTTGAAATCCTCAAATTTGAATTAGGGATTTTCAATTAGGGGATTTTGGTTAGTGTCTCAGTTAGGTGATTTAGATTAGAGTTGCAAATAGGGAATTTTGATTAGGTTATAATTATGGTTTCAATTAGGTAATTTCATTCTTTTCATTGGTTTCATCTATTGCTCTTACAAATTACATTGAAATTTAACTTAAGAAATTGCATGTCTATCCCTTTGAAGGAAATAGACTTCTTGTGTGATAATTTAGCTTGTATTTATTTTTATTAACATTAATTTAATTTATAGTTTGTCTTGATGTGTGTCAATGTATTAATCTATCAAAGTTGATGGTATTGGGTTATATTTAACAATTACGAGCATTGTTATTTTATACTTCAGGTGACTTAATTCAAGTTAATACGGTCAATTTTAGGTCATTTTTTATTTTTTTCCATTATATATAACATATTGTAATCATTAAAGCATCTTGTGATATTATGAGTTAAAGTTTACGGTGTTGGTTGTCTATAAATTAAAAACTTATCAAGTTGTTGGTTGGAGCTTTAGTCATTTGAGCTGGAATTTTTGGACCTTTAAATTGGTAGGTAATAACTTTTGTTGTACATTTTTGTTTATCTTATTTTAATGTTTGCTTTAAGTCTATCAATGTGATAGGGGGTGCTCAATTGAAGAAGTATTCAATTTTTACTATGATTGAATATGATAATAATGATGTAAATAATAGAGAATCTTTTTAAACACTAATTTTTCATGTTGATGCAATCCTTTTCATCTCTTTACTTGAAGTCTATAATTTGCACTTTGAAGTGAAATATAACCGAGACATAACTAATACGTCCGTCTAGTGTATTTTTGTTTTTTAAACTACATATTTTCTTTAACCTATTTTAACAAAAATATATGCCCTAATGTTTTGTCAAAGTTGGAGAAGAACAAAAATGATATTGCTAATTATTTGGCTTATTTTATTTGTGATAAAAATCTTGAACTTGAATGTTATAGGAATAAACATCATGTAGTAAATCTCACAACAAATAATTGCATTTATGGAAAATGAGACTTGGTTAGGATCCCTTGTTGCTATAAAATTTTGACAATCATTTTAGAGAGAGGAGAATGATACTCCTTTAAGAAGAATTGAAGGATATGCCACTTATAAGAAATGTAAAATGTTGGACATAATTCTATATCATATATGACTCTATTCCCTAGATCATATAATATGACCCCCTCTTTATTTTTCAATGATGGTAAGCTTTCTTATACAATGTTAATGAATAATATCATGTATATAAATGGTAATATATCATTAATATTTAATGCATAATTAATTACATATGATTTTTTAGGAAAGTGTAGTAGTCAATACATCTTAGGACAAGAGTAAAGCACTGAATTAAAAAACTATAACAAAGAAGAAGGCAACTGACAATCAAGTAATAAGGTCAAACTGAGCAATGTTAAGAAAATAAGGAGTCAGAGCCATTAAAAAGATAAGAAGTAAGGTCAAACTGAGCAATGTTGCACCTGGTAGTAGACCGCCAAGTAGGTTATATAAACGTGTATGACATGCGGTCCTGTATGCATTGTCTTTTGTATTTATAACCTTTTGGGTTGTCTCATGTACAGTGTATGTTGTATGCATGACCTTATTTATTTATTTATTTATTTGATACAAGGAAAAAACACAAAATTTAGCCTAACTGACGCAGAGATCTGCGATACAAAAAGCCTTGTTGGTCCCGATACAAAGAAAGCTAGATTAGAGGCGAGGGCTCCTGAAGATTCCGAATACCCATTTACATAGACACTTTTGTTTTATGACAGTATAGATAAACCCATGTACAATATGTTTACTTATGAGTAAAATAAGAAGATTGATCTATATAAAGTTAAAAATAAATAGTAAGTTCTAAAAACCATATCATACACATTAATTCTAAATGTAGCCATTAACATGTTCTTTTCCTTTAAACTTGTGTTCTCATCCAACTTCATTTTCTAAATTACATGAGAACTCATGGTTTATGTAATACTTGTAAAAGGCTCTAATATTACATTAGTTGATAATGTCATTGTTAAGAAAAACTCGAGCCCACTTCTTCTTGCATCAATTAACTAAGTCCCTTGGTCAACCATTACTTGAGAAGCATGGGGAAAAACTTATAAATGCCCAAGACGGAGTTATTAAAGATAATCATTGTCACAAATTTAATTTGATCACTATGTCTCTAATATCTTATCTTATCTTATTCTTTGCTCAAAGATAACATATAAATAGACTTTAAAGTCTTTTAAAGATTAATTCATTCAATACAAAAATACCACATTATATTCTGTACATTCAACTTGAAATGATGTGACCGATTAGGTGCAAGAAAAATAGAAAATCAACATATCTTCATCTTTTTATACTAGTTGCCAACCTTAAAGAAAACAAATAACAATATCACATCAAAAAAGTGATTTGCGATTTCCATGTGTGTATGTGTGTGTGAAACTCATTCGGGTTTAAGATTATGTTTGGTTGAATGTAAATTTTTTAATGAAATTAAATATAATATAATGATTTAAAATAAAATTGAATATAAATGAATATAATATTAAAAAATTGTTGTCTAGAAATGATAGAAGGGTTCATAATGTAATATAGTAAAATGTTGTTTGGATGAAAGGTTTATAATGTAATATAGTGTAAAGTTGTTTATCATTTTACATTCCATCATAAACCCCTCAAATTGAAAGTTTTTCATTTTTACTGTTTATGATGGAATAAGATGTAATATGAAATCTTCCTCTTATATCTCATTCCATTCTATTCTATTATAAACATTTCTAAAAAACAATGTAATAATTTTACATTTCACTTCATTTCATTAATAAACTTCAACTAAACATACTCTAAGGATTTAACATTAAGTGTCATATATATGCATTACATCATGCTCTAACTCCACATATTATCGTGAGGTTTGGCAAAACCGTATGACATTGTATATTATGTGATACAACCATGACAAATATAATGTTATATAACACCTTATAAAGTTGTTGGATGTTATTTCTACATTCTCTATTAAGGTGTACAAATGAAATAAAATCCAAATGTTAGATGGTAAATAAAAATTAAAAAACAATGATTAAATTAAAAAATTCAAATAATAAAAGAGCATAATTATTCTTAAAAAGTGCTTAAAAGTTAGAAACCAAAAACATGTCAGTCCTTTTATGTTTTAATTGAGATAGTTTAACTTTTAGCAATTATTATACTAATTCTAATTACAAAATTAAATAGATCAATGATTTTCAATAAGTGTATAATTGACTCTTTCAATTTGTTGTTTATTTTCTATCCATCATTAGAAAATAATGTGTTTATGGTAATTATTTATAAAGGCTTTTTTCCCTGAATCTTTTAGGATATTTCCATTCTAATTTTCTCAATTTTCTTAATTTCTATTAAAAAAGTCTTATTCATTCAAGAATCTTAAAGCATATTTTAAGGATTAGCTTGTGTGAACTTTCTTTATTGTTCTTTAAATTCAGCACAAGCTTAAGAACTTATTCAATTGTTCTATAAATAACATTTGATTAATCTATTCATGTTTATATTACATATATTTCGTTATTTTTAAAGTTGTCAATAAGTCAGGTTGGGTTCAAGCCGCTCTTGGCCTAGTCTAGCCCGACCTTTGACTGGATAGCCCGCGGGCCGACCCATCCTTACTTTTTAAAAATAAAATTTACAAAATGACGTCATTTTGTTGTTCTGATCCGACTATGGGCCTCGCTTGCCTGACCCATGCTCAAACCAACCTCAATCAGTGGCCTCGTTTAGTCGAATTATATTGACCTGTGGCTCATTTATAACTCAATTAATCTAGGCCAAAATCGGAATAGGCTAAAATTAACATCCCTAGTTATTTTTTAATATAAGTCTAAAAAGAGTTTTTCTAAAATGTTGAGATCCATAGATTTTTTGAGAATTTTACATATTTCTTAAAATTACAGAGCAAGTTTCTGTTTTTGTTTACTATTTAAAAATTTAATATGGATTAAATATGATATTTAGTTTTTATTCATTTCATATTGGGACTTATCTAGGCCTAACAATGCGTTGGTTGGTAGTTACTTGACAATCTAACACGTGTAACTCACGCCTTCCACAAAACAACCGCTCACTACATGGCCAGCGAAATCACTACGCGGTTCAAACTTTCACTTTCGAGGCTTTCAGAGCTTCGCTTCGATGGCGGTTTCACTTTCCAATTCTCTGTTACCCAAAACTTTTCAACCCAAAACGACTTCCAACCTTCCCTCCGCACGTATTTTATGGACCTCATTTACATTGCATCGCTACCAATCCGTCAAATTCCCTTCCTTACAGAGGGAGCTCACAGTCTCTGCAATCTCAGGATCCCCTGGCAAGTATTGAGTTTTTACTGGTATCCGAAAAAGGATGAATCTTACTCTTTATTGTGTGTGTGTTTTTGTGGTAAATAGGAGTTGAATCTTCTGGTTTGGTTGCGGAAGATATCGCTAGCTTGTTGGATTCTGTGGAGGTGTTTGATTTAAATGGCCAAGCGATTCCAATTGCTGATCTGTGGAAAGATAGGAAAGCTGTCGTTGCATTCGCTCGCCATTTTGGGTGATTATACGCTTACACTTTTGACAGTTTCGTTAATATTCTTAGATTTTTAAGCCCCAATCGATTCGCAATTTGACATAACCTGAAATTTTCCGTCTAAATTTGGTGCAACTTCAGATGTGTTCTTTGCCGGAAACGCGCAGATTATCTTGCTGCTAAAAAGGTAATTGTGTTTGATGATGGTCCTTAAATTGTAATGCGCATTTGTTGGTTTTGGACATTATAATTCATTTGCTTGGATTTGAATGTTGATGCTTTCTAATTTTCGGAGACATTTCATTGAAGAGTATATATGTACAAGGTTTTTGACGTAGTGCACTACTCAACTGTATCTGGTTAATATAATGAGATATCATTTAATTCAAAACAAATTTCGAAGGATTCGTTGATTATCCCACCACAATGAAAAGTTGGTTACTCATTTTCTACTCACTTTGGCATTGTTTTCTTATGTCAATAGGAACTATTGGATACATCAGGAGTGGCACTTGTCTTGATCGGGCCAGGCAGCATAGAACAGGTATGTCCTGGACTCAATTTTCTGCAAGTTAATACAGCTTACAAATCAGATATTCTCCTTGTCTTCTTCATACTTTTTGTTGGCATCTTGTAACTGGTATGATCTGGAATTGGTTTAATGAGCCATTCAGACTAATCATGTATTGTATGACGTTACTTGACTACTTTTTACATTAAGTGTAGCATAGATGATGAGCTCGATTTGCACCACATTAGAGTGTCTACGTGGTTATTGATATTATCATGTTTTAGTCATCGCCCCAGTTTTTGGGTAGTTATGACCATCATAAGCAACCTGATGCAGGCAAAAGCGTTCTCAGAGCAAACTAAGTTTAAAGGAGGTATGTTTTTTCAATTAAAGGAGGTATGTTTTTTCAATTAGCGCTTAGGTCTCATAGCTACTTTTTCTTCAAAAAGTATGTTATGCTTGGATTACAAAGCAATATCCAGCTAATATTGTGATCAAGGCAAACATTCATTTAATTCTGTAGCAATTAATGTGTTTTAGTTTCTTCTCTTTAGCCATTCGATGACAAAACCTCTATTTCCTTTTCAGAAGTTTATGCCGATCCTTCACATTCGTCATATGATGCACTGAAATTTGTTTCAGGGGTTTCAACAACATTTACTCCTAAAGTACGTAAGCATTGGTAGATTGACACATTGCAATTCCTTCAGATACTTTGTCTTTAACCCTGTGTAATTCCTACAAATGGGATTCAGTTGTATAATTTGTTTCCAGGGATTTTGATTTTTCATTTCAATCATGCAGGCTGGTCTAAAGATAATAGAGGCATACATGGAAGGTTATCGGCAAGACTGGAAACTTTCCTCTGAAAAGGATACGGTGTCCAGAGGGGGCTGGTATTTTAGCTATCATACGATTAAATTATAAGCTTGATAGAGGTCTTCCAATGGAAGATTTTTCCATTTTGACCTTAGGTTTTGTTACCAAATGAAAACATTTTAGTTGACTTCCGTCCTCATTTAATATGTTCTTGTGCAGAAATTTCTAAATCTGTCTGACAAAATTTTGTGTTCTAAGATGTGAATCTGACTGTTTCTCAGGCAGCAAGGTGGGATAATAGTTGCAGGTCCTGGCAAAACTAATATCTCATACATTCACAAGGTATTTAGCACTAACCTCTTCCTCCATTATTATGTCAATATGGTTGGAGCACGACATAGAACAGAGCCAGCACATTCAATCAGTTGCTGTATAATTCCATTCCTTGAGAATCAAAGTGTTTGTCGTAATTTTTCGGCAACCGAATAGTTTGAAGATGATGAGCATTGAGTTTGACATTTGCTTGGGCAGGATAAAGAAGCAGGAGATGATCCTGACATAGAGGAAATACTGAAGGCTTGCTGTTCATGAAGCAACAGCTTGTTTTTGTACTTTCATTTCACTTAAAAGCTTCATTCAATTACAGACTGTTGCTCTACTTGCCAGGCTCCTGAATTCCAGTCAAGAACGTAGGGACTAGTCATGGCGAAATTGAAGAAATCTATATTTCTTTTTCTTTTTCTAGTTTCGAAAAGTCCGATCTTAAGGGACTATTTTATTAGAAATTTAACAAATATTTGTAGTTCTCGAATGATTTCTTCTCTTGCTGTGTATAGAATAATACCTATTGCCTATAATGTCACACAATTATTTAGATCATATAGCAATTTTCGGCTCTCCTAAGCTAAGTTCCCATTTTTTTCTTTATTATTATTTATTAACATAGTAACGACGTCGTAGAACTTAGAAGTGTATATCACTATTCGCCCTAATATAGAAAAATGGCGGACACAATCTTCATTTGCTTTCCGGCCTCTTTCCGTCAATGGCCGAGTCAAGCAAGACCAAGAAACGCCGCCGACAGGAACCAGACTCCGCCGCCGACGAACACAAACTCCCCTTCAAGAACCGCCTGAAACCGGACTCTTCCATCCTCGAAACCCTCCGTTTGCTCTCAGCGGCGGCCTCCTCTTCCTCCTCCTCAAAACCCAAAACCCTTGCAGATCTCTCTCTCTCCTCTACGTGTCGCGAGGTCACTGATCTGTCACTCCCCTCCATTCAGTCCGCCATTGAAACGCTCGTCCTCTCCGTTACCCATTCCATCCTCTCTGGGAAAGGCTTCTCCTTCGACGTGCCCTCACGGGCCGCCACGAACCAGCTTTACGTGCCGGAACTTGACCGCATCGTCTTAAAAGACAAAAATACCCTCCGCCCATTCGCCAACATCTCCTCCGTTCGCAAAACCACCATAACCGCCAAAATCCTCTCGCTAATTCATCAACTCTGCCTCAAGAACATCCACGTCACCAAGCGAGACCTTTTCTACACTGACGTTAAGCTCTTCCAAGACCAGACCCAATCAGATGCGGTTCTGGATGATGTCTCTTGTATGCTGGGCTGTACCAGGTCTTCTCTAAACGTGGTAGCGTCGGAGAAAGGAGTGGTGGTCGGAAGATTGATTTTTAGCGACAACGGGGACATGATTGATTGCACTAAAATGGGCATGGGAGGTAAGGCTATTCCTCCAAACATTGATAGAGTTGGTGATATGCAGAGTGACGCATTGTTTATACTGTTGGTTGAAAAAGATGCTGCTTACATGAGGTTAGCTGAGGATAGGTTTTACAATAGGTTTCCATGTATAATTGTTACTGCCAAGGGACAACCTGATGTGGCTACGAGGTTGTTTTTGAGGAAGATGAAGATGGAGCTGAAGTTGCCAGTTCTGGCATTGGTTGATAGTGATCCATATGGACTCAAGATTCTGTCTGTTTATGGTTGTGGGTCGAAGAATATGTCTTATGATAGTGCCAATTTGACCACTCCTGATATCAAATGGTTAGGGGTGAGACCAAGTGATTTAGACAAGTATAAGATACCTGAGCAATGTAGGTTGCCAATGACCGAGCAGGATATTAAGACTGGGAAGGACTTGCTGGAGGAGGATTTTGTGAAGAAGAATCCTGGTTGGGTTGAGGAGTTGACGTTGATGGTGAAAACAAAGCATAAGGCTGAGATTCAGGCATTGAGCACGTTCGGGTTTCAGTACTTGTCCGAGGTTTACTTGCCATTGAAGCTGCAGCAGGAGGATTGGCTTTAAGAGTGGATTCTGCAATCTTACCTGCTTCTGCTTTCTTGTTTGTGTTTCACATGAAGCCTTGGAGATTGTCTGGTAAGGTTCAGTTGATATGTATTCTGCCAACTTTCATCAGGAAAATAAATATTCACATTAAGGAATGCTAAGATCTTTTTCTATTCAATTCTATGTTAAGCACATTTGATGATACAGGTGAGGTAGTATTATATTCTAGTCTGAAAGAATGTGAGGTAAGGGAAGAATGAAACGCAAATATACAAATCATAAACAAAATTCTCAATTTGTGTGTAAAAATTACTTATCATATATTTTCACTTGGTCTTCTTTGCAACCAATCCTGCAACGATTTCCTTGTGACCTTTAACCTCTGTAGACCGATAGGTCTCCTGGTGGGAGAAACCATTATTCTATTTTTAAATTTTCCAGCCAAGTTTAGGCCCCTGTCATCAGAGTTTACAGAGTCCGCGTTGTTTTGGACAGTAAATTTAGGAAAAATCTCAAGGCCTAACTCATTCTCCAGAAGTTCACATATTGCATCTTTCACCTCTGAAGTATTTTCAGCAGGATGTGATTTATGGCCTCCTAAAGTGATCCAAACGTCATCTTCTACACATTGACCTGAAAACAGAAATTTTGAAGCCATCAAGACCCTTGTAAGTTGGGTACATTGATACAACTTAAACTCAGCGTCTAATTTTCATATTTTCTCCACATCAGATCTGCCTAATATTGCTATGTTTTTTTCTTTGCAAAGTCAAGGTTGTCTCCATACCTAGAGTGTGGTTCTCTTTGATCATTCGAAGAACTGCTAGGACCACAATACGAGCTTCAACCTGTCAATGCATGATAAAAGAAACTTTTAACATACTTGAAGCTTCTGAATAGGGACCTAGTATCAGATCATATTTTGTGGGCAATCCAAGAAGATAGAACCACCATATATAATCCTTAAAGTCTGTATTTACTAACCTTTGTCAAACCATGGAGGTCAATTACTAAGCTGTCTGCAACACTGCTCTGTAAATATGCAGCAACTTTCTCCAAGAGCAGACTATGAGGTCTCCCTAATTCAGTTCCTTTGGAGGAAGCAAACGCTTGGCTCTTATTATTGTCTTGTATTACTCCTTCACACCATTCCTCAAGTAGTTGTTTAAGATAATAGTCATTGGATTTGTACCTGCAGTGAAGATGTAGGTGTGCAATGATATGAGCATTGCATCCAACAAATTTACGTATTGCTTTTTATGCTAGGGGCAATGCAACATTCAAACATCTGCCACTTGTTCGTATGCATCTAGTGAGGTGCAGTCAAATATAGCCCCTTAATGTGGCGAGAGAACGCGTAATCATGCGCGGAGATACTTGCAACGAATGTGAAATCACTTGAACACCTGTTCAATAAATTTGAAGTATTACTATAAGATGGAACGGTAAAACAGGCACTACCATACCCTGCTTTGCGCATATCTTGATATACAGACAAGCATTGTTGTACTTCTTGTAAGGAGCCATATCTGGTTCGAGCTCTTAGAAGGGTATTATAAGTCACCTAGAAAGGAAAGAATTAAAAAGTTAAAAGAATCAACAGAAGCTTTCATTTGCAAAACTGAAGATTTCTCACTGGAATGATGACAAAGGGCATGACTTGTGAAGCAATCGCGGTGATAACTAATTGTCTGATCATTGATATTTTCGGCATTTTAAAGTAGATATATGCAAACAACTTAAACGCCTGAAAAATTTCACCTGTGTATGTTTCAGGGATTTCGAGAATCACTTTATACTGCTGTATATTTAGACTCCAATCTATTTAAAAGAAGAAGCCCATAGAACTTACCAAGTTCGGTTTTATCTGGTACCTCTTCATTTCGGCAAATAATAAAAATGCCTGCTTCAACTTTTTATTTTCAACGCACACCTAACCACCAAAGGACATGGTTAATCAGCATCCGGATCCACTATAATTAGTAAAATTTAATGACAGTCGAACTAATTAGACAAATAAACATCAAACCTTGATTGCTGTTGTATATGCAACAACGTCAGGTTCAACTCCAGCCATGCGCATATGTTTCAGAGTCTGTTGAAAAGGAAAGTTAATATAAGCTCTAAAAGATCTGATGATGATCTTGAGATAAAAAAGAGGTAAAAAAACTGGTATAGATGCACTACAAAAAAAGTCGTGCATCCATTTTCTTTCTTTTAACCGAAATGCGTCTTATGATAGTGTGAAGGTATAATTGTACTTTCCTCTTTTAGGTCCTTCCATTTCTTTCTAAATATTAAAACAGTTTAATGAACTCAGAATCACAACACCAATCAAGACAGACATGCTGAATGTTTAGTCGAAATTTGATAACAGGTAAAAGCTGGTATCTTGTGAAAGCATATGATAATCCATTGACCCCCAAGATACAATATTCACTAATCAGAGGCATAACAGTTGTAATCAGAACTTCCTTTTTCTTTTTTGCTGTGAATTACTATGAAGTCAAATATACAAACACAATAGGTTATGAATTCTAGTTCAACTAGCTATAACTGTACTGTACCTGCAAGGCATCCTCTACATTGCCTGAGCTTCCACAGATGTCAATCAAGATTGACCAGCTTATGTGATTAGGGGAAAGGCCTACTGACTTCATCTCATCCAATATTGCTTTTGCATGATGGAAGTCACTACCACATGCTTT
Source organism: Erythroxylum carthagenense (assembly GCA_026413575.1). NCBI lineage: Eukaryota > Viridiplantae > Streptophyta > Magnoliopsida > Malpighiales > Erythroxylaceae > Erythroxylum > Erythroxylum carthagenense. The sequence goes on along the minus strand of JANZLD010000005.1, from coordinate 76,417,865 downwards.
CATTAGTATATTATATGTTGTTGACGTGGGAGTAAAAGGTATCTTCTTAATAAAATGTAAGTGATATGAATCAGATGCAACTTTTGAACCGCTATCATCTGCAGTTAGGATGTTGACCTTGTTGCTATCAGCATCTTTAGTGAAACTCTCCAGGGTGTGAGTTCCCTTCCAGGAGTTAAAAAGACGGAAAGCTCTGTCGTATTGGCAAGCCTCAACACATGCATGCAAAAGAATGTTGCAACACTGTGAATTTGGTTTACAGCCAGATTGAATCATCTCTTCAAATAATTGAATGGCCTGCTCCACAAGACCTGCATTGGCGCATGCACTGATCAATGATGACCAGGTATATGTATTTGGCTTAACACCGGATGATAGCATATCTTCCTTGATTTTTAGTGCCATTTGCCACAGTTTTGCATTCGCAAACACCTGGATAATTCGACAGTTAGAAACTTGAAAAAGTAGAATATAAGAACCACTTGGGGAAAAGATCACGAGTCTTGACAGAATAAAAGCAAAACAAAACAAGTAGCAAATTAATCCATGGAGGATTATACTATTTTTCACTGTAAAATACACCAAAAATACCTTTACGATTGTGCAATATGTGAAGACATCCAACTTCAAGAGCCCCGTTGATTCCAGCTGCTTTACTTCCCTATATATATCCTGGGCCAAATCAACTCTCCCAGCAAGACAGCATGCCTTCAAAAGGATATTATAAGTTGCCACATCGGCCTTCACACCAAGATCCTGACATGTAAACGATCAGGTATTAGAAACTCATAATTGGTACTAAAGACTAACATTAGAGATTTTTATGCTGTAATGTGTTTGTGTGTGGGGGTGTGTGTGGGAAAGAGATATAGAGAAGGACCTGCATGTTCTTGTATATATGCAATGTGTAGCCCAAATCATGGGCATTCACATTCATTAGGCTGTTGAAAACATAAATGTTTGGAGTGATCTTCTGATTAAGCAAGTCCTGCAGCAAGATTCATTTATATGATTGGGGAACTAAACTGTTGAAATGTGGCAAAAGAGATAACAAGTTTCTGATTGAGAAGGTCCTGCAGGCAGATTCATTGTAAAGAAAGATGAAGCATCATAAGCCCATATTTGAAGACCAAAAATTCAGATTTCTGAAGACTCAACACATGTATTCAGGTAAGAATGAAGCATTGACAAGAGAGTTTCTAAAGGAGGTGACAGAGAAAGAACGCAAGTACCTCATAAATGTATCTAGATTTCATATAGCCACCACAACGACCGCACACATCGATTATAGTGCGGTACACATACATATTAGGGACACTGCAGTTCCTTTTATACGCTTCATATGCCACCAAAGCAGAATCCAAGTCCCCTTTGTGTCCAAATTCACTTATTATGGTGCAGAACAATATGCGTTCCCTTGGGAGGACACAAACGTATCTGCAATACATAACATTGAAAACATTAAATTCAGAGAAAGCAAACATACCATCAATGAGACAATGATCCTACCTCACAGCCAACTTTGGTTTGCGTTGTTCAATACATAATTTGATTACAGTATCTGGCTCCACTAGTTCTTTGATCAAGAAACCAAAGCCTGAACCGACAAACATTTATTAACTAACCAATTCGAGATATGTCAACTCAATTCTAACAGAGCAACTAAAATTACTACGATTACTGACCTGAAAGAGTCTCCATTAAATCAACCAATTCCTCCACTTCGCCGCTTTTCACCTTCCCGACACACTCACTCTTGAAATCTTCAATAACGACCTCATCAAACAGCTTTAAAGGTGAAACTCCGAATTGCTCAACTCTCCTCAGAACTTCAACAACATTCTCCATATTTCCTTCACGAAGGCTCCGGGAAATCCCGCTGGCAACAGGAGCTAAACTCAGAGCAGCAACGAACTGCTCCACGTCGATACCAGAAGCAATAACCGACTCGGCAACCATGGCGAAGTCGTGGAGGTGGCCATCTCCGGCGAGTCTAGAGGCGAGGTGAGCGTAATAGTTGAGGAGGGAGCTGCGGCGTGTGGTGGAGTCGCCGCGGACCGGAGAGGAGAGGAGAGGAGTACGGGAGTGGAGCGTGGAGGAGCTTGGATTGGGGACTGGTGGTTTGGTCTTGGGTTTAGGGTTTGGTGGTGGTTGGTGGTGGTGGGGATAGGGAGTGGAGGAGGTGTTTGACGGGGAAACAATGGAGGACGAGCCGAGGATTACGAGCTCCCTCATTCTCCTCCAACCGTTAGCTTTGGCCGCTTCTTTGTTCTGTTTGGTTCTTTCAACCGCCTCAGAACTTTGTAGCTTAAGTGGATCATAATCGAACAGTTCCTATGTTATTTTAACAGCTTATTAATTAAATCTAATCATATATATTCGTATAAAAATAATAATATCTGGGTTGACTTAAATAGTTATTTTATTACTAATGTATTTTTAATAAATAATTATTTCTTTATTTAATTAAAAAATAATATATAAAATAATTAATTCAAAGTTTAGTTATTCTTACACTTACCTTCTTTTTATCTTTACTTATTTCGTGAAAAGCTGAACTCTTATTATTATTGTTATTATTATCAATAAAGTTATTATTATTATTAATTATTATTATTCATTTTCTTATTATTATTCTTATTATTTTTATTGTTATTATTATTAATTGTCTTCTTCTTTTTATTATTAATTTTTTTGTAATTATAATTAAATGTTATTATTATTAATTTTTTATAATAATAATAAGAAGAAGTTGAAGAAAATTTTAATAGAAAATAATAATCATAAGAAGAAGAAGAGGAGGAGGAGGAAGATTAATAATAATAATAATAATATATTATAATAATAAGGAAATTAACGATAATAAAATAAAAATAATAAAATAATAATAATTAGTTGGGTGGGCCCGCACCATGTGAGGCGTGGGTTATGCACCCAACAAAATCCTGAGGTCTCAGGTTCAACTCCCAAGACCCCCAAGGAATGGGAATAGGAGGTAGATAACCTAGGCGACCAAAATAGACAAAACCTCAATAGTGCGAGCCCACCCAAACTAATAATAATAATAGAGACTATAATGAATATTTTAATTTTTTTGTTAGTTATTTCTTTATTATTACAAATTTATATTTTCAAACCAAATATTAGTATATATCATTATTAGAAATTCTTAAAAATAAACCAAACTGAGTAATATAAAATCTATCATATTTCTTATCTATTATATTTTTAAAAATAATCATTCAATTTCTGATCTATTCCAACAAGTTAACTAAATACCTTGTAAGCGATGCGAGATAAGAACACCGTAACAGAAATAGAGTGCTCAAACTTTTTGAAAAGTATTCAGTTCATTTGGATTTTATTTTAATATTTTTCATCAAACTATTGATTTTTAATTTTTATTACAAACAAAAACTTGATTGTTTAAATTTACAATAAAAATATGATAACAATATTTTTTGGTTGAAATATATGATAAAAATAAAATAAAACATATTTGATTTCACTTTTTTTTTAATTATATAATTAAATATTAATAATAAAATTTTATTTAATTATTTAGAATATATTAAATTATATTCATAAATTAATTAATTCTCAAAAACAAAAATGCACGAATGTTTGTTCCTTAGATTTAGTTGCAATTTACTCTTTATATTCATCAGCATTATCCAATTCATACGAGAATGAATTAAGGCTGCTTATTTACTCTTAATTAATATATCAACAGACAAGAACTCTTATTCATATATCAACAGACAATTATAAATAAATTGTCATTATAATCATATAAAATATATAATTAACCAATTTAATGCAAACTTGCGTATTATTCGGTTTGGTAAATAAATCTTTCCTAATAAAGGTGATTTGATAGTAACATTATAGAGGGCCTAGCGAGAAGCCCAAAAAGGAAATTAAGAATGCGAAAAAAGCCCAGCTCAGGGGTAAATCGGTCAATATAACAGAAATGCACTTTCTGGATTAACGTCCCCGTCCAATCAACCCCAATCACACCACACAAACACACGTATTAACCGGAGCCGCCACCGTCGAAAAACCTACTCGCCGTCTCCTCATTCTCATCGACCAAAAATCATTGGAAGAACAAATCTAAGATTTTCAGTTGTCGGGAGTTATTGGATGCCAATAAGAGATGCCTCCGAAGCAGCAATCAAAAGCAGATTTAGCAAAGAAGCAGAAGGTCGTAGAAGACAAGACCTTCGGTCTCAAGAACAAGAACAAGAGCAAAACCGTCCAAAAATATGTACAGAACCTCAAGCAAAACGTACAGCCCAAACCCGACCAGAGTAAAACCGCTGCTAAGGTCCGATGATCGCCTACGGTTTCCTTCAACACTTGAATTTCATTTGATTTCTCTTCTTTTAGCTAGAATTTCACTCGATTATAGTTCAATTACTAGCAGATAGTGTCTAAAAAAAATATAAGAGAAATGATAATTTCTTAGCTGAAGAATGTTTTTATGGGTATATGTCACTTTTTGATTTTTTAACAGAAAAAGAAAGAGGAAGAGAAGGCCAAAGAGAAGGAGCTGAATGAATTGTTCAAGGTTGCTGTTAGCCAGCCTAAAGTTCCTTTAGGTAATTGTCTGCATACAATTTCTGCTAATTGGGTTTTTGATGAGCTTGTTATGTGTTTAATTTGCTTGGTTGTGTCACGCATTGATGGAAAATGTGGGCAGGTGTTGATCCCAAGTCGATAGTATGTGAATTCTTCAAAGCCGGGCAGTGTGCAAAAGGGTTCAAGTGCAAGTTCTCGCATGACTTGAATGTTCAAAGAAAAGGAGAAAAGATTGATATTTACAGTGACAAACGTGACCAAGGTTATTGCATGAGATTGCTTTTGTTATATTTTTCTGTATTTTGTGCCGGTACAAAAGATCTTAAAGTTTACAAAAGAAGTAAAAGAGTGCAAGTCTATTTTGTGTGGTAATAATGCAAAAGAGTTTAGAATTTACAGAAGAAGTAAAAGAGGCAAATCACTCAACTACTTTTAAGACGGTGAATAAAGAGTAAGAAAAGGGAATAACGACTGATTTTTACTTTTAAGTTTTTCTTGTTGGATAAGAAGTAAGAATAAGCTAGATATATTGTCTTAATTTTTTAGAACTTCAGTTTATTTAAGGATAAATAATTCTTATTACGTTAAGATTCAATTCTATTTTGGAGAATTTAGTTGGGCACTACTTCATTGATAAAATAAGAGATCCAAGAATTATTTTATAGATATGTATGCTCATCCCTTTAATAAATAGAAAGTCTGAAATTTTTTTATAAACTTGAGTTCAATTAGAAGTTGTGTTGCTTTCTCTAAGAGTAAATCTTACACTCTAGGAGCCATTCTTAGTTCCCTACCCTCCATTGCTTTTTTGCTTCACTAAAATCTAGCATTTTTAACCTAAATTTCTGCAGCCAAAGCTTAAAATTATAGCCATACTAAACTAAAGTTCTAGTCATATCAACCTTAAAATATTAAGCCATATCAAAACTGAAATTCCAGTAATTTGAACGAATATTCTTAACCTAAAATTTCAGCAGCTAGAATTTATAAGTTCTATGAGTTTCTAGCTACTAGTTTGATACCTCTTCTATCCTTTTACATCAGGTACTGTGTTCATATGTTTATATTTGTTGGTTCTAATGTGTGTTTGCTCTTTTTTTTCTTTAGAAACAATGGAGGACTGGGATCAAGAGACTTTGGAGAAGGTTGTGGAGTCAAAGAAGGAAGAGTATAATCTGAACAAACCAACAGACATTGTAAGTTCTCTGGTTTAAGTTATGTCTTGCTTACTTGGAAAGAATTTTAAAAGGATATCAAGCTTACTTGGAAAGAATTTTAGAAGGATATCAAGCTTAATGCTGGGTGATCTGTTGACTCTTTTGATTCAACTCAAGTTTGTGGCTAATTCGCTAATATTACAGGATAGAAGTTCGTTTGCCTAGTTGGAAATGGTTGCCTTTTTTATTTTTGTGTCAACATATATGCAGGTTTGCAAATATTTCCTGGATGCTGTGGAGAAGAAACAATATGGTTGGTTTTGGGTGTGTCCAAATGGTGGTAAGAATTGTCATTATCGACATGCTCTTCCTCCTGGATATGTATTGGCATCTCAGATGAAGGCCCTGTTAGAGGAGGAAAGTGAAAAGATATCAGTTGAGGAGGAGATTGAGAATCAGGTGAATATATTTGCTAGAACTATATAATAGGCAATAGGCTACCAACTTGGAAAGTGTTGCTTATAGTTGGATCATTTTTTCCTCTTCAATAAGTACATGAAACTATTTTCAAGTTGCTCTTTATTCTGAATATTGCTTTAGTTGTCCCTTGGTTTTTATTAATTATATGTTCTATTATTTAGCGATCCAAAGTAACAACCACAACCCCCATGACTCCGGAGTTGTTCATGCAATGGAAGAAGAAAAAGATAGAAGAAAGAGATGCTGGTTTGGCTGAACAAAGAGCAGAGAGAGCTAAGAACGATCGTATGAGGTAAAAAAAAATTTCTACACTCTCAATCAACAGACTTGTCCATTTGAATACATGTAAGAATATAGTGATATGTGCATGATCTTGCATATGTATCAAAGTCAGTAAGATGCCACGCGCTAAATATGTTATCCTCTCTCTTTTCAGTGGCCGTGAGCTGTTTCTATCAGATGCCAGTGTATTCGTTGATGATTTGGAGGCATATGATCGGTATGATAGAGAGGAAGAACCTGATGTTAATGAAAAGGTGAATTTCCAATTAGTTGCAGATATCACTTCTATTTCTTTGGGGTGGTTTTACACATCACCATGGGTCTCTTCCTTTGGAAAAGTTACATCTCATTGCCTATTTAGAGGATTTCTAATACCATATGCCGAAGGGAAAAGGCACACTATTCTACGAATCTCCATTTCTTCATGAGGTGTTGTATTCGATTCTAGGAAGTATCCTGGTGAAATGCATGTTTATGGGAATGTGTCGATGTGGTTTCTTTGTTGCTGCTGCCTGGGACTAATTATCTCCTGTGGACAGCAGGCCAATAATAATTCTGCTGCTGATCGTCCCAGTAGCTCAGCAAAAGCAGATGAGAATGCTAAAGATCTCGAGGATGATGACGACGACGACGAATTGGACATAGATGAGTTAAATGAGCTGGAAGCGAGCTTAACTAAAACATCAATACAAATTCAGGAGCCACACGGTAGTAACTAATATTGAAAGGCAGAGTCTGCAGTCCGCAAACCTTTTAAATTTTTGACTCCATGATCCAGCTATGGAGGGATGGACCTCACAGTGAACAACGCCACTCTCTTCAGACGACTTTGAAACTTTTCGAGGATCGTAAGTCTCCAATTATCTCAGCAGCGTCTTTTATGCTATTTGGTCTTCTGAAATTACCCCATCTTTAAATCTAAAGATTTACTGTTCAGATCACCAAAATGTAGGCTGTTGGTTTTTCATAATCATTGAAGCACTCTGTGTGGAGTAATGAGATATAGTTTAACGGACTTGTATTCTTATCAAATTCACACAGACAACCATTATGAGATCAGTTTTGCAGACCCGGAAAGTTTTATGCATAATGCTTTGTTTTTGCCAAGTTACATGCTGTTTTTGCATTATCTTGTGGCACTTTCTCTTGGGGACTGTTTAGAGCCGAAACAGAGAAAAACTGAGGTTGTAAAAAACATATAGATACAATTGGATTGAAAGCCACAACCCTCAAGACAACAAACAAATGCAAGTGATTGCAAATGGACTTAAAAGTGATTTCTAAAGTTTCTGCAACAATATTCTACACTAACTCAGCGCAACTGTCTATTTGATGTTTGCCCATTAGGGCCCTGACAATTAATTTTTAGTTCTCAAAATGCAATAAGCATAGTGAGATTTTTAGATTTCAGTAAAAGACGTAGTTTTCTTTTATAATTTGAGAAATTTTAAAATAATTTTTTAATCTTTAAATTTTTCAAAAAAGATTTTATTTTTCAGTTTTGGAGAAAATTTTCTTAGATTTTGGTTTAAAAAAAAGGATTTGAAGTAAATAAATTCAATTTAAATTAATAATTTAAGATAAACACAATAAATTACTAGTTTGAATCAAATTGAATTAATTTAGTTTTAATTTTAGAAGTGGGTTAAATTGTTATGTCAACATTAGGTCCAATTCTTTATTTATATTTAAGTCTTGTAGTTTGTCAAGGAATTAAGTATTTTAACTCCTCTCAAACTCTTTCTTTCTCCATTGTTTTCTCTTTAATTCCCTTCTCTCTTAAAAGTTCTTATATCAATTCGTATCAGAGCCACTTTGCTCATATAGAAACTCGCGGCAAGACCAATATTGAATTTCATAACGATATGAATGAAATCCTAACTCACCATGAGTCTCCAATGGATCAATTTCAATCTCACTATGAAAATTTGAACGCAACCCTTTAAACGATCCTTATGTTGAGATATGAAACCTGATAATATATTTAGACTTTACACGAGACCGACAATTGTAGATCCAACTATAAATGGATCAGTTATTAAAGGGCAATTATGTCTTTTGTATTCTCCTGGGCATATAAATACGCTATATTCTCCTAGTGTACCGATGTCGAAAACATTCACAGTGAAATAAAACCTTAACCGCTCGTGAACGTAGCCAAACAAAACATTAGTGAATCACGTAAATCTGTGTGTGTTTATTATTTCTGCACTTGTTCTTTGATATCAGAGCTTGATTCATATTACAACAATATAAAAAGATAGAAAGTGCGAAGGTTCAAATTGAGAAATTCGATAGAACCGATTTTAGTTTTTGGAAGATGCAGATGGAAGATTATCTGTACCAGAGAAACCTCCACGAACCCTTGTCAGGGAAGAAACCAGAAATCATGAAATAGGAGGTTTGGGATCTGAAAGATTGGTAGGCGCTAAGGTTGATTCATTCGTCGTTGGCAAGAAACGTTGCCTTCAACATCATTAAGGAGACAACGATTGCAGAAGTACTGAAGACTCTGACAAACATGTATGAAAACCGTCGGCCATTAATAAGGTATATCTGATGCGTCATTTGTTTAATCTAAAGATGTCTGAAAGTAGATCTGTCGCAGATCATATTAACGAATTTAATATGATTATTAGTCAATTACGCTATGTTGATATTAATTTTGATGATGAGATTAGAGCCCTAATTTTGATGTCCTTTCTACTCGAGTCATGGGATATTGTTGTTTTCGCAATTAGCAGTTTGCGTGGGTCTGAGAAGTTAAAGTTTGATGTAGTCCGAGATGTTGTCTTGAGTGAGAGCATTCGCAAAAGGGAAATCGGAGATTCGTCTGGTAACGCACTTAGTGTCAAGGGAAGGGGCAGGAGAAAGTCGAAGGGAGGCCATTAGTAAACATGGTTGATCGAAATCAAGAAACGAGGTCTCTTATTGGGCCGTGATGAAAAAGGACATTTCAAGAAGCACTACCCTAATCCTAAGAAGAAGAAAGGCTAGAAAAACAATAAGTCCCATGAAGATGATGATTCTGTATGTTCTGCAGAAGACATTGGTGACGCCTTAATTCTTAGTGTAGATAGTCCGACTGACTCTTGGATACTTGATTTCGGTGTATCATTCCACTCTTTTCCGAGTAGAGAGTTATTCCATAATTTAAAGTCTGAAAATTTTGAGAAGGTGTATCTTGTTGATAATAAAGCCTTGGAGATTGCTGGAAAGGAGGATGTGTGTATCCAGACCTCAGGTCGGAGTAAATGAAAGCTGTAGGATGTCAGATATGTTCCTGACTTAAAGAAGAATCTTATTTCTATTGGTCAGTTAGACATCACGGGTTCTAAGGTAGTGTTTGGAGAGAGTTCCTGGCAAATTGTGAATGGAGCTATGGTGATAGCGCAAGGCACCAAATCTGGAACTTTATACACTACCGTAGGGTATTCAAATATAGTTGCTGTAGTTGATAATATATCGAGCTCGAGTCTGTGACACAACAGACTAGGACATATGAGTCAAAAGGGGATGAAGATGCTAGCTTCAAAGGAGTATCTGCAAGGTTTGAAATATATTGATATGGGTTTTGTGAGAGTTATGTTCTGGGAAAGTAGAAACGGGCTAATTTCACAAAGGCTAGCAGAGAATCAAAGGCAGAATAGTTAGAACTAGTACACACAGACGTGTGGGGGCCATCTCCAATCTCCTCTCTTGATGGTTCGAGATACTACGTTATCTTCATTGATGACTTTAGCAGGAAGGTATAGGCTTACTTTCTAAAACATAAGTCATATGTGTTTATTACCTTTAAGAGGTGGAAAGCTGAAGTTGAAAATCATACTGGGTTAAAGATCAAATGCCTAAGGTTTGATAATGGTCGAGAGTATGATTCAATATAATTCAAGAAATTCTATGCTGATGAGAGAATCAGGTATACCAGGACAGTTCCTGGCAAGGCAAGATAAAGTGGGATTGCTAAAAGGATGAACAAAATGTTGAATGAGCAAGCAAAAAGCATGAAACTACATACTAGGGTGTCAAAAGCGTTTTGGGCAGATGCAGTGAGCACAACAACATACTTGATAAATAGAGGACCTTCAGTTCCTTTAGGTTTTAAGATGCCAGAAGAGGTTTGGTTGAGTAAGGAGGTCGAGTTTAATCACCTGCAGACTTTTAAGTGTATTGCTTATGTTCATGTTGATCCAGAGAAGAGAGACAAGCTTGATGCAAAGGCTTTGAAGTGCTATTTCATTAGGTATGGTTCGGATCAGTTTGGATACATATTTTAGGATGACAAGAATAGGAAGATCTTGAGACACTGTGATGTGATGTTTGATGAGAGTGTCCTGTATAAGGACAAGTTTGGGTTGTGATCTGAAGATGCAGAAGAAGTGGGAGCTGAGGTTGAGTTGTAGGAAATTTCACCTCGTGATGTTGCAATAAGACCATAGGAAAATTCAGAAAATATTATTGCAGAACCAGAATAACAACCATTCACACCTGAGCTAGTGTTGAGGAGATCTAACAGAGTTATCGGGTCACTAGAAAGGTATTCACCATCCTTACATTATTTGTTGTTAACTGATGGAGGGGAACTAGAATCATTTGATGAGGCTTTGCAAGTGAAAGATTCAATCAAGTGGGAGTAAGTCATGGATGATGAGATATGGTCACTTAAGAAGAATGATACTTGGGAGTTAACTGAGTTGCCTGCAGGGAAGAAAGCTCTATTGGACAAGTGGATCCGCAGGATCAAGAATGACATTGATGGTACAGTTAGGTTCAAAGCTCGATTGGTGGTTAAAGGATGTTCACAAAGGAAAGGTATTGACTATACTAAAATATTCTTTCCTGTTCTTAAGCTAACTACAATCAGAATTTTACTAAGTATTGTTGCAGCAGAGGACTTGCACCTTGAGCAGATGGATGTAAAAACATCATTTTTACATGGAGATTTGGAGGAAGAAATTCACATGTAGCAACCTGAGGGATATGAAGTCCCTGGTAAGGAAAACATGTGTGTAAGCTCAAGAGGAGCTTGTATCGATTGAAGCAGGCTCCAAGACAGTGGTACAAGAAGGTTGACTGTTTCATGGTCATAAATAGTTTTCATAAGAGTGAAAAGGATCAGTGTTGTTACATCAAGAAGTTTACTGACTTCTTTGTTATTTTACTCTTGTATGATGATGATATGTTGATTGCAGGTTCAAGTATAGAGGAGATAAATATTATTAAATGGAGACTGTCATCATAGTTTGAGATGAAAGATCTGGGATCAACAAAGAAGATTATAGGGATGAGGATTTCCTGAGACTAGTCTGCTACAATTCTAAATTTGTCCTAGGATCAATGCATTGAGAAGGTGTTGTCCAGGTTCAGAGTTGATGATGCTAAGCCTAAGAGCACGTCTTTGGCTAACCATCTCAAATTGTCAAAGGAGCAATCACCCAAGACAGCTGAAGAATGTGAGCATATGGCAAAAGTGCCTTATGTTTCTGCAGTTGGGAGTTTGATGTATGCTATGGTCTGCACTAAGCCTAATATAGCACATGTAGTGGGAGCTGTGAGCAGATACATGTCAGATTCAGGGAAAGAGCATTGGGAAACTATGAAGTGGCTTCCAAGATATTTGAAAGGAACAGTTAGCACCTCACTTTGTTATAGGAATGGCAAGGTAGTATTAGAGGATTCTGTTGATGCTGATCTTAGTAGAGATGTGGATTCAAGCAAGAGTATATCAAGGTATGTCTACACTATAGATGGGACAATAGTGAGCTGGATGTTTAAACTTCAGAAGTGTGTCTTTATGTCATCTATATAGGTCGAATATGTTGCAATAACTGAAACTGGTGAGGAGATGATATGGTTGACTGATTACTTGGAAGAGTTAGGTAAGAAGTAGTATGACAAGGTTCTCTTCACTGATAGTCAGAGTGTCATACAGTTAGTGAAGAACCCAGTTTATCATTTTAGAACTAAGCACATCTGACGTAAGTACTATTTCACTCGCAGTTTGGTAGAAGAAGGTGAGATGTGTTTGAAGAAGATTGATGGTGCTAAAAATCCAGCAGAAATGTTGACTAAAGGTGTTGATGCTGGAAAACTATCTGGCAGAAATGTTGACTAAAGGTGTTGATGCTGGAAAACTGGGGTTGTGCAAGCCCTCAATTGGTCTTCTACCATAGTGAGAGAGATGTTGCAACTAGGTGAGTTTGTTGGGTACATTGGCATAGAGAATGAAGATGGTTGGGTTAATGGGATTAGTCTCCAAGTGGGAGAGTTGTTGAGATATGAAGCCTGATAATATATTTGGACTTTACACCAGCCCACAATCGCAGATCCAACTATAAATGGATCAGTTATTAGAGAGTAGTTATGTCTTTTGTGCTCTCCTGGGCATATAAATATGTTCTATTCTCCTAGTGTACCGATGTCAAAAACATTCACAGTGAAATAAAACCCTAGCCATCCATGGACGTAGCAAAAAAAAATATTGGTAAATCACGTAAATCTATATATGTTTGTTCTTTTCGCACTTGTTTTTTGATTATTATAATTGATTGTTCGTAACACTTTACTGAAGTGCAATCCTTACGACTCCAAGGTAATTGTGTTAGTTCACCAGAAGTGATTGTCATCGCTGAAATTTCTCATTCATCTAACGTCAACCGATCATCCCCCAATCTAGTTGCTCTGTTATCATTATCATTGAATTTTCCTCATTTCCATAGCGACAATCTTACAAGCTGGATATATATAACAGAGCAATATTTTGAATTTAAGGCAATACCACCCAATCAACAAGTTGCGATATTTTATTCCATCTCGAAGGCATAGCCTTATAATGGCATTAGTGGCTTGTGAAATTCAAGGGACTATTGACATGGCCAAAATTCACTAACGCACTATTGTTGGACCCGGGCCCCAGATCCCTATTCCCGAGGTGGTCTCTCGGGCTGCGCCCGCGACGGGCGGCCGAAACCCTCGGACCCGATCCTAACATCTACACAAAATCGAATCACACATGCAATTTCATACACAATTATCATACACACGATCATTAGAATTAAACGCCCCATAACTCGGGGCTTCATGCCATTACAATCCAAAAGAAAGTCAGTAAGTATTCTAATCATAATACAATACATAACCA
>JANZLD010000005.1:76368472-76388149 GCA_026413575.1 Erythroxylum carthagenense | reverse complement strand
AAATTATCTTACCTTCATTCTTCACCAAATGAAGGAATACTTGGCTCAAAGGGAAGCTCTTCTTTTCCTCTACTTGTCTTCCTTCTTGATCTACTCCAAAATCTCTCTTGTAGGCTAGGAAAATTGAAACCCTAACTTGTTGTCTCTTTTTTCTCTCTTTCTCTTCTTCTCTTTGTATTTCTCTCTCTTTTTCATGACAGTCTCTCTTTTTTTCATGACATTCTCTCTCTTTTCTCTAGAATTTTCCCTCTTCTCTTCTACTTCCTTCCATTCACGTGTTTCTGCTCCATTTATAGGCAAGACAACACTTCTTCTTCCGTTTATGTCCTTAATGATTGAGAATTGTCTCTTTTGCCCTTCCATTTATGCCTTATGTCTTTTACACGTAAGTGTCTTACCCAAAGCACCCTTGCACATTCTAACATAACACTTTCTTCTAGAAGACTCTTCTTTATCTTCTTACGTTTCCAATGACATAAAAAGCATTCAATTTGGTTCAGTAGTGTGAAAATTATACTCCAATATCTTCAGACTGCTTTTATTCCAAGACAGTACCTTATACTCAACTTCCATAAAAAAATTGAAACTTTCAGAGTCTGATTTATAATTTGTAGTCCTATGTTTCTAGTTTACCATAAAACAAAAATCGTCTCATTTGGACTTCTATTGATCTAGAAAACATCAAAATACTGAAGTATGTTCAGTGAGATAACACCAGTTCATATTATTAAAGAACACACTCACTGCACCCGTCTCACTCTTTTCACTAAATCTTTCTCCATTAGTTTCATATGACTATGATTCTTGGTGGAGATGTAGGGCAATGTCTTACGAATCCAATGGCTTAAGAATCAAGTCATTTGGAGGTCTAGAGAAGAAGTTATGGCCAAAAGAATCCAACATGTTCATATATTTACTCGTATTGTACATGTCTTGGCGCAATTGCTATAACTCTAACTAAAGATGTCGGATTGAATTCATTTTTAGACTATTGGAAAGAAGACTTCCAAATATACAACTTTCATGAAGACCTAGAAGGTCAATTCTATCGTCTGACTTCTGTATCGTCTCACTTTTGCATCATTTCACTTTCCTTTCGTCATAGTTTCACTTCGTCTCACTTTTGCGTCTCACTTTTGCGTCTCACTTTTGCGTCTCACTTTTGCGTCTCACTTTTACGTCTTACTTTTACGTCTCACTTTTGCGTCTCACTTTTGCGTCTTACTTCTGCATTTTACTTTTGCGTCTTACTTTTTCCAGAACGTCTCCCCTTATAAGGATCATAACTTTTTGACTCTGATGTCTAAAATTTTCATAATATATACCGTTGGAAAGATAAAAGAAAGATATACAACTTTATAGAAGGCATCTTAGCTAAAATCTCTTTATATCAATCCCAAATTTGCCCCTAAACTCTGAAGATGAATTTTCCATCCTACACCAACGTACTGCACCAAATTCTTAACTTCATGAAATTTTGAAACTTTTAGAGACATAACTAAAATTTGATGTCTTCATACAAAATATAGCCATATATCTCTAACTTAATCAAAATTAAGAATTATCTCGTTTGGACAACTAAAGAAAATGTTATGGCTAAAAGACTGAAGCATATTCAGTGAACATTTTTCAGATCACTACCAATCTTGTTTCTAAATCTTTCCTTATCACAACTCATACTAAGATCACTCTTTCTACTCCTTCTACTCCTCATTTTCAATAAAATCGCATTTAAAAACAATCATACCTGGAAGTTTTCAATGAATGTATGTATACTTATTTTTGTGCAAAGATTTAATATTTATGTGCATGTATGCTAACATTATGCATGAGCAAGAAAATGTATTTCTTTAATATCTCTTTGAGCCTACATGTATTAAAATTTCAGGTCATAACTCTTAATATGGGGACAGGATGTTACAAGATACATGAGGTTTTCATGTCTAGGGTGGTCGGTTCAGTATCTGATGATGCACGATAGTCACTCTACTGAGATTTTTCTTTTACAAAAGTCTCAAATGAAGTTTTCAAAGAATGTCTTCAGTACGAGTGTGTGATAATGAGATTGTGCATTCAATTTTTTGAATTTATTGGTGCTACATTGTCACATACTATATGCCCCTAAAAAATGTGAGGATAAGATAAAGATGTATTCCTTATGTTTGTGGACTTTTTGCGTGTTGATGAGAATGTAGTCACCATAGTGGCCTTTTGAGTCATTATTTTGAATTATTCTACTTACATGTTAGGGAATGTCTCTGGTCTCATGTTTGATTATTCTACCCACAGGCGTTGGCCTTACATGGGATTTTAAGATGTGTATAAAGGCATTAGATAGAGGAAAGTCATTGCTTGAATGATCTATTCACCCACAGGTGGTAGTGTCATAAGAGTTGATGATTTATACTCTAATCATTTTTATGTGTGAAGGTCTAGTTGCATATATTATATATTTATCCCACAGGCGTTTCACAATATGTGTGATCGGATTTTCAGTAAAGATACTATTATTTAATGGCTTGAGTATCGTTGTTGTCCTACATTTGTGCTAATTTAAAAATTATCATCTTCAAGTCACCTTTTCAGTCAACAAAACAATGTCACCATTGAAACCTTGACCGATTTCAATTCAAATAAGTGGACGGAGGATGTATTGAATACTATGGAGATAGTTGTGGTTGATATAACCATAAAGACGGATAGGCCATCCCTATTTACAACTATGACCTTGAAAACTCATAAAGTAGCCTGTAAATCCTGGGATCGGTCTAACAAATTATATCTGATGACCATTAAGAGATCCATTCTTAACCATCTGCTAAGTGGACTTCTGAATAGAGACATGGCGAAGGAGTTTCTTAATAATGTCTGCCAGAGGTACACAGTCTTATCTAGGGTTGAGACAAGTGTCTTGATGAAAGAATTATTCTCCATAAGGTATACGGGAGAAAAGGGGAGTAATGAAGTACATATCGAGAATGATTCATCTTCACAGTAGATTGAAGATGGTGGGACTTCAATGCTTTGATAGCTCATTGCATTGTTAAGGAGGAGAAACTCAAGTTTGCTAATCCTACAACCCTTGAAGCAGCTGAAGGGAAGACAAAGGTGAAGCCCGCTAATTTGAAGGTAAAAAGTTTAAATCTTCTCCACATGTTGATATAGGTCAAACCAGTGCTGATAAAGGTCTTAGGGACATAAAAGAACCAGTATTATAAGGTTTGAATGGAAAGACTGTGATCATTAGATTACTCTATGGTTTGTTAATTTATAAATCTAATTTGCGGTAGTCGTATTAAGTATTTGGTGGCTATTTAGTGGAACATCTGATCAAGGTGTTTCCACGATGCAATAGTTCATATCAAGGATAAAGTCAAATAAAGGGAAGGAGAAACTGATGGTTCATAGTAATGAAGAAGTTGAGGTAATATCTATAGGGGATGTATGTATTGAACTTTCTTGTAATGTTCATTTGGGTTTTACTTGACACATTTTATATGTGATCTTTTGATAAATTTTGGACAAAGAAGGTTGATGTTTTGCATTTAATGCTTCTGTTGTACAGTTGCTTAATGTAAAACATAATTGTACAACCTTCTTATCATATGGTTTATATAGAATATGTCTTACCCTAAATTAGATAAATACTTCTTCGTATCTTACTAAACAAGTTATGAAGGACCCTGATGAATGAGAAGTTATACATGGTGTGGCATAAAAGTTTAAGCCACATTTCCAGAACTAGGATTGAGAGATTGATCAAGTAAAGCATTTCTCAATTCTAGATTATGATGATCTGGAAACATGTGCTGACTATTACGGGAGTAAGTTAACTAAAAAGTGTTAGAATTTCCAATGAGCCTATAGGCCCACACAAGAAGGAAAGTTAGATCACATTCAAGTCTAACTGAGGTTTCATCCTAAAATCAATTGGTGATGGATGGAGTAGCTCACTAGGCTTATATGTTAGTTTTCTTTCCTCTCTTTTTCTAATGTGGAACAAACTACCACTTTATATTTCAACATACCCCCTTACGTATGGGTTAATTTAAAGCCTAACACGTGACATATCTAGTTAATGACTAACATAAGAACTACCCGCTCTGATACCATGTTAGAATTTACAATAAGCTTACGGGCCCATATGAGAAGGAAAGTTAAACCACATACAAGTCTAAGTGAGGTTCCATCCTAAAATCAATTGGTAATAGGTGGAGTAGCCCACTAGGCTTATATATTAGTTTTCTTTCCTCTCTTTTTCCAATGTGGGACAAACTCCCACTTCATATTTCAATAAATTACTCTCTATTAGTTAAGCCACAACTGATCTTAATTGTGTTGTATTAATATATCCTACGTTTTGTCTTCTTCAGGATATTCTCACCAAGGAGGTCATTGGGCGTGATACTAAAAAAGGGGGACTCTACTACATAAATGACTTCAATTCAGGGAAAGTAAATCACACTCGACACACCAGTGATAAGTAACAACAAATTTGGCTTCTTCATAACCGTTTGGGACATCCTTCTTTTGGATATTTGCAGCATCTCTTTCTAGCCTTATTTTCTACATTACAACCATCATCTTTCAAATGTGAAACATGTATTGTAGCCAAAAATCATAGAGTTCCTTACGCTATAATCCACCCAAAAAGAGACATGCCTTTTTCTTTAATCCATTCAGACGTATAGGGACCCTCTCATGTTATTACTCCATCTGGAAACAAATAGTTTGTTATATTGTTTGGCGATTGTACGTAAATGACTTGATTGTATCTACTTAAATGGACAGATAAAGTGTTTGGTGTGTTTCAATAATTTCATGTAATGATTCAAACACAATTTTCAGCCAAGATTAAGACCCTTCGTACCGATAATGGTAGTGAATATGTCAATACAAAATTCCAGACTTACTTTCAGCACCATGGTCCCATTCATGAAACTTCTTATTCCTAAACTCCTCATCAAAACGGCATTGTAGAGAGAAAAAAAATTGACATATCTTAGAGACAGAATGGGCATTATTAATTGGAGCACATGTGCCCGCTCGACACTGGGATGATACAGTTACCACAACTGTATATTTGTTTAATATAATGCCTTCTAAAGTCCTACAATTCTGGACCCCCTTGCAGGCTCTCTCTAGCCATACATCTCTACCCACTGTGCTAATGCTTCCACCCTGAATCTTTGGCTGTGTTGCCTTCGTTCATCTCCTTAAAAACCAGCGAGCCAAGTTAGATCCATGTGCAGTGCGATGTCTTTTCTTGGGCTATGGTCTGCATCAAAAAGGGTATAGATGTTTCAACCCCATCACTAAACGTACATACATCACTATGGATGTCACCTTTCTTGAAATGGAGACTTTTTATCCATCACCTGCCACCAAATCATCTCTTCAGGGGGAGATTCAAAATAAAGAGGTGAATTAGCTAGCAACAACATGGCTAGATCCGAAAGGGGTCACAGAACAACCTAGTGAGGGAAATACTGAGGTAAGGTTGATTGAGGAACACTCTCTAGCAGAAGAACCAATTGTTAAAGAACTATGTAATATGGAATGTATCGAAACACTAGCACATGTCAATGATACGACTTCAGATGCAATAACCAGTGATGGTTCCCCCTCTTTAGTACCCGAAGGCCCCTCTCCTGACAATATCACTGAGGTAAGTCTCACTGCCTTATCTTCTTTTATTGATAACGTGAACAGTACTGTGCAATATGTGTTGCCTATAAGACAAAACCATGGCAAACCACCAACTGATACTCTACGGAAGCAAAAGATAGAAGATCCAAATATCCTGTAGCCAACTATGTGTCCAATCACAAGCTGTCCGAACCACTTAAGGCCTTTTCATATAAATTGTCCACAGATTACATTCTTGAAAATGTAGAACAAGCACTATCTGATCCACAATGTAGTCAAGCAATAAAAGAAGAACTGAAGGCCTTAGAAAAAAATGAAACTTGGCAAGTGGTCTCATTACCCAAGGGAAAAAATAGTAGGGTGCAAATGGGTCTTCTCCAGTAAATATAATGTTGATGGATCCATTAATAGATACAAGGCGAGACTCATGGCAAAGGAGTACGTATAGACATATGGTATAGATTATCAAGAAATGTTCTCACCGTTAACAAAACTAAACATTATTAGAGTTTTATTATCTCTTGCAGCAAATTTAGATTGGCCGCTACATCAATTTGATGTGAAGAATGCATTCCTCCATGGTAATCTAGAAGAAGAAGTTTTCATGAACATTCCTCCTCAGTACTCGGCAACTCCTGAAGATAAAGTAGTATGCAAACTAAAAAAGGCGTTATATGGTTTAAAGCAATCAACCCATGCATGGTTCGGTCGATTCATTGCAACAATAAAAAAAAATGGCTTTCAGCAGAGTAATTCAGATTATACCCTTTTCCTAAAACACCAATCGAGAAAAGTGACAGCACTAATTGTTTACATAGACAACCTGATCATCACAATCAATGACAAAGAAGAAATCTCCAAGCTTCAAAAATAATTGTCGGCTGAGTTTGAGATGAAGAACTTAGGGGGACTCAAATACTTCCTGGGAATTGAGGTATCCAGATCAAAGCATGGTGTATTTTTATCTCAAAGGAAATATGTTTTAGACTTATTATTTGAGGTAAGGATGTTAGAGCGTAATTTAGTAGACACTCCTATTGCCCAAAATCATCAACTTAGGATATATGTCGATCAAGTACCCACTAACAAGGAGAGGTACCAAAGAATAGTCGGCAAGCTTATTTACTTGTCTCACACTCAACCTAACATTGCCTACGTTGTAAGCGTAGTGAGTCAATTCATGCACTACCCTAGTGAAGCACATATGAATGCAGTAACTAGAATTCTTCATAATTTAAAGTTGCCTCCCTGGATAGGACTAATGTTCAGGAAAAATGATCATTTGAATGTTGATGGATACACCAACATAGATTGGGTAGGAAATATCTCAGACAGGAAGCCTACTTTAGGCTCACCTTTTTAGGAGAAAATCTCGTTATGTGGAGGAGTAAGAAACAAAAGGTTGTTGCTCTATCTAATGTCAAACCATAATTTCGAGGTATGGCTAAGGGTGTATGCAAACTGCTTTGGCTGAGAAGATTGCTGACTGAGATAGGCTTTGCTCCCAGCATAGAAATAAACTTGTTTTGTGACAATAAGGCTGCCATCGACTTCTCTCACAATCTTATCCAACATGATCAAACTAAGCACGTGGAGATCAATAGGCACTTTATTAACTAAAAATTTGAAGAAAAAATTATTCAGTTCCGATTTGTCAAGTCAGAAGACCAGCTGGCGGATGTCCTCACAAAAGTTGTATCTAGCAGAAATTTCTACATCTCATTTGACAAGTTCGGCATTAGAGATATCTATGCACCAACTTGAGGGGGAGTGTTGGTATGAGTCTTCATACAAGTTAATTTACAAAGGTCTAATCAGAGTATTTATAGAAACTATCTCATTATAAAGTCCCTAAGTTAAAGGTGTCAACCATAATTATAGCCTTACATAATGTATTCCTTAGAATAGCCTTCTGTGTATCTTTATATACTCTTGTACTTTGCTATTGAAAATATAGAAAAAAGAGATTTATAATGAGAAGGACATTGAGATCAACTCATGCTTCTAACTTGTTGAGTCTGATATATAAAGATATCGGTAGACCTTATACAATTACATTGTACAATTCTAAATGTATTCTGACATTTGTTGATGATTATTCCTATTACAGTTATGAGCTCTTGCTTAAAGACTAAAGGTTGAGAACTAATTGGGAAAATTCGTCAAGATATTCAGATTTGACTATGGTGGAGAATATTATGGAAAACATGATGTTTCGGGACTTTAAAAGGTTCGTATGCCAAATATTTGGAATCAGTTGGAATAGTGACTTAATTCATTACATCGAGTAGTTCTGAGCAAAACAGTGTGTTGCTAAAAGATATAACAACACCCTAACGGATTTGAAAAAATCAACGCAAAGCAGGTCTAGTCTACCTGATTATCTAAAAGTTTAAAAACACAACCTTGCACACATTCATGTATAGGACTGGCCTACTGAGGTAGTATAATCCTTATAAGGAAAAATTGCATACTCGTTCCCCTCATTACCATTTAGTAAGATATCTTGACCACTTTAAGGCTACAAATTTAACTGTAGAGAAGGAAGGACTAGAATAGTAGAATCACAAACAATTATGTCTTTGGAATATCATGTTTATAATGATGGTGAGCCCTTTGACCCTTCGGATGATAGCAGGGCGGATACTATAGTTATCATGTAACCGCTACTCATACAGTTAGATCTAGTGGATCTAGGTCTTTCTACTGTGCCTGTTCAGGAATAGGAACCCATATCTGTACACATAGAGGTTCCTGGTGGTACAAGATCTAATACAGTTAAGTGAATCCACTAGAGTGAAACGATCTGCTATCCCATCTAATTACACAATCTATTAATGTATAGGACTATGTTATTAGACATGTTACGGATCTAGTTACTTTTACAGAAGCTATTTCTAAACCCAATATGGATGTGTGGTGGTATGTGATGAATGACGAGATGCAAGCCATAAAGCATAGTTGATTTTCAGCAGTACTGCAAACTCACCAGTTGTAATTGAAGTTTTAAGACCTAAAGGATTTCAAGATAAAGTTCAACGGTTTATGGGCTCGCTCAGTTGCCTAATGGTTTACTCAAAGAGAAAGGATGACTTTAAGTAACCTTTTGTCTCGTATCCTCGAAAGATACATTTTGAGTGATTAAGGCAATTGTAACTCATGATGATATAGAGTTACATCAGATAGCCTGAGTAAAGACCTTTATGAAGTGATCTATATGATACAATCTAAAGATTCAAGGATCCAGATGGAACTGACATGATTTGCGTGTTATGCAGATCAATATGTAGTTTACATCAAACCTCCTAAAAGTGATACCTTACATTTGATAAGGTTTTGACCTCTTTCGAATTCATAGAAAATAAAGCTAAAAAGATGCTTGCACTATAAGGTCAAGGGGAACAAAGTTATCATCCTATCATTACATGTGGATGATATATTGCTCACGTCAAATTAATTGACCATGTTGTATGAGGTTAAATAACTTTTGATCAAGAACTTTGACATGACGGATCGTGGTGTAACATCTTCTGTCCTAGGTATTTAGATTCACCGGGATAGATCTCAATACTCACCAAACCTCTCATAGAATGCATACATTGAGTATGTGTTACAAAGGTTTAATACGGTTAACAGTAAACCTGTCATAGCACCTATCTCTCATAGTTAGAGATAGTCTTTAGTACAGTTTCTAAAGAATAAAGTAAAAAGAAGGGTTATAAGAAATGTTCCATATTCTAGTACAGTTGATAGCCTGATGTATGCTGAGCTATATACTAGGTAGGACATTGCATTCACCGTTTGACTGTTTGGTCAATATCTGGTTAATCCAGTTATAGACCATTGGAATACACTCTAGTGAGCGTTGAGATACTAAAGGAAATTAAGGATTATATGTTGACATATAGAAAAATGAACAGATTAAACCTCATAGGGAATTCAGATTCAGATTTTAGCTATGTGTTCGTATGATCCAAAGTTCACTTAAGGTTACAGTTTTAAGTTTGCAGATGATACAATGTCATGAAGTGTGTCAAATAGACACAGGTAACTTCCTTGATTATGCATGCAGAGTGCATGTTATGGGGCTGCTTCACAGACAGTTTAACTCAGAAACTTGATTTCTGAGTTGTTTGTGGTTGATTCAGTGGCTAAACCCATTTAGTTGTATTATGATAATCTTCTTGTCATGTTGTTTAATAATAATAAAGAATATCGCAGAGTCTTAGCATTTAAAGATCAATTATTTGGTCATAAAACTATTGATACGAAAAGGTGACATTAAGTGATACGGAAACCCCAAGAAAATAAGGTTCTTGAAACCCCCTAATCCTATTGAATCAAACTAATCTTTCTATTCCAAGAACATGCTAGATCAAACCCCAAATCATAAGTTTGAGACCTAATCCCAAAGAAATCATAAATCAATTTATGTTGCAAGTACTTACTTGTTGATGCAAATCAATTTCTTGAAGTAACCATGAAGACAATCACGTCTCACTTGAAGAACTCAATTTTGAAATTTTATTAATCATCCAATCTAGGGTTACAAGGTTATAATAAGGTATAAATACCTTGACCAAGTCCTAACCATAATAGGAATGGGTTTGTAAGCCCATTTAATGCAAACTAGGCTAATCCTAACAAATCTAGGAGCATTTAGCCCATTGAGCATAATCTGCTCCAAGTCTTTTTAGGAATGAGCTAAACACATTAAAACAAATAAGTCTCAAAATAATCCAGACAAACAAAGCATATACTACTAACTAAAAGAACAGCCCATAAATAATTCATTGGACCTAAAATAAGAGATAATAAATAATAAGCCCAAATTATCAAAAATGGGCCTAAATGACTAAGTGTTAGCTTCTTCCAACGCCTCCTCTAATAAAGCACAAGCTTGGGCGCTCCTTGGTGTTCCTCTATGGATGTTTCGGCCTCCTCATGTACTTGACTTGTGATTTAGGCTTGAACAAAAGCTTGCATTGCTTGTTTAAGCCTTGAAATTTATTGCGTTGTGATTGGACCACTTGGCATGTGTAGCTTGTCCGGTTGATGTGTAAGACGTGAAACTCCATTGCGAAGGCTGGTTGTATAATCCCCTCCCTCCTAAAAAGGATTCATCCTCGAATCAGACCCCACATTAGTAAAGGGAGAGAGATCAGCAATATTACAAGTAGCAGACACTTGATACTTACTTGGCAAATCAATCCTGTAGGCATTATCATTAATTCTCTCAAGCACTTGGAATGGCCCATCGTTACTAGGATCTAAATTGGATTTCCTTTGCTTAGGAAACCTCTCCTTCCGGAAATGCACCCAAACCCCAATCTCCAGGCTTAAACCTCAACAACTTACGCCCTTGATTAGCCCTGTGTGCATTTGCTTCATTCCACTTCTCTATTTGTTGCCTTGCTTTCTCATGAATGCTCTTCACCAATTCAGTCTTATGTTGTCCATCCCTGCTAGATAACTCATGTAATGGCAAAGGACACAAATCCAAAGGCGTCAAAGGGTTAAATCCATAAACTATCTTAAACGGTGAATAACCAGTAGTAGAATGAATGCTTCTATTGTATGCAAATTCAACTAATGGCAAACATTGTTCCCAAGTTTTAAGATT
This sequence comes from Erythroxylum carthagenense, assembly GCA_026413575.1. NCBI lineage: Eukaryota > Viridiplantae > Streptophyta > Magnoliopsida > Malpighiales > Erythroxylaceae > Erythroxylum > Erythroxylum carthagenense. Next base: position 76,376,877 of record JANZLD010000005.1, on the reverse strand, counting down.
CTTCCCTATAATAGTGCGCAAAAGAGATCCTAAAGTTCTATTGACAACTTCAGTTTGATCATTTATTTGAGGATGAAAAGTAGTAGAAAACAAAAGCTTAATTCCTAACTTTCCCCAAAGAACACGCCAAAAGTGACTCAAGAACTTTACATCACGGTCTGAAACAATAGTTTTTGGAACACCATGTAAATGCACAATAGCTCTAAGGAACAAATCAGCAATATAAGTAGCATCATTAGTTTTATGACATGTAATAAAGTGTGTCATTTTATTAAACCTATCAACAACCACAAATATGCTATCCCTACTGTTTTTTGTCCTAGGCAGCCCCAATACAAAGTCCATAGATATGTTAATCCAAGGATGTTTAGGCACAGGTAAAGGAGAATACAAACTATGTGGATGGGTCTTTGATTTCGCTTGTCGACATGCAACACACCTAGAATAGATTTTTTCAACATCTTTTCTTATGTTAGGCCGGTAAAAATGTTCACAAAGTATGTCATGTCTTTTGCACCTCAAAGTGACCCATCAATCCTCCACAATGTGATTCACGCACAAATATTTCACACATAGAGCAAATAGGCGCACAAAGCTTATTCTTCCTAAACAAGTACCCATCATGCCTATAAAACTTTTGAAATGAAACATGCTCACACGCACCATAAACATTCCCAAAATCATAATCTGAAGCATACAAATCTCTAATAAACTCAAATCCAAGCATTTTAGAACTCAAAGTATTGATTAGAGTGCACCTTCTTAATAGTGCATCAGCCACTACATTTTCCTTACCTTGCTTGTACTTGATCACATATGGAAAAGTTTCAATGAACTTTAACCATTTCACATGTCTCTTGTTCAACTTACCTTGGCCCTTCAAATGTTTGAGTGATTCATGGTCAGAATGAACCACAAACTCCTTTGGCCATAGATAATGTTGCCAAGTTTACAATGCTCTCACCAAAGCATATAGTTCCTTGTCATAAGTGGAATAATTCAGTCGTGGGTCATGAAGCTTCTCACTGAAGTATGCAATGGGACGCCTACCCTGCATCAAAACAACACCAATACCTATCCCAGAGGCATCACATTTAATCTCAAAAGCTTCATTGAAGTTAGGCAAACTTAAAATAGGTGCAGAACACAACTTATCTTTCAAAGCATTAAACGCAAGTTCTTGTGCCTCACTCCATTTAAAACCAACATCTTGTTTAATGATTTCAGTTAATGGTGCAACAATGGTGCTAAAATCTTTCACAAATCTCCTATAGAAACTAACCAAACCATGAATACTATGCACATCACCAACAGACTTAGGAGTAGGCCAATCTTTGATACCCTTAACTTTCTCCTCATCAACATGAACACCATGGGCAGAAATAACAAAGCCAAGAAATACAACTTTATCCATGCAAAAAAAACACTTTTTAAATTTAGCATAAAGCTTTTCACACCTAAGTGCCTCTAGTACAAATTTAAGATGTAAGACATGCTCATCAAGGATTTTGATGTAAATCAAAATATCATCAAAATATACAACCACAAACTTTTCAATAAATTCACGCAAAACATGTTTCGTCAATCTCATGAAAGTGCTAGGTGCATTTGTCAAACCAAAAGGCATGACCAATCATTCATATAAACCATATTTAGTTTTAAAGGCTGTTTTCCATTCATCTCCTACTTTCATCGTAATTTGATGATAGCCACTCATAAGGTCAATCTTTGTAAAGAAATAAGCACCATGTAATTCATCAAGCATATTATCTAATCTAGGAATTGGGTGGTGATACTTTTTCGTTATCTTATTCACTGCCTTACAATCCACTCACATGCGCCAAATCCTATCTTTCTTTGGTACTAATAATACTGGAACTGCGCATGGGCTTAAACTTTCTCTTACGTGCCCCCTCTCTAAAAGTTCCTCCACTTGCTTTTGAAGCTCCTTTGTCTCCTCATGATTACTCCTATAAGCTGGGTGGTTTGGAATTTGAGCTCCTGGCATAAAATATATCTGGTGTTCAATACCTCTCAAAGGTGGAAGTCCCTCGGGCATCTCATCTGGAAAGACATCTGAGTATTCCTGGAAAACAGATTTAATAACATTAGGTACGAAAGAGTCAAGGATAGCCTCATTATAAAGAATTTCTCTATAGTTAAGCAAAATTAAAGGCTTAGGTGTGTACAACACTTGTCTCAAATCTCTTGATTTTGCAAAGAAAGTACTCTTTTTTCTTTCACTCTTCTTTTCACTCAGCTCTCCTTTTTCTATTGCATTTCCTTCTATTTTTTTCTCACTAGTGCAATCTCTCTCAATTAAGCCTTTATTTTTATTTTTTTGAATGGCTTCTTTTCCTTTTCTTTTTTTCAAACTCTCAGCCTCCCTTTGTTTGTGTTCTTCCATGGCTTTTGCAAGCCTCATTTGATCCTCATGAACCTCCTTTGGTTTTAGAGGCACCAAAATGAAGGTTTGATCTCCCACCTTGAATGAGTGCCTATTCTTGTAGCCATCATGGATCACGCACCTATCATATTGCCAAAGCCTCCCCAACAATATATGACCCACCTGCATTGGTACTACATCACACAAAACCTCATCAGAATACCTCCCAATGGAGAATGCAACCTTCACTTGCTTGTGCACCCTTACTTCTGCACATTTATTGAGCCATTGTAGCTTGTATAGGCTAGGATGTTTAATAATAGGTAACCCCAACTTCTCAACCAAAATTGTACTAGCCACATTTGTACATCTCCCTCCATCAATTATCATACTTCACATCTTACCATTGATTAAGCAACGTGTATGGAAGATGTTTTCCCTCTGCTCATCTACTTCTACCTTCTCCTGCACATTGAGAGCACATCTAACCACAAGGGCTTCGACTTGGACAGGTTCCTCTACCTCCATATCACTGTAATTCTCAAGCTCAGACATTTCTTCTCCACCACTCTCCTGGGACTCAATCCCCCCATCATCTCTCAAAAACATAACCTTTTTATTTGGGCATTGTGAAGCAATATGACTAGATCCCAAATATTTAAAACATTTAATACTAGAATGCTTACTAGAAGAAGCTTGGGTGTTAAGTGTACCTTTAGGGTCAAACCCTATATTCGGCCTTTCGGGTGTCTCCTTAAAGTTCAGTCCCTTGTCTTTCGACTTCTCCTCTCTCTTGGGCCATTTTGAACTCCATGATTGGCTAGATTTTGTCCCACTCCTTGTTGCCACTCTAGCTTTGATTTGCTTTTCCACCTTCATGGCCATGTTCACCATGTCCTTAATCTCTACATAGTGTTGCAATTCTACCACATTAGCTATCTCCCTGTTCAAACCACTCAAGAATCGTGCCATAGTTACCTCCGGGTCCTCCTTTATATTGGCTCGGATCATAGCTGTCTCCATCTCCTTGTGGTAGTCCTCCATTGATTTAGACCCCTGAGTGAGTCTCTGAAGTTTCTGATGCATCTCCCTATAATAGTAAGAAGGCACAAATCGCTTCCTCATGCATGCCTTCATATCATCCCAAGTAGTAATTGGCATCTCCCTATTTCTCCTCCTGGATGTCACCAATTGATCCCACCATATTAGTGTATAATTAGTAAATTCAACAACGGCTAGCTTTACCTTTTTATCTTCAGAAAAATTGTGGCACTCAAAAACTAAGTCCACCTTCCTTTCCCACTCCAGGTAAGCCTCTGCATCATTCCTTCCCTTGAAGGCTGGGATTTGCAACTTTATGGATTTAAGGTCTCCATCTCTCTTATTAAATAACTCAACTCTCTGAGCTCTCCTAGGTTTGCATACCTCAAACTTTTCTTCCTCCTCTAATTCATACCGAGGTGGTGGTCTACGAGGTGGTAGTTGCTGCTAGCGTACACCTGAACGCCTCCCTTGAGGTTCCTCATGTGTCCCTTTTCTGAGCTCATCCATCTGTCCCCTAATCTCAGTTAAGGCTAGATTGAACCTCTCAAATTGTTGCTGCATTGCTTTCAAAGTGAAAGTGATATTTGCATTTCTCCCTTGGCCGTCATCATTACTACCTCCCATTGACATTGTAGATAAAATAATATACCTGCAAAATAAGGTTAGTAATAAACAACCTCACGCACTCCCTCACGTGTTTCCCTCAAAATGATGTCACTCTCCTCATGTTTAAGTCACAGCAATGACTCCCTCAAATAAGCGCACGCACTCTTACCTTTTACCACTCAAGTGATGTCTTTAAAGTTACTTTTCGGAAATCAATTCAGCAAAAGTAAACAAACAACAAGCAACACAAATTATTTGGAAAGAACAAGTAAATCCTAACAAGAAACGAAATAAGAACAATTTTAGAAGCAAAGTAATGCACGGACAGAAATAAAATAGTATGCTAATACACGGATAGAAAAATTGTGTATGTAATGATTTTTGTTTATAATTGAACAATATGAATGCAAGATTGTCCAATTCAACGTAATGGAAATAAAGAAAGGCGCAAACAAGAAAGTAAACTAAGAATCAAAGAAAGAAACTCAATATATTGTAAAACTCATCAAAAACCCGAGAGCTCAAAGACAAATTTCAAATCTACCCATGGTTTAAAATAGGCAACTAAACTGTTCACTCTTTTTTTTAGTATTGTTTAATTTTTTTGGGCATTGTTCACATATACAAGTACGGGTATAGGTACTGTTCACATACAGGTACTGTTCACATATACGGGTACGGATATTGTTCACATACGGGTATTGTTCACATATGATATAAGTACTATTCACATACGGGTATTGTTCATAGCATTGTTCACGTTTTTTTTAGAATCAAATAAGAAAACACAATAAAGATACGTATGAGTTCAATAGAATTAAGCCAAAGCTTTAATACCAAGATGATACGGAAATCCCAAGAAAACAAGTTTCTTAAAACCCCATAATCCTATTGAATCAAAATCCTAATCTTTCTATTCCAAGAACATGCTAGATCAAACCCCAAATCATAAGTTTGACACCCAATCCCAAAGAAATCATAAATCAATTTATGTTGCAAGTACTTACTTATTGATGCAAATCAATTTCTTGAAGTAACCATGAAGACAATCACGCCTCACTTGAAAAACTCAATTCTGAAATTTTATTAATTATCCAATCTAGGGTTACAAGGTTATAATAAGGTGTAAATACCTTGACCAAATCCTAACCCTAATAGGAATGGGTTTACAACCCTATTTAATGCAAACTAGGCTAATCCTAACAAATCTAGGAGCATCTAGCCCATTAAACATAATATGATCCAAGTCTTTTTAGGAATGAGATAAACACATTAAAACAAATAAGTCTCAAAATAATCCAGACAAATAAAGCATATGCTACTAACTAAAAGAACAACCCATAAATAAGTCATTGGACCTAAAATAAGAGATAGTAAATAATAAGCCCAAATTATCAAAAATGGGCCTAAATGACTAAGTGCTAGCTTCTTCCAACGCCTCCTCTAATAAAGTCATAAGCTTGGGCGTGCCTTGGTGTTCCTCTATGGATGTTTAGACCTCCTCATGTACTTGACTTGTGATTTGGGCTTGAACAAAAACTTGCATTGCTTGTTTAAGCCTTGAAACTTGTTGCGTTGTGATTGGACCACTTGGCATGTGTAGCTTGTCCGGTTGATGTGTAAGATGTGAAACTCCATTGCGAAGGCTAGTTGTATCATTAAGGTTTGGAGCATTTAAAGACTGAGGAATTGTAAGTCAATCGTTTAACTAAAGGACTTCACCCATTTTTGTTTGTGACACAAGTATACAGTATTGGTGTTTTGATGTCATTAGATACTATTAGTTTGGGATCGTTATATTTGCTCCATGTACATTTATACATTTTGATGTATTATGATAGTATGATGGTTCATTGATAAAGATGATCATCGTTTATCTTCAATAATACGTGCTGTCATGCATCGTCATAATACGTATAAAAGTCTTAAGATTTGTGTTGATCTTAAGCATTTAAAGGTCATTGGGCATATACAGATTGACCTTGTACCTATGTTATTTAGACACGTACAGTCTTAGTATAAATATCTATGAAGTTTGACATGACATAGGAGATATAAGTTTTTAATCCCATAAAGGTTCTCTAATATAGTTTAGCATTCAGATGGAGAATATAAAGGTTTTCTCTAATGTGGTTTAGCATTTGGTGAGAGGAAATAAGTTTTCTCTAATGCTATTTAGCATTCGGTGAGAGAAAATGGGATTTCTCTGATGTAGTTTGTAACACCCCATATTAGAGGTTAGAATATTGAGAAATTTCAACGCATAGTATGCTTTGCATAATTGAGTTTTTGTTTATTTATGCATAGATATTTTTAAACTCATACAAATGAATTATGCATACATTCATGACATTCTAGGTGTAATTGGTTTTAGAATTTTGATTTAAGATGAGAATTTTGATTTACTTGTGATGGAAATTCATTTGAAAGTTATTAATAATATTTCAGAAATTTTAGGAATTTTTTTTGGGAATTTTGGTATATTAAGAAAAATAGACCAATGGCTTAATGGCATGTAACACTTCTATGTGCATAATAAATGACACTCATGTAATGAGTCAAGTGTCAATTTGGTAATAGCACACGTGGTAACAACTTAAATGAATATGTGTGCTAGAGGGAAAAATCATTGGAACCTTGTTGTTCTTCTAATTAAGTTAGTCTTCTTTGAAAATTACTGAATCTTCTTCACCGAAACACCAGTTTGGATGCTTATGTCGGTAATGTACTTTGCAACATAAATAAGTTGGTCCTACTGATAGTTTGGTTCTCCCTCTAGTCTGCCCTTTTTAACCATCATCGAAACCTTGATGATTTTCTGAAAAAACAAGGTTAGTAAAGTTTAACTTTTTAAGTTCTATGAATGATTCTGATGATGTGTATTGGAAATAAGTACATGCATGAGATGGATGATGTTTTATGTGTTGAGAATGAGCACATGCATGAGTTGTATGTGAAACAAATTTGGTGAAAGTGATAATATTGTGTAGATGTGGTAACACTAATTGCATGTAGCTTAAAAGAGAAACTTAGTAAAGTGGAAAGGTTTCAGATGATTTGGGTGGCGTTCAAAATGGGTTATATGAGAAATTTGTGAAGTGATTAGTGCCAGAAATGGAACAGATGTGAAAAAATAAAATTATACATGAATGAGAATCGGATTCTTTATATTGGATATGAACCCTAGATCTTTGTTTTGTTTTGTGTTGTTGAGCTAAAATGAGGATAGATTGGAGTGTCGATTGGGTTAAATGAAGTGAAGGCATAAAGGAAAATGAGAATGGAAAAATACGCAGTAGTGAGAGAAAGCTTGTGTAAGAAATAGATTTTTAATATCCGATTATAAACTTGGTTTTGAGTGGTGTTGAGAATGAGTTTAGACGATATAGAAGTGAAATAAAATGGTAAAGGTAAGTGTACAAGTTAGTAATGAAGGATTAAGGAGAAGAGAGGAAGAAGATGATTAAAACGCAGTAAAGTTCGCCACGGCCAACTCTCCTTGGTTCTCCGCGGCCAACATAAAGGATTTCATTTCTTTGAAAGTTCTCCGCGGCCAACTCTTGGGTTCACCGTGACAAACTTTTAAGAATTTACGAGGAATTTTTCCTCTATGGAAAGTTCGCCGCAGTCAACTTTTGGCTTGCGCGGCAAAGTTTCCTAGTAGCTTGAACATACTTCGGTATTTTAGGCATAACTTTCTCTTTAGTTATTCGAATGGAGTGATTTTTTATTTGGATTAAACTAGAGACATAAGGCTACAAATTTTCTAATGAGAATAAATTCTAATTCTACCTCTAAGAATTTCAGAATCTGAATGGAATTTGAGATAAGAATCCTACTGAATCTTAAGAATAGTCTAAAATCTTTTGAGTATAACTTTCAGTATACTAAATCAAACTGGATGAACTTGGTATCATTGGAAACTTAAGACTTGGTAGAACAACTTCTTAGAAGGAAGTGTTATGAAATTACATCACCTTCCTGATAAGAATAATTGAGCAAAGTGGACCTAAAAGTTGGTTGTGAAATTAATATGGATTGAGGAATTTAGTATGGTTTCACATGATTGTTAATGTAACAAGATTTTGATAAGAAACATGGAATTTGTCATGAACATGCATCATACATATTCAATATACATGAATGCACATAATTGAATTCATAATTGTGCACAATAGTGATATATGATTGTATTAAATATTTTAGAGGAACCCTTAGAGTAACCGATTCCAAATATTGTCGGGACTTCATGTAGGAAAATCCCGGTGTGAGCATCACATGCCCACGGTGCGGAAAACAAAAATTTTTTGTTCCGGGACCTTCCCGAAAGCCAGGATCCATGTGTCTATACAACAAACTCAAACCATAA
>JANZLD010000005.1:76353191-76368372 GCA_026413575.1 Erythroxylum carthagenense | reverse complement strand
GATTATGATCACATCATAATTTCCTTCATGCTATGTCATATATCATGGACTTCATTAATTTGATTAAAGATCAATATTAATTCATAAAGAACATCAAATTAATGAAATATGCCTTTCTTTATTTATTTATGAAGTCTGTACATGACTATGAACAAAATGCGCTAAAGGGGATTGCCTTTAGGGCACTACTCTAACACTTCAAGACAGTAACCAAATAGGGAGCTTTTGTAAGTAATTTAGATGGTCAATTTTATAAGTAAATTTTGACAGTTTTACTTTGACTATTTTGTTTGTTATTGATTTGGAACATTGAATGATTTGCAAAGCTGTAAGAATGCGATATGCTTGAATGCATGGTATGAAAACATTGATTGATATGTGAATTGAATTTTAGATATTTCTATTTTTGAATCTGTTAAGTCCTAGTTGTGGGTAAATTGATATGCCTAGAAGGCTCTGCAACTATTTCTGTAACACTTTGGTGTCTTCTATTATTGACACTTCGATGTCGAGACTTCGGTCTCTTCTATATCATTTCGGTGTCGAGACTTCGGTTTCTTCTATATAAGTCCCGTTACCCACTTCTGGAAATAGATTTAGCAGTCATCTAATTTTGTACTCTGAAATCTGTTTGATTCTGACGTGATCTGAATTATGTTATATTTCTGAAGGGTTTATACTCTCTTGTGTTATGCAGTTTTATTAATTATAAAATATGTCCTACAATGCTTATGTCTGATTTATTGTTATAATAATCCTTTAATATAGATTAGTTATTACTCACTAAGCTATATGCTTAGCACGGTGGATTTGCCCCGTGTAAGTTCAGAGAGGACTTAAGGAATGGGACAAGTCAACCGCAATGGCCAAAAGAGCTTGAGTTTTATGTTTCTCAAAAATGTATTTCTTTTTAGTTGTTTTAGGCTTGTATATAACTTTGAATTTTTGTTTGAAGGGTTATAATAACCTTAATTCAGGCTGGTCTCTGAAATTATTATATGTTTCGTATGTTTTGGAAATGTTTATTTTTAAATGATATGCTTCTGCGAAATGTTTTGACTTGTTTGTATTGTCTTGTGTGACACTCCCATACCCTTTCAGGGGGTATTAGGGCGTTACACACTTTAACATTTGCGATTTAACATAAAGTTGGAGAAATCGAGACTTACAAACGAAGATGATATAATTTAGATCATAAAGGTATCGTTGTAGTTTGCCATACTCCATTTTTCCATCCATATTAGTGAGATATTAGGTATACGTGATTGTATTGGATCTGTGTAACACATGACATATGCATCAGATACTTTTCAGTATCGAAAACCTTACAAGATAGAATAATGTACTTTCATTATCTTTGGATCAAATGTTTTGTTTTTTAGACCTAATCGACCAATTTAGTAGCATGGCTTAACCTAGTTTTTTAAACTGTTTTTAAACTAGAGTCAAAACTGCAATTCATGTTTGTCAAAAAGGGAGATTATTGGACAATTTTGTGATTTCTCATAAAGTTGGATAACTATTAATTGCAATTTTTGGTTTTTAAATAAATTATCGGTTAAGTTACGTAATTTGATCCAGATAAAGATAATAAAGTGACCCAATAAATGATCTAGATTAATGGATTGAAGTCCATGTGAAAAATGGGTCCCAATTAGTGTGGACCAGACCTTTATCGGTCTTGTGATGGGGAAACCTGATATGGAAGCTATATAAAGGTTAAGGTCTCCTGTAGTTACTCATATCCATCGTAAACATAAGGAATCTTTGACCCGTTAAGAGAGCTTACGTATTAAGAAGACTGTAGAAAGACCTAGCCTGTGTCCCATAGAGCACTTTTCATAAAAAGTCCCAGAAGATTCGTGATCGTTTGAAGCTAGGAATCGACATTGGATTCAGAGATAGAACCAAAATCAGATATTCCGCATTACTTTCGTTTTTAATTCTTTCATGTTAATCCTACTTATGTAATAAGGTCTACACTATGTATTACACAATCCAATTAAGCTAAATTATAAATTAAAATGACAATATTGCAGTCTAAAAAATGATATATGCAATTTAAAACTTTGAATTCCGATATTCCTATGAATTTTATGCCAAATTAAGTTGTTTTTGTTGCTCTTTGTAGTGACCATTGAGACTCCTGCAAAGAATCAATTAGCTAGAATAGGAGCATATTAAAATTGAATTGATCAAATTTTGAATCAAATTTAAATTTTAGTGGGGATAAAAATGGATTGGTCTATAGGGTCAGGCTCGTATGTTTTCAATTAAACCAACTCATGAATTATTCATGTCCAGATCGATTCGAGATCTAACTCTTCTAAGAAAAACGATCCGTTTATGTCTGAATAGCTCAGGCTCATATCCAATTGAAATATATTATTTTACACTTTTAATTATTTTTAAAAAATTAACCGACGTGCTTATAGCCATCCCTAAATTTGAGAATATTAATTTAATCATATTTAAATAGTCTATATCGGTCTTATTAATAAATAAATTTTGATTTAATTGAATTTTGAATTACATAAAACTTTTGATGCAAGATGCAAGATTTCAATCTGATTCTAAAGTAAAAACAAAACTTTTGATCTGCCGACTGAACTCGAATATAAGATAAATCAGGCCCAATTTATGTTTTAAGGTCTGTAAACCCAGAACAAGTCATTGCCACCCTTATTCTCAATTCTTGCACATAACCTAAGCCACATGATTATAAAGGAGACAGTAAATGAAACGAGAATAGCAAGACTCAGGACATGACTCCACATGCAATTCTATGGTGATTATGGAATCGAAATGTAAATCACTCTAGTTGTCAGCTAACATACAAATTATACAGTTCGAGGATGAAGCAAGGCGGCTGATCATGAGGTGAACTCGGAGAACCGAAAGTGGAAATAACAGCTGAAAACCACATTTACTTAGATTTTATTCATTCCCCAACAGGTTCCACCAAAAAATTGTGGGATCGGAGCAGAAGCCAACTCTAATCACTTGACTGGTGCAAGAATTGTATACAGCAAAAGAAACAAAACAATTACGATGGCACCCACTAGAGTAAACTGTGGACTGGTCCATACACTGAGGTTCGACCTCTCTGTTCTTTTGATGGGATCAACTTCTTCAGACAACGGGAAGTTGGAGTTACGAGGGTTCCAGGTAACATACTTGTTCGGAGAAAACTGAGACAAGATACCCTTTTTCCCTTTCTTCTTGAACTTTGTCCATGCCTTGTCCCAGTCCGTCGAAAACTTATCATCTGAGATCAGAACATTAACCGATTCAATTATGAATATACTAAAAACATCCAACAACACAAAGAACTCCACGACAAACATATACATACTATTTGAGTCTCCGTTTCGACTGGGTGGTTCTTGAGAAGAACATATAGTCCTTGGAACTGTAGATGAGAAACGACGACGAGAAAGCGAAAACGAAGAAGAAGAAGGTGTGGATTTGTATATCGCCGACAAGAAGCCCCTACATGTCGTTCTTGCAGCAGCTCTAACGGTTCCGACAACAATTTGAATGTCCATTCAGATCCAAACCATAAACATTCTACTGAGTTTCTTACCTACACACAACCACCCCTCAAAACTCCTTATCCTCAGCTACAAAGTGTTCAACTACACTCAGCCTCCGGTTCACAACAGTCCACGTCATCTCATCCATTCCTATCTTCTGGGACCCATCTCTACTGATTCATTAGTCCCTACCTGAAGCGCGCCTAAATTGTGTGTGTGTGCGTGTCCACATCTGATGTTTGATACTGATGCTGGTCGGCAAGGATGGCGTCGGACAGAAAACCTTGGAGATCAGACCACCACGTGTCCTTCACCTGTTGATTGTCAAAAAGTTTTCTTGTTGGAAAATGGGTCCACAATTATACCTTTTCTTAATAAATCTAACAACCGCCGGATTTTGGCGGGTTATATTCTAGACCATTGAATTTTTTGTTTTTATTTTATATTATTAATTTTCAGATAAATATTAAATAAAGTAAATAATATTTATTTATTTTTATTAATTATTATTTTTAAATTATAATTATAATTTTATGATCTAAGAATAGAAATAATAACAAATTATATCGATCTAATGTATTTTTTTTGTCTAAATTTAATTTAAACCATTAATGTTATTTTATTATAACATATCTTTATAATATTTTACCCAAAATGATTTGATTTAATCCAACTATATTGAATATGTTTTTAATATACAAAAAATTGAATAAAAATTAAATATGAAAATAATAAATAAATAAATAAATTTAATTTATAAAAAATTAATTATTTTATAAAATTAATTTTTAATAATAAAATTTATTAAAATAAATTAAATTCAAAAAATTTTACGGTAATCGATTGCATTTTTTAATAATTGTACGTTATTGTCGACAAAAATCGAAACATCGAAACGACACATTTCGAAGTGACTCGTAACAGGTAGGGTCTGGATGAGTGGACTAAACGAAGTCACTGGTAGCTGTCGCCTATGTCCCACTCTTTCTGTTGCGATTGGCGATTAATCGGCTGTTTTAGGTTTCAAAACATCGGCGGCGCTATAAGAAAGAACAAAGTCACCAGGTCTCTGCATCATAGCCCATAGGCTCTATTTATTCTATGTACTAAATAAATTCCATTAAGGAGGGCATAATATCTTCTTTACGGTACAATCATTTGAAAGGTAAGTTTTAGGCATTGCATGTGAAAGTTGCAAGTAATGTTTTTTAAGTAAATGAATTGGGAATTTGTCTAATGTGGTTTATGCCTACTAATTAGGGATTTGATTTGTCACTAACTTGATATTGAAAAAATCACATAACCCTTTATTGGATGAAACATAAATTAGGTATTGGAAAGGTTTCTTGGCATATAGCTTGAAAAAAACTATGTGACTAATCAGTAAACAAAAGTTGGAAAGTGGGAAGTACTAACATTAGTCTGGATTAAATATTTTTTATCAATTCTAACTTGTATGTTTAGTCCAGCTAAATTCAAATCAACAAAAACAACAACAATAATAATAAAAATAAAAATTGAAGAGGTTCAGTAATATACAATCTTACTCTTAACTAATAGAAAGAGCGTTTTTAAATGACCCACATGATGATAATGATGCAGATTATTATTACATATGCAAATAAATGAATAAAAACTTAAATTTAACTAAATTTTATATTAGATTCAAATTCAACATATCAACTAAACTTTGCTTAAATGGTTCAAACAATCCAAACTAATTCAATTAAGACATTAAAATATGTTACTTTGATACAAAATTTAGCATAATTTTGGTCAATAATTATCATTTAAGTAAGTATTTCTATTATTTATAATTTTTATGTCCAATAAGATAAATGGTTGTAATAAATTAATTTAATAATTATATAATTAAGAATATGTATAAAAAGTATTTAACAATTGTAAAATTTTTAAAAATAAATAGAGGTGTTTGACTTTAGAATTTAGATACACTTAATTAAAGTCCAAATCCTCAGTTGGTCTACATAATGACACTGTGGAGGCCTCCACATCGGAATAGGCACGTGCATGATTCAGGATTTAAATCAATACAGACCACGAACAAAAAGCGACGATCAATTGAAAGGTCCAAGACGACTCTCTCTTGCACGCACCATTCCAACGCCATTCACACAGTGCACACCCACACAGAAAGCCATAAGCTTTTCTGTTTCTTCACGCGCAATCTCTCTCTGTTTGTTTCTCTACGTAAATCCACCACCTGAACATCTCTCTTCCCACCCCATGTTTCTGGATTTGGTTTGTTAGACTCCTTTCTTCAAATGAACGTCAGCTCATCCTCTCCGGCGAACCCCGGCCCTCCACCGTCGACGGCTACCCCGTCTTCGACGGCTACGCCTAGCAACTCTGATGGGTCTGGCAAGAAGGTCAGGAAACCCTACACCATCACCAAGTCTCGCGAGAGCTGGACCGAAGAAGAACACGACAAGTTTCTCGAAGCTCTCCAACTGTACGTTGTCTTCTCTTCTCATTTTATGATGACTTAATTCTTCCTTCTTTGGAAAGCCCTCTAATGGAGAATGGTTGAGCAGTAGTGGCAACTGGAGGAAGTGGTTGGTCGTGTTTGGTTGGTTGGTGGGTTAGTTTCTGATTCCTGTTTAGAGTTGAAGTGATTTCGAAATTATTGTGCAGTTGCGTGCATAGTATCTGGGTTTTGCTTGGAGAAGTTTGATCTTGTGGATCTATTGGTCGACAGATGTTATAGCCTATAAACACTGGCTTAGTACAGTTAGCAGTTAGCAGTAATTCAATTTTGATTCCAACAGTTACTGTCTTGCTAATATGAACTTGTGTGGCCTTGCTTTCCTTTATATTCCTGAGTTCTTGTATTTGCTTTGAGAAAATTGAGGACCTTTTTAGGAAGCTGTTACGGAGGCAAATCATGACTTTGGTGTCCTTTTAATCTTCTTCATTAATTCAGGTTTGATCGGGACTGGAAAAAGATCGAAGATTTTGTGGGTTCTAAGACGGTGATCCAGGTTCATATTCTGTACTAGCGTTCTGAGTTGGTGTGTACATGTACTTCAATTCTTTGTTCTGTTTTTTACCTATCATTTTGCTTTTTCAGATCCGTAGTCATGCACAGAAATACTTTCTGAAGGTTCAAAAGAACGGTACAACTGCGCATGTGCCGCCGCCTCGCCCTAAGCGCAAAGCTGCTCATCCTTACCCTCAGAAGGCATCCAAAAATGGTACGTGACTTCCATTTACTAATTTTGAGCGATTGAATTGAAGCTTTGACTTACCATTACATGGTATACCCCATATCACAGTTTTAGTGCCAATGGCGGCACCCATGGCTTACCCTTCCTCTATGAACGCCATTGTACCTGGATTTGCACCTTGGGACGACACTCCTATGCTAATAAATACTGCAGCCAGTAAAGTTATGTTATCACAAGATGAATTTCCAAGTCTCCAAGGAACTGAGGTGCCAAAGCAGGGGAAACAAGCGCCTATTCTTCATGGTAATACTCTACACTGCATTTGTTCATCTTAAACCTGAAAAAGGAGAGGGAAGAGCTTAATTTGATGTTATGTTTTTGGCTTCCAGGTCTTCCAGATTTTGCTGAAGTATATAGCTTCATTGGGAGTGTATTTGATCCAGACGCCAATGGTCATGTGAAAAAGCTCAAGGAAATGGATCCCATAAATTATGAAACTGTAAGCTATTGAAGTCTTTGGGAATAACCTCTCATCTGCATTGATATGTAAAATTTCTGGTTTTGATGTATTGAAGAAAGCAACGGTCAAACTTGCCTTTCCAGATTTTATCAGAATAGTTGCATGATTTGCTTGTTTTGAGTTGCAAAATGTGTTATCTTACAATTTCATTTAACCACTGCAGGTTTTGTTATTGATGGAGAACCTTACTGTTAACCTGTCTAGCCCCGATTTTGAGCCAATTGTAAGTGCAGATGTTTTTTATGGATCTAATTTTACCACTTTGGGAGACAATGGTTTAAGACAATTAACTTTGTGCTATGATTTTAGTGATTCAATAATGTTTTTAAATTCATAATCCTTAAAATTATAAAAAGAATTCTCTGATCAAACTTAAGAGTTGATTTGAATGTCATATTGACAACATTTGATTGATCCATGTACACTGCTAACGGGAGTTTTTTGAAAATTTGAAAATTGCAATAATTACTTTTTAATAATTTAAAATATTAAAATTTTTAAAATTAGTTAATTTACAGAAGAGTGTAAATTAACTTAATACTGATTTAGAAATCTCAGTTTGGCTTTTAAACGGTCATTCACTCTCATATTTGAGTATTGTAAGTCCATTTAAGTGATTTTGTTCTGTAATTGATATTTTTAATTGATTCAGAGGAAAGCTTTGTCATCAAATGAAATGAACACCAAAACGGTCGGAGGAGTAGCTGCGAAAACCCTCACCAACGATGTAGCGTGTTGAGTTTGTTTTTGCTGCTCCCAGGTGTGCCAACTTGTAAGTGTCTGCCCTCTACTGTGTTTCAGTTTCTTCCAAATTGCTCAAGAACCTGAATAATGTTCCATTAGATCCCCTTAACCTCTGAATACTGTGTCCCTCTTGTTTCTTGCAGTGTAAGTGTTGGATACTAACTAGAGACAGTAACAGGCAGAGTCAGGTGAAGCTGTACAAAAATGGAGGAAGGAGAAAGTTTTCAAATGCCCCATTTGGAGATCAGTTGACTGACATGTACTGTTCTGTCAAATCCTTTACTAACCAAACCAAACTAGTGTGTATATTTGTTAAGTGCAACTCCAAAAGGGTTTCTTTTCCGATCGAAGGTTATCAGGTCTAGGAGGTGTAACTCGGTAGAGATCTTGTATAAGAATCCTGTCACCTTCATGCTAAGCTAGGGAATGTAGGCAATTTGTTTTGCCAAAATCACTTATATTTTTTGGCCAATACCTTCAAGCATCTTGTTCTTTTATGTAAGCATTAGCACCGCCAGTTCTATTTCTTTGCCTAGTTGAAGTACAGGCCCTAATATAAATGTGTTATTCCTGCTCTCTTTTTTATCTCTCTCAATCTCTCAATCTGTTGTCTGTGAGCAATAGCGTTGACGAAGGATTTCCTATCGATCACAGCACGATTTCCTTTCCTTTCATAAATTACTATAATAAAATGACTTAAATCACCAGTTGATTCAATCATAATGGATGATTGCATATTAGCTCGACAATAAGACTGCTAAGAGTTCTTTCTACTCAAAATCCAAATACTATAAAGACAAGCGGCTACGAAAGATCAAAAATCACATTGGATGAGCTCATTGAAAAGAAGCAAGGCCTCCATGAACAATTGGATCTGATAAGATCCTTCTCTGCTACTTAGTGGGATTTGATGTGTTGCTGAACAACATTAAGACCTTCACTCTCCTCTCCATAATCCTGAAAAACTCAAGACGAAATGCCATCAGAACCACAGAAAACAAGCCGAAACAAACAAGGAACACCAGCATGTACAGAGCATACCTTCACAACTACGCAAGAGCAACCCACTACCTTCCTCGCCTTGCCCTCAGAATCGATCTTACATAACTATATCACGGTCGAAAAAGATACAATTAAAAAGATCAGCAATAACACAACCATTTTATAACTCACAGTTAAGAGTTACAACATTTGAGAGCAATTCCAGTTTAAAAATAATACTTACACCAGCCCACTCGCCAAGCGTCTTGGCACTAGGAACCGTCAACAGGCTTACGCCATGGTCAGCACAAAGTGCTTTAATCAATTTGACATAGTCAGGCTGATTGCAGTCCTCTGCCAAGACACACAACTGTGCAGCATGCTTCTCAATCACTTTGGCAACTTCATGAAGACCTTTGACAAGGCCTCCGTGAGCCAGAGATTTTCTCAGCACAAGCTGCAATGCTGTCATCAAATCCATGGGCTCACCAAGAGGCTGAGCAGATGTTTCGACAGGGACTGCACCTTCTTCACTGAAAAGACAAGAAGCAATCCCTTCGTTTTAACACGACAACATGAACTACAGTGAACCCTCCGAGCTCAAAACCAAGAATGTTAGCTTCACTAAACTTAAGCCAAAGAGCTAGCGATCACTGTAACATGTAATGTTGCCCGTCAAGAGTCTCACCAAACAAAGAGACTATCAAAACCCGGTTCCCGTCCTATGGAATTTGGAAAATTAACCATATAATATAAAACATAATCAAGCATCTAATTTCATATCAGGAACGATAAGCCATCACTCCACCTATCAATGACTCCCCCATCATCAATGGAATTCATAAAAGTTAAAAACAACGGGAGGAAACAATGTTTCCACTGAATCAAGAGAAGGACCATCATAAAAAATAACTTTTGAACGACATAACAGAAACTTACGCAGCCATTTTGATTGCAAGTGATAGTTCAAAGACTTTCTCCTTCCTGCAGAATCATAACAACAGATAACAAGTTATATCACATGCAAGAACAAGTCTTTAGCAAGCATCGTCGTATCTAGCATCAAAACTCAATATAACAACATAACAGAACAAAGAAGAAATAATTTTCTTCTTCTATATGAACTATCAAAAAGAGACGGATCAGAAAAACAGGAGTAACATACCTTAGACGGTGGATTCGCCAGAGACCGCCGACGCAAATAACGACTAGCCTCTTGGAGTTGGTGAGTTGCTGTGCCACTGAGATTTAGGGTTTCTGGCTATATGTAAAGTACTAATTAGCCCTTTGAATCCGTAACCTTTTTAGATTGGGCTTATCAAGTAGGCCCAATAATGATAAGGGCTTACTTTTAAGAGTACCATTTTATTCTGGAGAAGGATATACTAATTCGAGTGGCCAAACATCCCCCATCTTCCAATAACAACCCTAGACCTATCTCATATGTATATAATATAAGGTTTTGATGAACAGGTCTCTCTCAACCCCAAAACCCTACATAGCTCACACTCACCATTCCAGCTCAAATCCACCAAATGGCCACCGCCGCCGTTCGCCCGCTCGTGACCGTGCAGCAGCTACCCGTGCTGAATGACATGGCGACGGACTCCGCCGCAACCGTCGTTCTTCCCGACGTCATGAAAGCCTCTATCCGCCCCGACATTGTCAACTTCGTCCACTCCAACATTTCCAAGAACAGCCGCCAGCCCTACGCCGTATCCAAGCGCGCCGGCCACCAGACCTCCGCAGAGTCCTGGGGAACAGGCCGGGCTGTGTCTCGTATCCCCCGTGTCCCCGGCGGCGGTACACACCGCGCCGGCCAGGGTGCTTTCGGAAACATGTGTCGTGGCGGACGCATGTTCGCTCCGACCAAGATCTGGCGCCGCTGGCACAGGAAAATCAACGTCAACCAGAAACGTTACGCTGTAGCTTCTGCCATCGCCGCCACTGCGATCCCCTCCCTGGTGATGGCCCGCGGCCATAGAATTGAATCCGTTGCCGAAATGCCTCTGGTTATCAACGACAGCGCCGAGAGTGTCGAGAAGACCTCCGCCGCAATCAAGGTGCTAAAGGAAGTCGGTGCTTACGCCGACGCCGAGAAGGCCAAGGAAAGCCACGCGATCCGTCCAGGGAAGGGAAAGATGAGGAACCGCCGCTACATTTCTCGCAAAGGGCCCCTGATTGTCTACGGAACCGAAGGAGCGAAGCTTGTGAAGGCCTTCAGGAACATTCCAGGAGTTGAAGTGGCGAACGTGGATAGACTCAATCTGCTGAAGTTGGCTCCGGGAGGGCACTTGGGTCGCTTTGTGATCTGGACGAAATCGGCGTTCGAGAAGCTTGATTCGATCTATGGAACCTTCGACAAGGTTTCAGAGAAGAAGAAAGGGTATGTTTTGCCCAGGGCTAAGATGGTGAATGCTGACCTCTCACGGCTCATCAACTCTGATGAGGTGCAGTCCGTTGTAAGGCCTATTAAGAAGGAGATTAAGAGGGCCACACTCAAGAAGAATCCATTGAAGAACTTGAATGTGATGCTGAAGTTGAATCCTTATGCTAAGACTGCTAGGAGAATGGCGCTCTTATCCGAGGCTGAGCGTGTTAAGGCCAAGAAGGAAAAGCTTGACAAGAAGAGAAAGCCCATTACTAAGGTATATAAGTCTCTGATTGAACAATTTGTTTCTCATTCATGTCATAACCTTTGGCTGTTCTTAATGTTTTGATATTTGGTTTAGAATAGCGTTTGCCCAAATGTGATGTTGCCCTTTGTATATGCTTTTGTGAAGAAACATGTGAAGGTAGAAATTATGCATTTTGTGCTTTATATTGGGTTTCTGCGATTGTTCCTTAGGTTTAAACTTCAGTTAGATGTGGTATATGTTTCGATTAGGTGACTTTCTTTGAAAGTTTTGGCATTTGAAGAGTTCTGATCTTTAAATTTCTACTTCAACCCTTCAATGGATGTATTTATGGAATCTTGTAATGTTATGCGTATCAAATGCTAGTTTGATAATGGCTGTTGTTTAATATCTGCTTGTGACAAATGATGCTTGTATTGATTCCACAACATCATTTTATTTGAAATCTGTCCTCATTTTCACATTTCGAGCAGTTGTTACACGGTTGACAATTACCGACTTGAATTTCTTCTTGAATCTTAAGTCTTGATCAATGTAGTTGTACACACTGATTTGCCTGACTGTTGTGTGTTTCATTTTACCGCTCTCTTTCAGGAGGAGGCATCAGCAATTAAGGCCGCAGGGAAAGGATGGTACCAAACTATGATCTCAGATGGTGACTACACAGAGTTTGAGAACTTCTCAAAATGGCTTGGCGTATCTCAGTAGTGAATTTGAAGTATTCTTTTTGTTCAAGATCATCTTTTTGTTTGTTTTACTGTTGGACATGAAAGAAAATGAGCAGAAGGACTTTGAATATAGAGTTGGATTTTTCTTTCCTGCTCTTTCTTGGCATTTGATTAGAGTTAAGTATTTATTTTAAGAATAGAACCATAATTAAATATATTTGCACTTATGTTATTACTGAATCTATTTGCTTGACAATCGTCTGTTTTGATGCGGATTTTGCATTTATTTCATTGCGCTTGGACCAAAATGAAAGGAATGAGAGATTTTTTTTATAAGATTTGAAATGAAAAGGTCGCTAAATTGATAATTTGCATTCTTCTATTAAACTAATATATAACATTAAATTAAAATGAAATGCATTTTATTAATTACCAATAAGATTAATAGTTATCATAATTAACATTTATTTTATTTTATTTTTACTTTAAATCTTATTTTTAAAATAAAAATATTCTTAATTTAATAATTATTTAGTAAATACAACTAAATAAGTTTTTTGTTTTTATTAAAAATTTAATCCAAAACTACAATAAAAATCCAAAACTACAATAAAAATAAAAATAAAATCAATCTACGTTTAAATTATCCTTAATCCTATTTTTTAATCAATTCCAAGTCTTAAACCTTTGTTGTTACTACTCATACAAAAGAAAGTTATATTAAAATAACAAAGTTGTAAAATTAGCACATGAGGTTAGAATTAGCATATTTTTATTAGAAACAATATTTTTAATAGATAAGAATAAGGCTGTGCATTATTGAATTCTTTAAATTTTATATTTCAGTAATATTTTAACTAAGTGTTGATAATGATGATGGTAGAATTAGCGTATGATTGTAGAGCAAACTTTGGGTATTTGATGGAGATGAAATTTGCATTTTACAAGATTCATTAAGAGACATTATAAAGCCAACATTGTTCCTTATTTTCATTTATTCCTAAATCCTAACTAGACAATCCTCCTCGTTATTCATTATTAACATAGACATTATGAAACATTTTCCTAACTTTCGAGACATAGGGCACGCTTGGTGAATGGCTTATCAGTCAAAAATTAGCTGATTGATTATGTTTAGCTTATTGATTATATTAAACAGCTATCTATTGTGTTTGGTAATCAGCTGATTGGGTTGACTGATTGAACTCAATCAGCTGATTTTCAAAAAACTCAGGAGGAGTAGCGTTTGGCCTTCAGCTAATCAAAAATGGCAAATGAGCCCTCTAAAGAATATCCACAGACAACGACTATCTCGTTCTCTCTGAAGAAGAGTCTGAGAAGAGGTAAAGATTCGGAGTTCACAAAGCAAACCTAAAGCAAAAACTGATCGGAAGCAAACCAAAAACTAAAGATGGCATATGTGGACCACACATTCTCCATTTCTGACGAGGACATAATGATGGAAACATCTTACAACATAAACAATGGCCCACCTATGAAGGAGATTGCGCTTGCCGTTTCTCTTTTCGTTTTTAGCCTTTTCGAGATCATTCTCGATTCTTACATAACTTACGATTGAATCAACAGTGACCGAGGTCACGATATGTTTTTTTTTCATTTTTTGTTTTCAGATTTGATTTTGATTTTGCTAAAAAGGGGTTATTGAATATATCTATATGATGTTTGGATTAGTTTTGATTTGATGAAATTGAATACAGGGATATTCTTTGTGATATTAAGAGTGGTGCTTTTTATACCAGGGTTTTATTATAAAAGAATTGTTTATTACGCTTACAAGGGATACAAAGGCTTCTCTTTTACCAATATACCCCCTGTGTAGTTAGTTGATGCGTAGCTTAAGCTACTCGATGATCTTGTACAAACATTTATGTATCTGTTTTTCTTCATTTCATCATTCTATGAGTAGAGTTCGTTTACGTGTAAAAATTGCATTTTGTTTAGTTATTTACATTTTGTATACAAAAGGGATCTGAGGGATTTTATTCCTTTCATTAACTTCCTATGTTTGGAGTTGGATCTTTAAGTTAATAATCGATTGTGTAAGAACTTACTAATGCTGAATGTTGAACAACATTCACGTGAAATTTCCTAATATTTAACATTGATTATAATAGAATTTTTTGTGTTGTAATGGAAATTTCAACTTTATTACTGTATTAATGTATTTAAAGCTTCACACTCTCTCTTAGTAACACATAGCTCCTATCATAAAACGAAGGTAATAGTCATGATCATAATGTGTATTGTTTTCTTCATATTCCTAGATTGTTTCATGTCTGCTTATGGCCATTGAAATTCTAACTTGCGAGCTTTTTGTGAGCTGTCTCATGGTACCTTTCGTCGTTCTTGTCAAGATCACTAGTAGTCTCTTTGTGAGTCTTACTGTTTTCTAGGGTGCATAACAAAATGGGAGTTCATTGTTTTATAGATGTTATTCTCACACTATTTCCTTGAATAAATGGCTTTTCCTTAAGAAAAGGTCTAGTGTTGTTTGATTGAGAAAATGAAGATTGAACTAGCTGCTTACTTTTTAACTTCGATCCTTATAAACTTGGTTAATAAGAAAAGTTGGGATTGATAGGAAGGAATGTAAAAGATGGCTGATGCAGATGGATTTTCATTCAGCTAAAGGCACATAATTGGTGCACAATTGTAGGTTTCTTGTTTTATGTTCTCTATATCTTAGGATTTAGTAAATGTTAGACAAGAAAATTGACTAGAGCCTTAGATAAAATCCAGACATAGCCTAAATTAGCTATGATTTGTTTTTCTGCTATGTGTGCCTATATATGTACTGTTTAACAGTCCTCGATTCTTTCGTTTTTTTTCATGTTAAGTGACAAATTGAAGAACGTTAATTGTTGTGAGATGTTATCTACTATAATCA
>JANZLD010000005.1:76329043-76353167 GCA_026413575.1 Erythroxylum carthagenense | reverse complement strand
CTCATGCAATCTTACCACCTTAATTCAATTTAATCCATGTCATATGGTCTTGCTCAAATTAACATGCTAATTAACTCCCATTAACATGCTAATTAATTCCACAAAAATAACATAAATAAACTATCCATGCCTCAAAATTCCTTTAAGTCATACTCAACTCCCTCCAAAAATCAAGACCTTATTCTAATCATGCAATTGAAGAAATTTGGTAACACTTCCTTCTAGAAAAATGTTCCTAATTGTCTTAATTTTCTAATGACATCAAAAGCATTCAATTCTGGTTCCATAGTCTAAAATTTATACACCAACCATTTTCAGATTATTCATATCTGAAACAATATTCTGTGCTCAACTTCCATCCAAAAATTGACATTTTAGAGACCGAATAAAAACTTGATTTCATCAGACAGATTGTAGCCTTATCTCTCTAGTTTAATCCAAATCAAAAATTATCTCATTTGGATAACTAGAGCAAAAGTTATGGTTAAAACACTGAAGCATACTCAATGAACATATACATTTTCCAGCTTTTAACTTCCAACATATCATATATAACCCATCTTGTGTCTAAACCATCTTTTCTATTTCATTTCAAATTCAAGAATTCTTCTTTCCTTTACACATGAATAATTGTCAAAATTTCTCATTTCATAGAAAGGTTCGGTGTCCAACAAATTCGGTGATATGATTAATAAGATGAAGAATTATAGTCATTGGAATATGATATATGCAGTATTTTACTGAACATTGACTTGATCTGTGAATATCCAAATTGGATAGAGTTTAATTTATAGTAAACTAGAGATATATAACTACATTTTTCATGAAGAATCAAATTCGAAATATATCATTAAGAGTCTGGAAATTTGGCTTGAAGTTGAAATTAGTGTTCTATCGAGGTATGAAAACAGTCTGTGGATTTTTTATTATAACTTGTAGGATACTGAACTAAAATGCATGATATTGGTATCATTAGACTTTCAAAACATTGAGAAACATTTGATTATGCCTAAATACCCCATTATCGAGGTCAAAATGGTCATGCAAATCAGACTCGAAATCTGTTTAAGAAAAATCTAGAAAATTGATAGGTTTATGATTGTTTTTATTGAACATACTTTGGTATGTTAATGATATATTGATCTATAGATGTCCAAATGAGGTGATTCATGATTCATATTAAAGTAGAGACATAATTCTACAACTTTCTTGAAGAAGTCGAATTCAATTCTATCTCTAAGACTTTCAAAATCTTGTTTGAAATTGAGTATTGATTGAGGCTATAGTACTAACCGAGACAGAAATTATGTCTTGCGATTATCAAAGAAACTATATTTATGTATGCCGAATTAAATTAAGGTGTCTTCCACAAAGTTGCAGCTTATTCTCTTAGATTTAAATTGGTATGAAGTTTCTAATTTTTGGATATTGGAATTGAGAGATTTGGGTTGTACAACTGGAATGCATGATCATGCTCTAGCCAAAAATTTCAAATGTACACAGTTTGTGATATTTTG
Organism: Erythroxylum carthagenense; assembly: GCA_026413575.1. Classification (NCBI taxonomy): domain Eukaryota; kingdom Viridiplantae; phylum Streptophyta; class Magnoliopsida; order Malpighiales; family Erythroxylaceae; genus Erythroxylum; species Erythroxylum carthagenense. The sequence continues at coordinate 76,351,650 of JANZLD010000005.1, read as the reverse complement.
AGCATAACTCATAGAATAATAAACCAAATCAAATGATTTTGGTATCAATAGAGACTTAAAACATAGAGGAATAATTGTCTAGGAGAAAGTGTTACAGAAATACATCTTTTTCTTAATCTTATTGATTATAGAAAGTTGACCTGAATGAGGTGCTTCCAGCAAAAGCTAAAATAGTAATTGTATGTATGAATTTTAGAACTTTTGAAGTACAATTGATGTTTACATCAGTTTACTAAGGAAATATAACTGAGAATTTGTCATGAACATGCATCATACATATTTAGTATACATAAATGAATTCTTAATCATGCACAATAATGATTTGTATATGTGTTAAATGTTATAGACGAATGCATTGAGCGACCACTTCCAGATATCGCCGGAACTTCGAGACAATAAACAACAAGGGAACTTTTGTGAGTAATCTTAGATGTTCACACCTTACTTTGTTCTACTTGTTGAATTTGATTTATGTTGATTGTATTTTGAATTCCGGACAATAATTATCTGAGGCGTTTGATGCATGTTTATATCATTGGAAGTACCACTTGTATGTGAATATGATTGACTACTTGCTTTGCACATGAAACGTCTGAAATGACTTTGTTTTGTTTTAAAACTGTTGAGTCCTAGATGTGGGTAAATAGGCATGCCTAGAAGGGTCTACGACTGCTGTTGTAACACTTCGGTGTCGAAACTTCGGTGTCAAAACTTCGGTCTCTCCTGTATAACTCTCGTTACTCGCTTCTATAAATGGCTTAGCAATCATATGATTTTGTGTTATGATATATGATTAATTCTGACATAAATAAAATTATGTTTTGATTCTGAAGGGTTTATACCCTCTTTGGATGAAGCTTTGTTAACTATAAAATTTGTTCTGAAATGCATTATGTCTGATTTATTGTTTAAACAATCTATTAATGCATGCTTATGCTATTACATGATTCAGTATGATGAGTTATCATTTTATATATAGATTAGTTATTATTCACTAAGCTATATGCTTAGTACGGTAGATTTCCCCGTGTAGGTTTAAAGCGAAGATTGTAAAGACTAGAACGAGTCAACTGGAATTGCCAATGGAGTCTGAGTCTTGTTTTGATAAAAATGTATTTTGAGTTTATCTTGGCTTGTATACAGAGTGTATGACTCTAAATTGTTGTAAGTTTTTGTAATAACTATGTTTCAAGCTGGTTTCGGTTTTTGGAACAAATTTGTATTATGTTCATGTGATATAATGTATGTATGTTTTGAACAAGTTTGGAATGATTTGTAATGTATGTTTTCTTCAGTTTCTGAAAATACATGTAATGAATGTTTAGTATGTTTTGAAATACTTCTGCATCAGTCTGTTATTTTTTTCTGTTTGTGAGTCCGAGGTGGTACTCCCATATCCTCCTAGGGGTTATTAGGGTGTCACTCCTTTTTAGTATCAGAGGATGGTTTAGACGATTTTGGTTTAACTACCGCTTAACTATTGTTATTTGAGTGTATAAGTTGTGTTTGACCTAATGCGATGTCCCATGTTTTGTTTATAGAATTAAAGATGAATAGATCTCGTGAAGACGTTGACGAGGTTGCTGAGAGGAATAATCCTAAGTGATCTTGTATAGCGATGTCTGGACGTTCTGGAGACAATCGAGGATAAGCTGAGGTGTCACTTCCTCCTCCAACTTAGAGAGAGGCTTTAGTAATGCTGTCACACGATATAATGACACTATTGTATCAGATAACATCATCTAAGGCTCTAATTGATCAGTTGCGAAAGTTGAAGTTAAGGAATTTACTAGAATGTCTTTAGAGGAATCAAAGATAGCTGAATTCTGGATTGAGAAGGTGAAAAGGGTATTGGATGAGATCAACTGTCCATCAGAGTAAATGGTACACTGTGCTGTCTCTCTTCTTTAAGGAGCGGGCTATGAATGGTAGAAGTTTGTTCTGAGAAATCCGCGGCTACCTGTGCCCCTGACTTGTGATTACTTTGCCGAAGAATTCAAAGTTAAGTATGTGACAGAGGCTTATAGAAAGGATAAGTGGAAACAATTTCTAAATTTGAAGCAGAGAAACTTATCAGTTGCTGAGTATGATCGGGAATTCAACCAACTCAATAAGCATGCCCCTGAATCTGTGCTTACTGAGGAGTTCCAATGTCACCAGTTTGAGGATGGTTTGCATCAAGGAGCATTTAGCGGTGTTTACTTTGTTGCAACAAATGACTTATCATCAGCTGGTATAGGCTACAATGAAAATAGAGAGATAGGAAATGGTCAGGAGAGAAAGAAGTCAACGGAGGGGCTTTGTTAGAGGAGGTCAATCCTTGAATAAACGAAATCAGGAAGGTACTTTCTCTACATCGGAAGTTACTCAGGGATCTGGGACTTAGGGAAGGCAATAAAACTTTCCCTCATCAGCTGTTTCTGGTAAGGTTCCTCTAGGGACCGAGGTTCGGGTGCCCCGAAGTGCCCTCATTGCTCTGCACATCATTGAGGTGTTTGTTGGAGGGTTATGGGTGTATGTTTTTGTTGTGGCAGTACTGAACATCAGATAGCCAGTTGTCCTTTCAAACAGTCTCAGACATTGCAAGCCAGTGGAGAGGTCTCTCATGTATCTGCTGAGAATAGAGGACGAGATAAAGATCTAGGAGGATATAATCAGAACAGACCTAATCCAAGTTCCCACTCAGAAACTGTGAATCAACCAGCTATGCCTTCTGTTTCAACTCGAGCTTATGTACTGAAAGCTCATGAGGATCAGGATGCACCAGACGTCATTGCTGGCATTGTTTCTCTCTTTAATTCTAAAATGCATGCATTGATTGACCCTGGATCTACTCATACGTATATCTGTGTTAAAGAAATGTTTGATAAGGAGATGCCTATAAATCAGTTAGAGTATGACATGCATGTAACCATTCCTCTAGGTAGTAGTGTGTTAGTTAATCAGGTGTATAGGAACGGTCCTATTATGATCTAAGGAAATGATTATGTAGCAGATCTGATCAGATTACCTATTCATGAATTTGATTTAATTATAGGTATGGATTGATTATCCAAGCATCAGGCAGTAGTTGATTGTGGTGCCAAAACAGTTATGCTTAGGAAGCCTGATCAACGTATAATGGTATTGCAAGGCATCCACACTAGTTCCTTAGCTAATGGGGTATCTGCTATGCAAGCTCGAAAGCAGCTCAGGAAGGGATGTGAAGCACATCTGGCTTTTGTGTTTGATTCTAAGAAGGAGGGTAATAAATTGCTAGATATTCCTGTGGCGAATGAATTTTCTGATGCATTTCCTAAAGAATTACCTGGACTTCCTCCTGAACGGGAAGTGGAGTTGTAACATCCTATTACCCATATTAAGGCTAGAATTATGAATTATGAAAAAGTATTGAGAAATTAAGAAAATGCACGTCATGCATAAGCTAAACATGACATTCATATAATTGTACATGTATTCATTGACATTTTTCGAGTATAATTGAGTTATTAAATGTGATTGAAATGTGATTTGGCAATTTTGGTACGTTTAGGGTATTTTGAAATTTTTGGTGAATTTTGAAAAAATATTGATTTATGGGCCAATTATATAGTGACATGTGACAATAATATTTATGTGAAAAATGACTGGTTTGTATTGTGACAAATGGTTTGTATATGTGGTGATAAATGGATGATTGGGTTTAGTGACAGATGTCCACGAAGTTGGTTCTGAGTAAAGAATTACTGTAGCTTTTGATATTCACCGAAAGCATTCAGCAAAGCACTTTGTCTTTGTTTCTCGTCCATCACCAAATATTGAATTGTTATTCTTGTTGGGTGTGATTGAGTTATTCTTATTGCTGGGAAGAATAGTTGAACCAAGTAAGTAGTTCTAATGGTATTTTTACGGTGTAACTATATACATGCATGCATGGGTTTGAGAATTGTGGTTACGGTGATGAATAATTTAGATGATGGATTTGAGAATTAGGAATTGTTTAACATTGTATTGAATGGATTCTAGGTTGAGATAGATGAAAATTTATGTAAGTTGATGAAGAAATATATGTCTCTGTTATGGTTGAGAAGATTACATATATAGTTGATGTATTGTTCATGCATGAAAATATATGAAGTGTTAACAGGGGTGAATTTAAATGAGTTTAGAATGAAATATATGAAGTGTTAACAGGGGTGAATTTAAATGAGTTTAGAATTAAGGGATATTTCTAACTCTCTGAGTTTTATAAATGATTCTAATGATGTGCTAGTGTTGGAATTGAATATGAGATTACTGAGTGTGGTGTAATTTGAAAAGAAAATGCAGAAAATGAAACAAATGTAGTAAGAATGAAAATACCGTAAAGAGAGAAAGTTGAACATGATTTCACGTGCATGCATCGATTTTTAGTGTTTAAATATAGATTTGATTTGTTTGAGTTGTGATGAGCTAAAATGGAAGTAGAAGAATTGGTTTAGCTGTGATATGTGTTCATTGAATAAGATTGAAGTGAGAAATATGGAGAAATATGGAAGAGAGGAAGAAGATGCAAATTTGTAGTTGAGTTTCTGGGAAAAAAAAAGAAGGCTGCTGGAAAAGTTGGGTATTGGAAGTCACCCTCATGCTTATGCATGACAGTGACATTGCTGGGTATGTTAAAAGTCACCCTCGTGCTTATGCACAACGGTGACATTGCTGGTTATGTTGGAAGTCACCCTCGTGCTTATGCACGACGGTGACTTTGAAAGGTTGACTTACCATAAACACCTTTGCTTCTTTTAGCTATAACTTTGTCATCTGACCTCCAAATGACTTGATTCTTAAACCAATAGATTTATAAGACATTGTTCTTCATCTCCACCAAAACTCATAGCCATTTGAAATCATTTGGGAGAGATAGAGTGAACAATGTGGGACGGGTCTGACTGAGGGTGTTCTTAAATAGTCCAACTTTTTGTCCTTATCTGTCACACCTGTGAGTTTTCTCCCTCATGCTAGTGAGTGTTGATGGCTAGATGATGTTTAATTGTCACATCATGACACAATGTTCTATAATAGTATATGCACCCGAGAGCATCTTACAAACTGAGCAGTCTTGTTTTTTTTGTTCATAACTTCTTCTCTCGATGTCCAAATGAGATGATCTTTGATTTGAGTAAACTAGAGATATAGAGATACAAATCATCTAAAGAAATCGAATTGTAATTCAGTCTCTAAGATGTTCAGTTTCTAGATGGAAGTTTAGTATAGTATGCTGTTTCAGAATGAGAATAATCTAAGAATATTTGGAATATAACTTTTAGGTTACTTAACCAAATTAAATGATTTTGGTATCATTAAAAACTTACGACATTGGAGAATAACTTTCTAAAAGGAAGTATTGCCTAATTTTGTCATTTACCTCATTAGATTAATTATGCAAAGTTGACTCGTATGTATATTAGAAAAATATGAAGTGGTCAATTAGGTTATGAAATTGATTTCACATTGTTTAATTTTGGTCCAAATTATAAGTACAAATAGAATTAATGAGGGTTTTGATATCTGAATGATTTGATAGTAAGGATCACAATAAGATACCCGAAATTGCCATTGAACATGCATTGTACATATTTTATATAAGTATATGCGCGTAAAGGAATACTTATATATTTGTGCAAAAGTGTGATATTTGTAAATGTATTTTGTATGATATAGAGGGGTATATTGGACACCAGTTAGACATTGCCAGACCATCTAGACAATAGCATATTGGAGCGTACTGTGAGTCAACCTAGATGATTTTCCTAGGATTGATTGAATTTGTTTAACTTCCAGTTATGAATTGTTTGTGATTTGTTATAAATTTCAGATTTTAAGTTCGAGGAGTTTAATATTTGGGTATGTATTGGAAGTTCTCTGAATTGTTGTGAAATTTTTAATGATATTTGCATTCTCAACGAAAGTTGAATGTCGGACTTAGGTCTAATGATTATGAGGTTCTGACTGTGCATCATATGTGACTGTCATGTATGGCATATTCAGTATTTGATGCATTCCATAAAATGCATGTTTAGATAAAGGCGTTGTGACCGGAGTAGCCAATATGAAAGCACTTGTACGAAGAGCTTTGCTCAATGATTTCTAATTCTGCACGTAGAGCTATACTCCGTGATTCTATTCTGATAGAGCCCAATGGGCTAGAATCTGTATATGTATGTGAAAGGCACTCGGTCACAATAATAATAACGAATCTAGAGTCTCATATGCATGTGTATTTGTATATATATATGTTCTGATTCGCAATGATTACATGATGTTCCATGATAATGTGAGTATTTAGACATACATGTTTGGAATGAATATTTGTGAAATATGTGAATTGTGTATATGATCTAGGTGAAATCATCAATGATGGTTCACTCATTGAGTTCATAAAACTCATAAAAATTACAATATGGCTTTTCAGGTACGAGACAGAAGACTTAGTAACTTATTCTAGATTAGAGGAACATTTTGGACTAAGTTATAGCTCAAAAGTCTGTCAGCTGATATCAAAAGAATTATAGCTTTTATTTTGTAGTTTTTGTTGGAACTTGTATGAGGTTTTGTAAATATTTGTTTAATGGAAAACAGTGTAAGCCTTTGTGAATGAATGCAATGAATGGTTTTTAAAATTTGATGACTTTTAAATAAGTTAACTGATGCCATGTGTAAGTTAGAATTGTTTTGTTCTAACTTACCATTATTAGAGGATATGTACTTGAATGTCCATGGATGTTCGGGTATATATCTTATGGTAGTGGGATGTTGCAGGAGTTGTCTATTGAAGTCATGCTTGGCACTGTTGTTATATCCAGAGCACCGTACATAATGGCTCCTACGAAATTGAAGGAGTTGAAGGTGTAGTTATAAGAGCTTCTGGATAAGGGTTTATTTGATCCAGTGTATCACCATAGGGAGCACTGGTCCTGTATGTTAAGAAGAAGGATGGTACACTGCGGATATACATTGATTACAGGCAATTGAATAGAGTCTTAGTGAAGAATAGGTATCTGTTGCCAAGGATTGATGATCTATTTGATCAGTTGAAAGATGCAGGAGTGTTTTCAAAGATAAATCTACGATCAGGACACTATCAACTTTGGGTAAAGGATGTAGATGTATCGAAGACTGCATTTAGAACCTGATATGGACCTTATGAATTCCTAGTAATGCCATTTGGGTTAACTAATACTTCAGCGACATTTATGGATCTGATGAATAAGGTATTTAGGCCTTACTTGGACCAATTTGTTGTGGTGTTTATTGGTGATATCCTGGTCTATTCTAAGAATGAACATGATCATACTGAGCATCTCTAAATTGTGTTGCAGATCCTGCGGAAAAAATAATTGTATGCTAAGCTGAGTAAGTGTGATTTCTGGCTTTAGGAGATATCATTTCTAAGGCATGTTATCTCTTTTGAAGGAGCTAGAGTTGATCCTAGTAAGATAGAAGCGATTGCTAACTAAAAGCCACCACGAAATGTGATAGAAGTGAGAAGTTTTCTGGGTCTGGCTGGTTATTAACGTCAATTTGTGAAGGGGTATTTGATGATAGCATCCCCTTTAACTAAACTATTACAGAAAGGAGTGGAGTACGAATGGTCTGATAGATATCAGAATAATTTTGATCAACTGAAAAGTTTGCTTACTAAAGCTCTTGTATTGGTTCAGCCAACTTCTGGTAAGGAGTATGTTATGTATATTGATACATCGAGAAATGGTTTAGGTTGTGTTTTGATGCAGGATGGACAAGTAGTTGCTTATGCCTCTAGGCAACTAAAGTCTCATGAATAGAATTATCCTACACATGATCTGGAACTTGCAGCTGTAGTGTTTGCCTTAAAAATTTGGCGACACTACTTGTATGGTGAAAAATGTAGAATTTTTACAGATCATAAAAGCCTGAAGTATCTTCTTACCCAAAAGGAACTCAATCTGAGACAACGACGTTGGTTGGAACTATTTAAGGACTATGATTGTATTGTGGATTATCAACAAGTAAAGCTAATGTTGTTACTGATGCTTTGAGTCAAAAGACCATTTCAACATTGTCATTTAAGCAGAGTGAATTGAAATTTGTATCTAATGGAGCTTTAATAACTCAATTGCAAGCAAGGCCTACTTTGAGACAAGAAATTTGAGATGCTCAGAGAGCTGATGATAAGTTACAACAACTTAACTTGGCTACTCAGGAAGGTAAACAGTTTGAAATGCAAGGAGATAGTGAATTGTATTATAAAGATCGGTTGTGTGTGCCAGCCAATGATGAATTGAAGAAGAAGAAGTTGTTTAAGGCTCATAATACAGTATTTACTATACAACCTAGTGGAAACAATATTTATCAAGATCTAAAGCAGCATTACTGGTGGTCAGGTATAAAACGGGATGTTATAGATTATGTAGCTAAATGTCTGACATGTCAGCAGGTTAAAGCTGAGCATCAGGTTCCATCTAGATTGTTACATCCTATTTATATTCCTCAATAGAAATGGGATAACATTACCATAGATTTTGTTACTGGACTTTCTCTCACTGAAAGAAAACATGATGTTGTATGGGTAATTGTGGATAAATTTACCAAATCTGCTCATTTTCTACCCGTTCGTCCTAACTATTCTTTGGATAGGCTTGCAGAGTTATGTGTGAATGAGATAGTGAGATTTCATGGAGTACCATTGTCTATCATTTCTGATCGTGATCCTCGATTTACTTCGAGATTCTTGAAAAGTTTACAGAAGGCTATAGGAACTCAGGTTAAGTTTTGTACTGTTTCCATCCCCAAACAGATGGACAATCTGAACGAGTTATACAAATATTAGAAGATATGTTGCAAGGTTGTGTGTTAGAATTTCCAGGGAGTTGGGATAATTATTTGACTCTAATGGAGTTTGCTTAAAAAACAGTTATCAAACAAGCATTAGCATGGCGCCTTATGAAGTGTTGTATAGCAGAAGGTGTGGAACTCTTGTATGTTGGACTGAATTAAGTGAAAACAAGATTGTTGGGCCTGATATTATGAAAGATACTGAAGAAAAGATTCAAGTTATCCAGCAAAGGTTGAAAGTTGCCAGTGATCGGCAAAAACCCTATGCTGACCTAAAAAGAAGAGATATTGAGTATCAGGTAGGAGATAAGGTATTCTTGAAAGTATCATCATAGAAACACATACTTCAGTTTGGGAAGAAAGATAAGTTTAGTCCGCGATACGTTGGTCCTTATGAAATTCTAAGAAGAATTAGACCAGTAGCTTATCAGCTAGCTTTTCTTGAAGAATTGGCCAGGTTACATGATGTATTTCATATTTCTATATTGAGAAGATATCGGTCTGATGTTACACATAAAATTCTTGTGCAAGAAATTCAAGTACAAATGAATTTGTCTTATGAAGAAGGGCCAATTTCTATATTAGCCAGAGAAGTTAAACAACTTAGGAACAAGTTAATACCATTGGTAAAAGTACTCTGGCAACATTATGGTCTTTAGGAAGCAAAATGGGAACCAGAAGAAACCATGAAAGCTCAGTATCCGCAACTATTCAGATCAGGTATGAATTTTGAGGACAAATTTTTTTTAAGAGGGGAGAATTGTAACGTCTCATTATCCCATGATTCGGCTTAGAACCCTATGATGCTTTATATAAGAATTTATTGAGAATTTAGAAATACATTTCATGCAATATATGGCATACACATGTACGTGAATAATGTTGTCATTCATGAAATAATTGTACATGTATTCATAGACATTTTTCGGGTATAAGTGATTTTTAATGTGATTAAAGTGCAAATTTTGGATTAATTGTGTTACAAAAATTATTTGGTGATAATAGTTATTATTTCAAAATTTTGGTACTTTTTAGGAAAGTTATTGAAAATTTGAGGTATTTAAGAATAGGAAAAAACATTGAAATAAGAGACAAATTATGTAGTGACAAATGGCTCTAATAATGTGTGACATGTGAACAAAGAGTTAAGTGACAATTGGTTGTCTTACTTGGAAGACACATGTAACACATGCATTGGAGACACATGTTAAGCCTTAAAAAGGGTCACCTAGGCATTAGGAAAAACTATTCTGTAGCTCCTTTCTGAAAACACCATCTTCAAACCCATTATTTGCTCTCCTCATTTCTTGAATTTCTGCTGAAGGAACTGAAGTGTGAGTCAAGTAAGTAATGCTTTAAGTTTTATGATAGTGTAAATAATTTCTGTTGAGGTTTTAACGTTTGTAATTGGATGCATGCATAAAAGGTGTACATTTTCATGATTGTGGATTACTGCATGCGTAAATGGTGTTGATGCATGTGTGGGTGGTGAAAGAAGAAGCAAATTCGATGATATTATTAACAAGATGAAGAATTATAGTCATTGGAATATGATATATGCAATATTTTACCGAACATACATCTGTATTTAGGGCATAACATGATCTATGAATATCCAAATTAGATGGAGTTTAATTTAGAGTAAACTAGAGACATAGAATTACATTTTTCATAAAAGATTCGAATTCAAAATATGTCATTAAGAGTCTAGAAATTTGGCTTGAAGTTAAAATTGGTGTTCTATCGAGGTATGAAAACAGTCTGTGGATTTTTTACTGTAACTTGCAAGATACTGAACTAAAATATATGATATTGGTGTCATTAGACTTTCAAAACATTGAGGAACATTTTATTAGTAGAAGATGTTGCCTAAATACCCCATTGTCAAGGTCAAAATGGTTAAGCAAATCAGACCCAAAATCTGCTTAAGAAAAATCTGGAAAATTGATAGGTTTATGATTATTTTTATTGAACATGCTTTGGTATGTTGATGATATATTGATATGTAGATGTCAAAATGAGGTGATTCATGGTTCAGATTAAATTAGAGACATATGTATTCAACTTTTTTTAAGAAGTCGAATTTTAATTCTGTCTCTAAGACTTTCAAAATCTGGTTTGAAATTGAGTCTTGATTGATGATGTAGTACTAACCGAGACAGAAATTACGTCTTGAGGTTATCAAAGAAACTGTATTGATGTATGTCAAATTATACTAAGGTGTGTTTACCAAAGTTGTAGCTTATTCTCTTAGCTTTAAATTGGTATGAAGTTTGTAATTTTTGAATATTGGAATTGAGAAATATGGGTTGTACAACTGGGATGCATGATCATACTCTAGCCAAAAATTTCAAATATACACAATCTGTGATATTTTGAGCATTACTCATAGAATAATGAACCAAATTGAATAATATTGGTATCAATAGAGACTTAAAACATATAGGGATAATTATCTAGAAGAAAGTGTTATACAAATACATCTTTTTCTTAATATTATTGATTATGCAAAGTTGATCCGAATGAGGTGCTTCAGCAAAAGCTAGAATAGTAATTGAATGTATGAATTTTGGAACTTTTGAAGTATAATTAATGTTTACATCAGTTTAGTAAGGAAATATACCCAAGAATTTGTCATAAATATGCATCATATATATTCAGTATACATAAATGAATTCTTAATCATGCACATTTGTGAATTGTATATGTGTTAAGTGTTATAGAGGAACGCATTGAGTGACCACTTTTAGAAATTGCTGGGATTTCGAGGCAATAAGCAATAAGGGAACTTTTGTGAGTAATCATAAGTGGTCACACTTTACTTTGTTCTGCTTGTTGAATTTGATTTATGCTGAATGTATTCTGAATTTCAAATAATGATTATCTGAGGTGTTTGATGCATGTTTATATCATTGGAAGTGCTACTTGCATGCAAATATAATTGATTACTTTCTTTGCACATGAAATATCTTAAATAACTTTGTTTTGTTTTAAAACTGTTGAGTCTTAGTTGCGGATAAATAGGCATGCCTAGAAGGGTCTGCAGCTGCTCTTGTGACACTTTGGTGTCGAGACTTCAGTCTCTCTTGTGATACTTCGGTGTCAAGACTTAGGTCTCTCCTGTATAAGTCCTACTACCCGCTTATGTAATTTGCGTAGCAGTCATTTGATTTGGTGTTCTAATATATGTTTGATTTTGACAAAAACAAAATTGTGTTCTAATTCTAAAGGGTTTATACCCTCTTTGGATATTCAGCTTTGATAACTATAAAATTTGTTCTGAAATGCATTATATCTGATTTATTGTTTAAATAATCTGTTAATACATGCTTATGCTATTGCATGATTCAGTATGATGAGTTATTACTTCATATATAGATTAGTTATTATTCACCAAGCTATATACTTAACATGGTAGATTTGTCCCATGTAGGTTCAAAGCGAGGATTGTAAAGACTGGGACGAGTCAATCGCAATGGCCAATAAAGTCTGAGTCTTGTTTTGATAAAAATATATTTTGAGTTTATCTTGGCTTGTATATGGAGTGTATGACTCTAAATTGTTGTAAGTTTTTGTAATAACTATGTTCCAAGCTAGTTTCGATTTTTGGAACAAAATTTGTATTATGTTCATGTGATATAATGTATGTATGTTTTGAACAAGTTTTGAATGATTTGTAATGTATGTTTACTTCAGTTTCCAAAAATACATGTAATGAATGTTTAGTATGTTTTGAAATGCTTCCGTATCAGTCTGTTATTTGTTTTTGTTTGTGAGTCTGATATGGCACTCCCGTATCCTCTCAAGGGGTATTGGGGCGTCACAAATGGTGTTAGGACATTTTGACTTTTCACCTCCTGCTTCCTTACATTTATTATTCATGGTGCTATACTTTAATTAGAATATGTAGTACCTATGCTTTATGTTGATGCTCAAATGCTTCATTTTGATGAAACAGGACGCACGAATATTCATATCTTGGTTGGCAATGCCTAGACTTGTCTTATAGTGAGTATGCTTTGTTGTTACTGCATGGAATTATTCTATAATCTATGTTGTAAATTTTTCATCCCTTTTCTTGATATTGTTTTTGATATTAAGCTCAGTCATGTTGCCATTAAGGTGACCATACCTGTTGTGGTCAAAGTTCTCAGCAACCAAATTTTGGTTAAACTTCCTTCATCTCCATCTTTATCAAATCTTTGCATGTGAATTTTACATTTTCATGTACATTATTATTGGGACTTAAAAAGTCCTTTTAGTGAAGAGTAGCATAGAGTTTACTTCTTGTGCAGGGGACTGTGAATTTAATCTAGGGCTTGTAGATAGCTAATAATTCTGTATTCTCCAAATGGTAGTTCCTATGACCAAAGATGTATTATCATATTAAGAAAAAAGAAGTTAGTTACACTTGTGATAGTAAGAAATACAGAAAGAGGATTCCTTCTGTGCTTTGCAGAACAACCTTAGGTTTAATTTTTATTTGATCATTTGTTGCTTAATGATTGAAGCTTATTGCTATTACTTGCATTTTGTAGATGGCCATGTAACATTCCAAGGATCTGAAAGAAATCACCAATAATTGGGACTTGTTAGCTTGTCTTTGCATTATGCGAATATAATTATGTAAATTGATAATTTAGAGTTATGTGTAGTTACGTATAAAAGTTTTGTCTAGTATGTAATCATAACCCTTCTCTGTAAATTCTCTATTATTTACTACTGAATAAATATTATTTAATACTAAAAAAAGCACTAATAGTTGTTTAATTAAATAAATACGTTGTCCTAATTAATAATTTTAGATTTTAAAAATAACTTCTATTAAAATATGATCATCAATTAAAAACAATATTATTACCCATTCTTAATCGAATTTGTGATTAAATATACCAAGAGTTGTTATAAATTTAATATAAAAATTTTGTGTAAATTGATACTGTATGAAAGCATAGATTTCTAACTATGTAGTAATGACTAATGATGTCAATTAAAGAGACATCATAATTTTTCAATTGAATTTTAAAATTAATTTTAGAATAAATTCATCCAGACTTATTACAATTTTCGTATTTAAAATTGTTAAAATACTTTAAATTTAGACATATATGTGAATTAATAAGGTATTAAAGCGTAACTTCTTAATCATGTATTAATGAATAAATTTTAATTTTAATTATAAGGTATCAAAACCTAACTTACAACTGTTTTGTTTTATCCCTAACTCTTTATTTTCTCTCTAACTTGCAACCATTTTGTTTTTATCTCTATATTCATTTCTTTTACTCTATTTGAATTGTGGTGTTAAACTTCATATGTATTGTTATATTTTATGTTTTGATATATCATCATGATCATTATGATTATTGCTATTATTGTTGTTGTTGTTATTGTTCTTACTACTACTACTACTACTACTACTACTACTACTACTACTACTACTACTACTACTACTACTACTACTATATGTTATATGTTTTTTTTATTAGAGTTATAAACTTAATTTTTGTAGAATATTTCTATAAGAATATTCAACGAAATATTAAAATATATAATATTCATACCCTTATATTTTTTAAAAAATCATATCTTTATAATTCATTTTACATATAAACAACTAATACTAAGCAGCTGATTTTACTCAACAGCAAATGACAAATAACTAATGCAATCCACTGATCAAATTAACTGATATAATCAGCTATCTGCTAACAGCTAATGCAATTAACTGTCGCCAAAACGGACTATATTTGATCATGAACATGCATGTTGATTGGTGTAGAAATTAAATTTTCTATTTATTTTGTACTCTAATCAAAAATTACCTCATGACAATACTATTCTTATTTCTTAAGAATTTAAAATACCTCGATCTTTTTAAAAAATTTCGACTTAATATCCAAATTTTTAATCGAGGAATCTTTTTTTAAATTTAACAATTCAATTTAAAAAGTTAGTTTTATTATAAATTTGTTAATTTAGTGAACTGAATCTTTATTTATTTATATTATTTGTATTTATTTATTTTAAAATTTTAACCATTTTATTATATATTTTATTATCATTTTTAATTAATATTTTCATTACCATTATTTATTTATCATTTACTCTTTATTTATTTATTTATTATTTTTCCATTCGTGTGAATTATTTGGAACAACTTCTTTACTAATTAAGGATAAGGCTATGTATTACTAACTCTTCTCAAACTCTGCGTGTCAGCGAGATTTCTATTAGGTGATGTTATTGTTGTAGTTAACGGATTCTTTATTGTTGGGTGTCTATCTGAAATATTCTCCCTACTCGAACTACTATTTTTCTATATGAACATCTACATTTCATAAACATCAAAGAATATTTTAGGCAAAATAGTAAATTATGAACGAAACTAATATTTTCAATAAACTCTTAAAATTTTTTAAAAAATGGTTACCCAATTAAAAAATTTAAAATCTTAAACATTGAATTGAATTTTTTTTAAAAATCGAGTACTTTAAATTAAAAAGAAATATTTTAATAATATAATGTCAAGTAAATTTTTAAATATAATGTCGTGTCAAAAATTATATAAAAATTAAATTCACAAAAAAAAGTATTTGAAAATTTTATACAACCTACATGATTTAAGTTTGAGAAGTGTTATTGAGAAGTTTAATTTAGTTTAACAAGACAAGATATGTCTCCGTATAAGGTTTAAAATGGGATTAAAATTTCTTTTCTTACAACAAGAAGATTGTAGCCAACTTTCCCTTAATAGATCCTTGAATTTGACATCCGTCTTGTTGATTGCTTTAATTAATAAAAATTAAATTGATTACATCAAGAACTGATCTTAGTCATTCTTAATCAAAGGGCATGTTATTTATGAGAATGACATCTCTCATCTTTTCACATAATTGTAGTTTACTTCAAGAATATCTCTTATCTTTTCATATAATTGTAGTTTACTTCAAGAATATATACCCTTTTAAGTTTGACTTTGACTTTTCAATATAATTAATTAATTAAGGGCCTTTTACTTTTTAGTCAAAAGTCAAAATCTCAGGTATGGCGATATTTTCAAAACTAAGACAATTACTATATTTAATGATATGTACAAGAATATCAACAAAGCATTGTTGATGTAAACATAAAAAAATAACATTATCCAGGAGAAGATGTCAACGATTTCTGCATTAATTTCGAATACATTACCAATTTTGTAACTCTTACTATTACGTAAGCAACAGCATAATTATCTTCGCATTGGAATTTCAAAGAGAGTATGCAGTTTTAATTTAGAGAGGTTGAAAAAAATATACATATTAAAATAATAGAATAATAATAATTAAAAATAATAAAATATAAAATACAAATGCAAATAAAAAATGAATATGTATAAATAAAAATATAAAATTATGTAATAAAATATATAATACAATTTAAATATATAACAAGGTAAGTCTTATTATTATATATGATATTAGAATACATTTTAATATTTAAAAATTATAAAAAAAATAAGTTTTATTAATTTTTAATAATTAAATTGTTGTCTTAACTTAATAGAGTATTAAAATTAAACAGTTTGAACTCATACAAATGTAATTTTAAAAATAAAATTTTAAGACATTAATTAAATACGTGATTATATTTTAACAACAATAATAAGTCTAATAGTATGCAAACTTACTTTAATTAGCAGAAAGGCTATGTTTAGAAAAAAGATTTGAATATTTTATGTAGAATATAATAAATATCATTTTGGTGATATTTTAATACTAAATTGTAGAAAAATAACAATATAAAATTACTTCATGCTTTTTTTTAATACAAAACGTTGAAATGAAAAATGAATCTTAGCCAATCGATGCACTACACAGTAACTAAAGATTGATAAATGTTCGAAAAACAATATTTTTATTTTGGGAAATTACTGTAAATATTTATTTGTCAAGAAGGGCATGTGGTGGGAGTCGTTTTTGCTTTTAGCTCCCCGACATCTTATAAAATCCACAAAATAAGGACAACCAATAAGCATTGGTCTGGGGGACAGGTGGCCCAATTCGAGTTTGAGCATTATCAACAATACTCAGGAGTTTGGGGATAAATTGAACGACGTGTACGGATATTGCCCATTCAATCACTTCTTATATTGCTTACTTTTTCTCATTGCTAATTAGATGTGACTACACTTAACCAATAGCCAATTATACTAAATGGTAAATGCATGTATTGTTTTAAATTATTTAAAAATTATAATAGGAGGAAAAAATATTTGTAAGAGTAAAATATTAAAAACAGAATTTAATAAACTATTTATATTTATTTTTATTACTAATTTATGATTTATTTATATATTTTTAAAAAATAGCCTTTCAATTAATTAAGATTAAAGTTGTATATTATTAGACTTTCTTAAAAATTGCGTATTAACAGAATTGTTATTGGGATGTCATTAGGGCCACCTCGAACTATTTTTTAAAATTAAAATATCAAAATAACGTTATTTATTTATTAATTATCTGGCATAGGTAGGGTCGGCCAGAAATTTTCAAAAAATAAGGTTAAAGACCAGACCAGAGTTTGATGTCTTTTTTTTTAAATAAAGTGAAAAGAGCCAAATCTACCGATGTCGGCCAAGGCTAAATGATTGCGAAACAAGTGGCCGAGAGGGCAGGCGGCCGAAAAAGGAATAATCTTATAAAACCATATTGTTTAATTACCCTAAATTGGTGGAATTGAAATCCTTAAAATGTACGATTACCGAAACAACAAAAGAAATCCTTAAAAAATGAGAAAAAAAAAAGGGCGTGACAAATTGGGGACAGGAAAAGAAGAGTAGTTGAAGTTGCATGATTCGTATGTTCGAGGCCATGTCAAGTCAAGCCTTATTCTTAGATTTGGCACATGCATTAGACATGATTCGTATGTTTTAGGCCCAGCCGACTCTAGTTTTTGACCGGTCTCCCCTCCGTTCATTATTACACTTTATATCAACTAAATTACAACATGTTAAAAAGTTTGGTTGTTCACTAATGGGTCTACTCGGTATTACAGTCAAATTTTGTAGTTTTACTTAATTGAATTTTCTATTAAATGTTATTGACTAATAGTTAGTATAACCATTTTGAAAGCAGGTCTCGGAGTAACTAATAAGGTTATAAGATTACGTATAATTGATAACTTTTATATCAAATAAATAATATTTTTATAAATATACATACAACTTACAGCTTTTTTATTATGTAAGAGTAAGGTTGTGTATTACCAAATCTCTTCAAATTTTACTTTATTACGAAATTTTAGACCGAAAGTAATGATACATACAAGTTACACTTCCTAAAATATGAATTAACGAGTTAATTATATGAACTATATAAAAAAATATATGTAGAATGTCTTGAGTTGTGGGGAAAAACTTAAAAGTGATCCAACTTGATAATTACAATGGGCAAATAATGAAAGCTATTTGCTCATATTATGTTTTCTGGCCTCCTCCTCCTTCTTCCTTTCTCTATCTTTCTTTGTTCTTCACTCCACAATAGGCAACATCCTCCTTCTTCTCCAACTCTCTCTCTTTCTCGATCGCCTAGCCGGCCTCAGGAGATTCTCTATTCGGTTATCCAAACAGAACCCGTTTCTTTTTTTTTAATAATTATTATTACAAATAGTAATATTAGTTTTTTAATTCCCAGTCCTTTTGTTATAATAACTGTTTCCTTCTCACAACACACAAATCCGTCAGCTCAACTCTCAACTTCCCTCCTTCCTTATCGTCCTCTCCCTTCTTGTTTCTTTTTCATTTTCACTCTGTTGTTGTTTGTTAGACGGTCATCGTACGGTGTCGTTGAGGAAGGAAAAACTAACCAACGAACGGAACCAAATGTTGGATCTTAACTTGAGTGTGGCAGTTTCTGGGGAAGAGAGTAGCTCCGGGGAGAGGAAGAGAAAGCTTGTAGAACTTTCCACTGCTTCCCACCAAATGGAGAGTTCCGGAAGCTTCAATTCCTCTTCCGTCGTCAGTGCCGCCGCCGTCGCCGCCGGCGACGAAGACTCCTGCTCCAACGCCGCGGCCGCCGAGGACTCTCTCGCTCTTACTTTTGGTGTCTTCAGCAAGGACACGGGTGGTGATCGGACTATCCAGCTTTTTCCCGTGAATGGCGGCTCTGACGTGGCTCGCTCTCGTTGTTTGGATCTTGGGTGGAAGGAGGGGGGCTACGGTGCAACCGCCGAGCAGAGGATCGCAGCTCAGAGGCCTCAGGTGAAGAAGAGTCGGCGTGGCCCCAGGTCGAGAAGCTCGCAGTATCGTGGCGTTACTTTTTATCGCCGAACTGGTCGCTGGGAATCACATATCTGGTTACTTGATCATTTCTTCATTTTAATGTTTTATAAATTATAGTGAAGCTTGTTTCTTGGTGTAGTAAAGTTTCTAATTAGCATCGTTTTTGGTGCTTTTGTTGGTACAGGGACTGTGGAAAACAAGTGTATTTGGGTAAGCAAACAAACAGTTTATATTTTTCAGGTAGTCCTTCTTAATGTATGTATTGATTATTCATTTGCCTTTTCTTTTCCTTTATTTTTTTTTGGAATTTCAGGAGGGTTTGACACTGCTCTTGCTGCAGCGAGGTGAGGCATTAGATTGTAGTTTGTTTAGTTCATTAAGATAAGTTGATGGTTGTGTTTATACTTGATTCATTTGGGGTTTTGGTTTTCAGGGCGTATGACCGAGCAGCGATCAAGTTCCGTGGAGTTGATGCGGACATCAACTTCAATGCGAGTGATTATGAGGATGATATTAAGCAGGTGTGTTTTTTCAATTCATGTTGTTTCCTTTTTGTTTGTTTCGTAAATGTCGTGTTAAAAAAAGGAATTACGGAGATCATGGATGTTGGGTTGACTTTGATTTGCGTGCAGATGAGTAATTTTACCAAGGAGGAGTTTGTGCATATTCTTCGTCGGCATAGCACGGGGTTTTCAAGAGGAAGCTCTAAGTATAGAGGAGTTACCTTGCATAAATGTGGGCGATGGGAAGCTCGTATGGGCCAGTTTCTTGGCAAAAAGTGAGAATTCTGTTGTCAATGTGCATGGCTTGATTGATTTGTCTGTTTTCATTTTCTGAGCATTATGGTTTTGTCCTCATTGTGATTGCACTTACAAAACTTGCATTCATCTTTTTATTGTCTCCCTAATCTATATGTTGTCTTTTCATAAAGTAGGAGATGAACTGAGACCTTGAGATGTTTCAGATATCTATTCTGTTGGTTTTTTATTGGTGTTGTTCATTTGTTGCCTGCAGGTACATTTATCTTGGGTTGTTTGACACTGAGTTAGAGGCTGCAAGGTCCTAATGATCCTGAAATTGGATCTTTGTTTAAATTAATGTCTTAACGCCAGTCTTGATCAGCTGCTTAATTTCAACTGGGATGTTGAATTTTGTTATGTGAACAGGGCGTATGACAAAGCTGCCATTAAATGCAACGGAAGCGAAGCAGTGACCAACTTTGAGCCAAGCTCTTACGAAGAGGAGATAATATCCGAGACTAATAGTGGTGGTTCACTTCTGATCTCTGTATTGTGAAATCCTCATTTAGTCAATTAGCTTTTTGTTTATGTCCCGAAGTCCTGTATCCTTGATGCAGATGGCATCCAAAACCTTGATCTGAACTTGGGGATTGCACCACCTGATGTATATGATGGTTCAAAGCTAAACAGCAATATAGAAGCGTTTTCTCTTGAAAATGGCTGGGTTGATGTTTCTGGGAGGACATCAAGGGTAATATAAAAATCTGATTTTCTATTTCCTCAGTTCTTAGGCGATATTCTATGCCTTCAGATCTTCCTTATTCGATATTTCACTTGTAGCTTACTTAAAGAATGAAGACCAGGGTCCTAGAACTATTCACTTTATTTTATATCCTTTCAGATCCTGAGCTTTGCTTCCCCAGCAGCAAAGAATCAGTTGCTGCATAGCCCTGCCATGGCATCAGATCACCCTCATACCTGGACTGGTGTAAATTCCAGTTTCTTGCCCATCTATAAGGTAAATGTCCTCTTGAGCTACTTTTCATTCACCTAACATGTTTTTATTTAATCATAAAAATAAATAAACTTTCTGTTTGGTTGTTGGAGTCTTTTACTAAGTTTTGCATTTCACGTGCGCTCCCTTTCAGAGCCTTATCTCTTATGAACTTTTTGAGACCATACATTCCATAAATGTACCATCATAGGACGCAAGCAAAATTTGTCAAAAACAAGTCGAAGGAGAAACTTTAGGATCTTATGCGGAGTGTCTGAGGTTTCATTTATCTACTTTATGTACAGGCAAGGGCAATAGAGAAGAGTATGGAAATAGAGTTGCTTGCAAAATGGGCAAGGCAAAGCCAAGGGTTTTCAAATCAACACCCACTCTTCTCCACTGCAGCATCATCAGGATTCGCTTCTTCAACGATTACTGCACCTTCAGCTGCAGCTGGTCAACTTCGGTTTCTTAATTGAACAACTCTCCCATAGTCAACATCGGTTTTCTTTTTGGCTCCAGTAACCAATCGCTGACCTGTATTCCCCATTTCTTCTTAAAGCTGGAAAGATCTAAAGCTCGTAGTAGTATCCACAATTCAGGACTCTTATGGGTAGGCATAGAAAGAAAATAGTCAAGGACTTCTAATCATATTCATACGTTCAAGCTGCAACTTGTCTACGAGGATTTATTATTCGCAGCAACTCATTTTCTTTTTTTTTTTTGTGAAAGCATATATAATATGGAGAAAGTTTGACCAAATGGCACGAGAAAGTTCTCTATATTCAAATCCTGCTCTGACCCTTAATTCTTTTTCATTTTAAATGGTTCTCTGAACCAATTGAATGGGGTCTCCAACCAAGTTGCATGAATCGATCTCGCACACCTTGCTTATAAAATCTTAGGGCTAACATGCCAAGTTGTGAATGTAAGCCGAAGGGTACAAGAAGCTGTGGTTCTTTTTTCCGAGTTCAGATCCATTGTTCAGGTTTATGTTGTCTTATTATGTTCAGTGAATTTCAGTCATTTATTTATGTGAGTCTCGCGTAGATCTCGTATAAATAAATGCAGGTCTTGCAGAAATAAATAATTGAGATTTACTGGACATAATAAAACACTATAAATTGAACATAAGATCATTCCTCCTTTTTCCCGTTTAAAAGAAGGTAATGGCTAGTCCTATGAATTACAAGCCAAGTGTACAAGTTGTGGTCATTTCTTGTCATGGGACCCCTTTTTTGCCTTGGTTTTATGTAAATTCCGCATTCCTGGGCTTTGCTTTAGGACAGTAGCCCTTACGGAGGGTGAAAAAGGGACGAGTCTGTCCTAACCATGAAAAGGAGTTCGTACTTTTTGCCCTTACATGCACATTACATGAACACATAGTAACAGTAATAACTTTCATTATTATATAGTTTGGCGGGGCCTCTTGTATCACTTTCTTTAAACACTTTTTTTTAGTCTAGATTTTCTGTCCAATATTATCCTATTTTATTTTGTTTAATGAATCTCAGCTATTTATTTGTGTAGATCTCGCGTAGGTTCCGCGTGGATTTCGCATAGGTCCCGCGAAATAAATGGCTGAGATCCTATGGGATAAAATAAGTTAGGATAATATTGGACAAAAAATTTCATACTTTTTTTTTTTTTCCTTCTCCGCGTAGTCTTTTTGCCGGGTGGCTTTCTCTGCTTCTTTTCTTGTACATTTTTTTATTGGGACAGACAAGTACATGGCCTCTCTCTGCGTGCAGAGTGCAGTGCAAAGAGGGGACTTAGG
>JANZLD010000005.1:76309520-76320871 GCA_026413575.1 Erythroxylum carthagenense | reverse complement strand
GCCCCAATTGATGTTCGGGAAATGGATACCTTCATAACTTTCCCATATTGTCCAAAGTATTCTTTTTGTTGAAGAAGCTGGTACAAACCAGAGGTTCTAGGTTGGAAGTTTTAAAAAAAATATGAAGATGCTAAGCACATAAAGATACATAAGAAAAATGTAGGACTATGTCCAAATAAAAGCCATTACAAGATATACAAACGCAATCAAACTACTCACAGCTTCATCTGCAAGGTCGAGTGGTAATCCAATTACATAAACCAGATTTCTCTGAATGACTCTAACATTTGTGAGATGGATCCTTCCTTCAGATGTTTTTGGCTTTACCTTCTGGGGTTTTGATTTTTTTCCCAAATTTAGTTCAGCCATCAGCCTGTGCATAAAAGAGAAAATTGATAGCATACCTGTAAAACCATCCACTAGTATTCTATGTTAATAGGACGATGCTAAAAGAACATTTTAACCTTTCACAGTTTGCTGCTGCCCGCACAATTCTTTTCTCGTCATAAGGCGTACGGCATGCAGGGCACCGACCCTCAATTTTGTCCTTTTCAGCCATTTCCATAATGTGATTCCAGCACCAAACACAAATCTTTGGAAGAAACAATAAGCAAGTTCTTAGGCACTAACCTAAATATCTGAGAGCAAGTCAAATATGATAAAAGAATCCAAACACAGGAGGGTTGAGTATTGTTATTCCCAAATATTTGTTATGGGAGCTACCTCATAACCACATTGGCATGGCTTCAACTGCTGATCTGTTATGTCCATCTCTTCCGTGCACAGTGGGCATGTCTTGACTCCTTTGTTACTCATAGTTGCTCTGTGAATTCAACAATATCAAGCATAAATATCAATAGCATTTCTTTAATTGTTATAATTCTCATCATATATTTTCACTTTCATAAATATTTATCTGAAATTCTGCTACCAAATGGTGGAAATACGGAAAAACCATTTATATTACAAAATTAAGTCAAAATGTCATGCAAGCACGAAGATGTTCTGAAAAAAAAAAGAGTTTTTTTTTATCATAACTAATTTATCCCAACAGCCCTCATAGTCACTTCAACTCCGACAACAAGTGATGAACTAAATTGGTAGACCACTATTGGCAAGATAATACTGACGATCCATATTAGTGAAATATATTGGATTGAATGTAAATCAGGGATTTAGGTTTTGTTAATATCTTCTAGGATTTGTTAGCATCGATTAGAATCACAGTCAACTATCAAATATGGTAGGTACTGATTTCTAGGATTAGACGTCTCCCTCTTCGCAGGCATGACTGACGCTTGTATATTTGTATATATATTCATCAATAATCAAGAGGCACTCAAGCCTAACAGCTATATGTTATCATGGTATCAAAGCCAGGGTGGGCATCTACTTGTTGAAAGGCAATTTTTTTATCATTTACGCAGAGACATGGCAGATGAGAACATGTCCTCTAATACTTCTATTTCTCGTGGCAGAAATATCAGCACACGTGATTCAACATTACCATATCTTCTTCAAACTTCTGATAACCGGGGAGTATCATTAGTTTCTTGTCCACTCACCAAAGATAACTATCATATGTGGTGGAGGGTTGTGACAAATGCTCTTCGTGCCAAAAATAAATTCTGCTTTGTTGATGGGACTCTCCCAAAACCAGACACTTCTGATTCAGACTCGCAAGCATGGATAACATGCAACTCCATGGTGCTTTCATGGATTTTCAATTCATTAGCTACGGATCTCCTTTCTAGTGTGGCTTATGCAGAAACAACAAGAGAGATGTGGCTGGATCTTGAGGAAAGATTCTCTCAAGGAAATGCACCACGTATCCACCAATTGAAAAGAGATCTTGCCATGACTACACAGGAGAACCTCTCTGTTGCAGCATACTTCACCAAATTAAAAGGCATCTGGGATGAGCTTGGTTCATATTCTACTATACCAAATTGTACTTGTGGAGTTGCTAAGGAGTTTGTGCGTGAACGTGAACAAGAAAAAGTTCACCAATTTTTACTTGGTCTTAGTGATGCTTTTAATACTATTCGCTCTCAAATTTTAAGCACTGACCCTCTTCCCACTCTCAATAAAGCATATGCTCTTGTGGCTAGGGATGAAAAGCAACAAACATTGGTTACCTCACGCACTCTTCCTGTTGAAGCAGCAGCTCTTCATGTTCATACCAACTATAACAGCAGCCAAGTGTCAAAACCAAATAGTCGGTATTACTGTAATCATTGTCATCAGATAGGACGCACTAAAGATCGCTGTTATGAGTCAAAACCAAATAGTCGGTATTACTGTGATCATTGTCATCAGACAGGGCACACTAAAGATCGCTGTTATGAGTTGACTGGGTACCCTCCTAACTGGCAGCAACGGGGGAAGTCAGATCGAGGTGTTTTGAACTCAAAAGGTCGTACAAATCAATCCAAAAATCGTCATAATAATACCTACGCAAACACCACCACCACCACAACGTCTATCCCATCAAATTCTTCTCCAATTCAAGGATTGACAAAAGAACAATATGACCAGCTTATGTCTTTTTTAAATGTTGATAAACAAGGCAATGCTACCAATCTCGCTGGTAAGATTACACAAACTCAAAACATACAACATGAATAGATAGTGGATAGTGGTGCATTTGATCATATGACTGCTATGAAAACTAATCTTTGTGATATTCAATCATCCCATGATTCTTTGCCTGTACGACTACCTGATGGTACTAGTCGTTCTATTTCTTGTCTTGGTAGTGTTCGACTTTCATCTGACATTATTCTTGAAAATGTGCTTTATATACCAGAATTTAAATGCAATCTACTTTCTGTCAGCAAGTTAGCCAAACAATTAAATTGTGCTGTAATTTTCTTTCCAACCTTTTGTGTTTTACAGGACCTTGTCAAGAGGAGGTTGATTGGAACGGGTGAGCTTCGAGATGGAATTTATTACTTCAAGCACATTTATCTATCTATTGTGCTATTTGCTAATATCGGTGCTACAACCTTAAACATATGGCATCAACGTTTTGTTCATATGCCTTTTGATAAGCTTTCTCTTATTCCTTGCATTTCTGTTTCTACTTGTAAGCTCATTAATAAATGCTATGATGCTTGTCACTGAGCAAAACAAAGCAGACTTCCTTTTCCTATAAGCTTGAATAGAAGTAAAGCATGTTTTGATTTGGTTCATTGCGACATTTGGGGTCCATACAATACACCTTCTTATACTGGTGCACATGACTTCCTTACTATTGTTGACGATCACTCTAGAGCTACTTGGGTCTATCTTATGAACCGAAAACTTGACACATATTTATGTTTAACAACTTTCTACAATATGGTTGAGACTCAATTTGGAATTAGGATTAAAGGAATTCGTACTGATAATGGCCTTGAATTCACTTCAAAACAAATGCAAGATTTTTTGCTCATCGTGGTATTGTGCATCAATTAACGTGTGTTTACACTCCTCAACAAAATGGCATCGTTGAACGGAAACATCGCCATTTATTGGAAGTTGCGCGTGCTCTTCGTTTTCATTCTAGTTTGCCTATCTCTTTTTGGGGTGAGTGAATTCTCACAGAGATCTTGGTTCTTTGAAGTATTTTCTTGGTTCTTTGAAGTATTTTCTAGGTAATGAAGTGGCTCAATCTCCATCAGGCATATTTCTTTCTTAACGGAAATATGCTCTTGACATTCTCAAGGAATCTGGTATGCTCGGTGCCAAACCTTGCTCGTTTCCCATGGAGCAGCACCATCATCTGACATCGGAATCAGGCTCTCCTCTAAGTGATCCTTCTCAATATCGTTGCCTCGTTGGTCGCCTCATGTATCTCACCATTACTCGACCTGAAATCAGCTGCTCTGTTCACATTCTCAGCCGATTCATGCACGACCCTCATGATGATCATCTTCATGCAGCTATGCGTGTTCTCCGCTACTTGAAGTCAGCTCTTGGATAGGGACTTCTCCATTCCTCTGATAGTAATGTTCACCTTACTGCCTACTGTGATGCTGATTGGGTTGGTTGCCCCATGACCAGGTGTTCTACCACTGGATATTTCGCTATGCTTGGCTCCTCTCCGCTTTCTTGGAAAACTAAGAAGCAACCAACTGTGTCCCACTCCTCTGCAAAGGCTGAATATCGTTCTATAGCTACTGCGACGAGTGAATTACTTTGGCTACGAGCGATTCTTTCTGATTTGGGCGTTCGTCATGATGACCCAATGATGTTATTCTGTGACAATCAAGCGGCGCTTCATATTGCTGCTAATCCAGTCTACCACGAACGCACCAAACACATTAAAATTGATTGTCACTTTGTCCGTGAACGATTACAATCCAACGATATTGAGACTCGTCATGTTCCTTCTCACACTCAACTAGCAGATATCTTCACCAAAGCTTTGGGCCGAGACCAATTTCACCATCTTTTAAGCAAGTTGGGCATTATCAATTCTCATGCTCCAACTTGAGGGGGAGTATTGGATTGAATGTAAATCAGGGATTTAGGTTTTGATAATATCTTCTAGGATTTGTTAGCATCAATTAGAATCACAGTCAACTGTCAAATATGGTAGGTACTGATTTCTAGGATTAGACGTCTCCCTCTTCGCAGGCATGACTGAAGCTTGTCTATTTGTATATATATTCATCAATAATCAAGAGGCACTCAAGCCTAACAGCTATATTTTATCAAAATATCCGGATATGTAGACCCAACAAATGAAAAGGGTACATAAAAAACTCCTATCATTTGAAACGTTCACATGGAAAATTAAGAAAAAGAATCACTCAAACCAGAAACATAATGGGAGCTAATGTGTGCTCCACAACTGGCACTCGACTTGATCATCTCTTGTCTATGCATTTTTTGTTTTCCAATTAGAGGGAAAAGAACAATGGCAAAATTCTAGGGCATTTCTGGGCTCCAGTCCATTTCATTCGGTAGTCTCACCAAGCAAACAACGGTGTTTTTCTTATAATGCAATCAAACAAACAAACAAATAAATAAAAAAAGAATTCTTGAGTTATCAGTAGCATAAAACACACAGAAGAACCCAATTTATTGTCACAAAGACCAGAAGAAACCTCTGGTGACTCGCAATCCAGAACCAAAAAAGGGATGTCAACAAAGAAAAATGAAATCTTTCACTCAAAGACGGCAGCTTTCTTGCTTCCGGGTATCTTAAACAAACAAACAAGAAACAAGCAAAGTCATCGTGAATGGAGGGGGCCAAAAAAGGTGAGGGGGAGGACTGACTTACAAAACAAAAGCGCAAGAGCTATTAGAGGCTGAGAGAAGTGAAGTTTCGGATAGAACGTGAAAGCAGCCTTTATACTAAGAAACGTGTGTGTCCGCGTTGTTGGTGGCTGTTTTTAGTTGATGAGGTTGTGGGTTAGGCACTTAAGGCACTGCTCACAGGTTCTTTCCTTCACAAATTGTCTTGTTAAGGTTCGTGTTTTGCTGGCGTGTCATAAATCAGTTGGGTTTAAGACCAAGAGCATAACTAAGAAAGCTCAGTCTAGGCACTATCAAGACTGGGCCTTTGATCCAACTGTTCTAACTAATTGGCCCAAAACTTAATATCAAGATTGGGCCTTTGATCCAATTGTTCTAACTAATTGGCCCAAAACTTAAATTTTATTCTAAAATTTAATGAACTAAGAATAATTCTTTAATTAATTAATGACTTTATAGTTATAACTAAAATATAAAATAATTAACGTTATATCCCCATAAAATCAAAAGATAAACATTTATTAAGCTTTTAGTTATTTTTAAATTTAATAAAAAATAACTAATTAAATATATTACTTTCTTCAAAATTATTTATAAATTTTAAAATTTAAAAGTAAGTTTTGAAGTAAACAGTAAAGTTGCTCTTTTATGATTACAAAGTCAGCAACCGATAAAATTATTTTTTTATGATTATAAGGTCATATATTTAAGTAATATAAAGTTTAGAACTTGAAGTTTTTAATATATCTTCCTAAATAAGAAAGTTAAAATATAATATGCTTACAAAATTGGGGATGATGTTTCCAGAAGTCACTAATTTGTGTTCTGATGGAGATTAAAAGCTAGAGCCAAACCTTAATTCAACCTCCACTTGGGTTTTCGCCACGTGGCTATCAATTGGCTAGGAAGTTGAACTAGACTTGTGTAGAAATGTCCAACGACCCCACGACGTTCCAAACACTAGAGTTTTCATGTTCTGCTCTATAATTATTGCTTCACTGCTTCAACATTCAACCGGAGTCACCATACTGTGTTGCTTGTGTCTTTGACGAGGTAAGGTTTGGTTCTTGAATTCTTTGAATTAAATCTTGCTCTAAAGGAAGTTCATAAGCGATCGAGCAGCAATTTAAGTACAGTGAAGAACTTTGAAAGAGTTGACGATCACCCATTTTTAATTGGTTTCCGTTGGATGTCCGAATAGTGCAGCTTCTGTTAAGGGACATCATGGGAAAATGCTATCCGAAAGTGAGTGAAGAGTACCAGATACCTGTCCTAAAATGCAAGAGGAAGCTGAGGGGTCTTATTGCTGAGAAACACTGCGCACCTATCGTCCTCCGTCTCGCGTAAGCTTATCTCAGACTGGTGTTTTAGTGTATATATGTAGATGTTTGTGCAGTAACTATTGATTCGGTTACATATCATCAGATGGCACGCAGCAGGTACTTACGACGTGAAGACGAAGACAGGAGGACCGTTTGGGACGATAAGACATCCTCAGGAACTTGCTCATGAGGCGAATAATGGACTTGATATTGCTGTCAGGATTTTGGAACCCATCAAGGAGAAATTTCCCATCTTGACTTATGCTGATTTCTACCAGGTTAGTGTTTAATTTCTTCTAATTAGATCACAAACGGTGAGTTCATTTTTCGATCGCAACGGTTCCAGTACGTGTTTGAATGTTGCAGTTAGCTGGAGTTGTTGCTGTTGAAATCACTGGAGGGCCTGAGATACCCTTCCACCCTGGAAGACCTGTAAGTTATCAGATTAATCCGCCATTAGAGTAAAGTTTCCGTGTTTTGATTCATATATCCACTCCGGCGTACGTCTGTCCGGTTTTGGAGATTGTGTCAATCATGCGTTTCTTCAAGATCTCTCTCTCTCTGTGGAGCTGTTGTTTACTAATTTATGCGAATACATACATTCCAGTTATGTATGTGTTAAAGTCTTGTATTTTCTTCAGGATAAAACTGATCCACCTCCAGAAGGTCGCTTGCCTGAAGCTACAAAAGGTTCGTTTGCTCGTGCATTACAAGTCACCGTGACATCGTTGAATAACTGTCTAATCCTTCCTCTTCAAACCTAGGTGCGGAGCATTTGAGAGAGGTCTTTGGTCGCATGGGACTCTGTGACAAGGATATTGTTGCCTTATCTGGTGGTCATACTCTAGTTCGTGTTCAGACCCGGACATCTCGCATCAGTTTAATTCTCTTGTTCTCTTTGTCAGAGAAGTGCAGGAATGCTTTTGCAGCTAATCATTGAGATTATATTTATACGCTTGTGATTGTTCAATTCCAGGGTAGATGCCACAAGGAGCGCTCAGGATTTGAAGGTGCTTGGACTAGCAATCCCCTCATTTTCGACAATTCTTATTTCAAGTAAGTTGGCATGCAGCTGATTCATACTGGAATTGTTCTACCTTGTAGTGATGCCATTGATTAGAGGCTTTTTGTCTAAACTCTCTTTTATATAAATTCGGATTACAATTTTGATATGAGCTTGGTTTTCTGAAATAGGGAACTTTTGAGTGGCGGCAAAGAAGGTTTAATTCAGCTGCCTACAGACAAGGCTCTTCTGGAAGACCCAATCTTCGGTTCACTAGTTGAAAAATATGCTGCAGTAAGTGTCTTTTCATCATCAAGTTACATAAAGATGGTTTGAATTTAGTCACCAAAACTTTGTTATTGTTTCAGGACGAGGATGCTTTCTTTGATGATTATGCTGAAGCTCACCTCAAGCTTTCAGAACTTGGGTAAGTTTATTGTCTCAAAAGCTCCTTCTCCCATATCGCTTACCGTTCAATTTCATCATTGTTAATGAAGTGTTATCTTTAGGTCTCTTAACTTTAATCTGAATTTTAATCAATTTTCTAATTCATTCCAGGTTTGTAGAAGATAAGTGAACTATCATCCATTCTACCACTACGATTCTAAGAAATAGCTTCCCAAATGCCAAATGATGGAATGAAAATAAAAAATTTGTAATTTATGTTTAGATACAGCCTTTTTACTAGTTAAAAATAAAGTTACCTACACTAGAGAGACCTCGCGTCTAATAAGATTGCGCTGTTATTATTGTTTTTGGAAAATTAAACTTATATCATTTATGTCATAAATAAATGTAAGTGCTTACTATTTGATGTAAGCTTGGACAATCCTACTTGGGAAGTCTTTGAAAATAGGGGTGACAATTGAGCTTAGAGACAGGTATTTTCAATTGACCCTGGGCTAATATTGTCCAGATTTAGATTGGCTCGAGACCAAATTCTTACCTAATTCTTCTAAACAAAATATGATCTTTTTATTTAGAAGAGTTTGGTCTTGCCCTAATATGAGCCTTAGCAGTTTAGGTTTAGGCATCTTTTTATTTAGAAGAATTGAGTCTTGGGTTGATATGGACCTTAACAGCTTAGGTTTAGGTCTAATTAAAACATCGTTTTGTTTTGAAGAGTTGAGTCTTAGGCTGATAGGGCCTTAATAGCTTAGGCTTAGCTCCAATTAAAAAAGACGATATTAGGTCCAATTAATTTTTCTTACCTTCTCTTTTTTAATTCATATAAGGTCAAATTGGAATTGCTCTTCTTGTCTTTTATGTATAATTCACTACATGAAAAAGGTGGTTTAGCGACGGACATTACCAGCGAAAAATGTTCATATTCTGTTGGTAAAAAAATTTAGCGACGGAATTCATCGACGAGAACATGCGCCGGTAAATAGGCCGTTGGTAAATTTACCAACGGATAATAAACTCCGTCAATAACTATACCAACAGTTTATTCCATCTGTCGGTATATTTACCGACAACCAATAGTCTAAACAACCATTGGTGAGTTTTTCGTCGGTTAAAGTAAATCGTCGGTGACGTTTACCGACGATGCAGATGTTCCGTTGGTAAATATCTTCGGTTAGTTTTCCGACGGTTAGAGTAGTCCGTCAGAAAAATGTTAGGTATTTATCGACGAAAAATCTAAATTGTCGGTAAATATCTAATATTGTTCTGACGATTGATGATAAACCGTCGGTAAGTATGATGCATTTTACTGACAGAAAATAAAGTTTCGTCAATAAAAATACCGACGGATGGAATAAATTGTCGGTAAAGATATTAATTTTTTAAAAAAATTATAACATTAAATTTTATTTCATAATCTTATGCTTAATGCATAATTTCGACAATTATGAATTATCTGTGCATAATTTTATGATTTGTTAATATATTTAATTTATTTAAGCAAAAAGTTGATTAATCATGTAAAGTTAAAATTTTCTTCATTGATAATAAAAACATTAAATTGTATATACTGAGTCTTTGCTAAGATAATTTAAACTACTACAACAAATCTATCATCCAGGTGACCGCTCATGGTCTGAGTCTCTAAGCCTACCCTTCAAATGCTCCATGTCATTTTGGAGCTTAGCCATGTACTCAATCGTCTGTTGTAATTGACTTGTCAATGTATGCACTATGCTCTCAAGGTGATGGTATTGTTCAATTGTCGGTCGTCTACTTAATGCTGCTGTACTGGATGTAGAGGAGTGCAAACATATGTTGTTCGCATATGAGCCTAGCCCAAAGATCCTTCCACGGCTGCCCCTACCACCCACTGCATCAAAATATGCCTAACTCTCATCAACAACTTGTTTTCCCTGAGATTGTCGTTGAATGATTGTATTTGGTCCTATTAGGAGGTAATGTTTATATTAGTAAGTGATAATTATTAAGAATGAATTAAATATTAAAGCATAAATTCCACATGCATTTAGTTCTCTATATCTGCTGTTGACGAATATCACATCGTCATGCTTCTTAATGTGAGTATGCAAAAACAGTTGACGGGTTGTAGGTCTCATACCCATAGACTTTTCCCGCATAACAATAAAATGTTATAAGTTAACTAAAATTTATAAAAATTTCGGCAGAGTCTCCTTTATTTTTATGATATTTACCCCCTATTGAACAAAGAAAATAACTCAACACAGTCATATATGGTACCAGACATTTATACCATGATCATTATCCATAATACACATATTTTCATTTCAACATTCACACATCAATTTAAATTGAAATATAGCAAAGTAAAAAATTAGAATATAAGTGTAAAATTTAGATACAAGTCTCTCTGCATGTTCATGGTGTGTAATTGATCCTCCCATATGTACGGGAAGACTGTCTCCCCCTGAGCCTCCACGTCTGTTGGTCGGGTTATGCCCTGAGATGGACATTGCCTCAGGTGATGTCCAATACTCCTACCAACGACTCCATATGTCCTCAGAAATATAAGGCGGTCGTATACCAGCCTTGTGTATCACACCAATAAAGTCGCGATAATGTGTATGAGCTCACCTCTCCCATACTTGATGTATGACCCCGTCGAAAGCATAATCCCCAAAAAAATGTTTCTAAAATAGGAAGAAAAAAATCGATAACTTATAATCTAATAATATTTATCTAATTAATGTATACAAATCAATTAAAAAAGAAAAATATTTGCATATTGTACCTCAAATTCTTGAAAGTAAAATGCCTTTGTGACTTGAGAGATCTTCTTCCATGCATAACCTTCAGGATTAATCCTCTCATTAAATGTAGATGTCATATTTCTGGAACACGGTCCAGACGAAAACAACCTAATATAAGAGCAAATAATTTTATACCATTTACAAAATTTAAACCAATAACTTAATATTAAACATATATAGTGTTCTATGTGATTTCACTTACAGATTATTCACAATTTTTATATACTTTCTTTCATCAGGTCTCTCAACTCCAGGCTGGCGGTCATCTCCTTTATCTGCTATAGGGGTAGTGGATGATATATGAGTTGTGAATGGTGAAGCATCAGGAGCAGCTGGTGATGCTTCATCTACAATTGTATATAACACCCCACTCCCGCAAGACCCGAACCCGACATTGACGGTGATATCCAGGCCCGTGCCCCGCGAGGATGGCGTGCTACATCACTCAGTATAAAACTCAGTATAACATTTTCTCCTCTTATTATTATTTATTTATTTATTTTAAACCGTTCATTGACGCGACATAAACAGTAAGAAACTTGAGCTCATGTTCACAATTAATCATTTTCAGTTATTACAGTC
>JANZLD010000005.1:76278922-76299749 GCA_026413575.1 Erythroxylum carthagenense | reverse complement strand
AATGTTCAAGGAGAGGTTTTGATTTAGTTATGGTTAATATATGGAGTGAATTGAGTGATGATTGGTGTAGAATTGGTGTGGAAGTGATAGAATTTAAGTTAGGTTAAGAATATGAAAATTTGCTATGTACATGTTTCAATGATTTTGCCATAACTTTTTATATGGTTAGGCAATTGAGATATGGCTTGAATTAAACTTTAGGAGTTTATCTACAATTCTTGTGAAGGAAGTGATATTTAATTTTGGCTGAAAGAGTTCCAATTTTTGATTTGAATGTGAAAAAGAGTATAGGAATGAACAGTAGCTCGAAAATTTCATTTAGTGATCTGAAACTTTGGAAAATTTTCTAGATTGATTTAGGTAGATTATGCTAAATTGGTCTTCATGAAAGTTGTAATTTTTCTTGTTAGCTTTCTATCTTCATGAAATGTGTTATTTTTTGATATTGGAATTGATAGTTATGAGTGATTGAAATGTGGATATGGTTTAGGTGATTTTTAACAATATGGAATAGGGGAGCTACAATCATGTGGGAAATTGACCTAGTTAGAGGTAGTATGTGCCTTTAAGTGTTTCATGAAAGTTTTAGATTTTGTTTTGATCTTTCCATTGATGTAAAGTATGGAAATTTTGGACCATGGAATAGGAAGTTATGATTTTTAGAAGTTTCTGTTACTGTTTAGCATGAACATTAGTGGACAGAAACTTCGAAGTGGTTTTTGACTCCCTTAGAGGTCAAATTGATTTTTCAGTCCTTCATGAAAGTTGTAGGTTGCATTTTTATCTTTTCATTGATATAAAGTATGACATTTTTGGACCTTGGAATTGGAAGATAGAAATTGTATAAATTATGTTACTGTTGAGGATGACACTTATATGGGCAGAAACTTTGATTGAGCATTTGACCTATTTAGAGGTTGAATTTGCTTCCAAGTTATTCATGAAAGTTGAAGAATATGTTCTGTTCTTTCGATTGATATAAAACTTGGAATTTTTGGCAAAGGAAATGGGAAGATATGATTTTTGGAAGAATGTTGCACTGTTTTGAAAAATTTGTGATTAAGCAGAAGCTTTGATTGCATTTTTGACACCCTTAGGGGTGAAATTAGTTTATGAGTCCTTATAGAACTTGTAGGTTTTTTTGTGATCTTTCCAATAAGACTTTATTTGTAATTTTTGGATACTTGTGTGAAAAGTTAGGTCTTGTGAAAGAAGAAAATGAAATTATTTTTAAAAAAAATCGAATTTGGCAGGCAAGGGATTGATCCTCGCCCTCGCGAGGGCGACGGCTCGCGAGCCGCGTGCGAGGGAGCAATTTTTAAATTTTTTTCTTCTTTGTTTTATTTTTATTTTGTTTCAAAGTCAACCAATTTCATTCTTTTGTGAATAATTTTGTCATCCGACCTCCAATTGACCTGATTCTCGAGGTATTGGATTCGTAAGACATTTAATTTCATTTTTATGTAAAATTGTGAATTTTTGGAGATGAAATTGACATTGATTGATTAAGTCAAAGTGATAGGACCGAGCGATTATTTTTCTGGTATTCTGGTCCGTGTTTTAGCAATAATTGGACCTATAGAGATCCGAATTGAGTGATTTTAGTGTCTATGGATTCCTACTGCATAGAGGAATTTTTCTATCAAGGAGAGGTTGCCTAGGTTATCCTATGTGGACTAGCTCATCGATCGGGAGTAGTAGACCCGAAAGTATGGTTTTAGAAAAATTACAATAAGCATAAATTGCGAGTTTAAAGATTTTAGTGCGACTAAACCCTAGGCATACTTGAATTGTGATATTGGAATGGTTTTTGAGATAAAATTTATAGATTGATACCGGGATAGTCATGAACATGCATTGTACATATATATGCATCAATGATTATAATTGTGCAAAATTATTAATGTGTATGCAACGTATTGAATAAATGGGTTGTGCAGGCTAAGAGTTTGTAGCCAGGCGTTTCCAGAATTTGGAAGCAATGTTAATCTGGAGCGTACTGTGAGTAGACCGAGATGGTCTCATTTCAATTAATTGTTCTATTTTTTAAAATTTGTATTGCTTTACTACTGAAGGTTTATATAAATGGTGATGGATTGCTTGTTGATTGGAGATTCCGGACAAAAGGTCCGATGATTGAGTATTGGGGAGCTATGTATAGAAGTGCTACTTGTATGTGAATTTGAGAACTACTTGCTTATGATGTGATAAATTGTGACCCATGCGTTGATTGCGATATACATACTACTTAATTGTAACATATGCATTTCATACATGAATGTATACTCAGATAATGACAGTTGTAAACGGAGCAGCCACCGATTAGAACTAAAAATCAACGATTGTACTTGAGCCTCGAGCCTCACAGTGATTTAGAGCCTTAGGCTCAATGCTTAATGTGCCCATATTGGGATAGTTCAGGCGCTCGGTCACAACACCGTAATAAATTAGAATAGTGTCACATGAGAATCTCATATGCATTTGATTAAATTTACTTGATTGAGTTAAAGACGAAATGCCTTATGCTTATGTGAAAAATAAAAGTGTTGCTTATGTGATCATATGATATTTTTGATCAATGTGAAATTATGAAATCATTGTGATGTAATTGATACGTGTCGGACTACGGTTCGATAATATGTGAAAGTGAGTGGATGTGACTGATGCATCACATGACATAAGTGCATGAAATATAATGGCTGTTCTGACCAGAGTCGCCACCGATTAAAGCTTTAAGCTCAACGAGTGAAAATGAGCTTCGAGCTAATAAGTGATTCAGAGCCTCAGGCTCAACGTTTAACGAGCTCTGTATCCACCAAAGGATAAGGGACAACATTAATGAGCCCTACAAGGGACAATTTAGGTACTCGGTCATAGCAAAATAATAAATAAAAAGTGAGTCTCATGTGCATGTATCGAATATGAATAATGTGAATATGCAATTCTGTAAACGTGTGAATGTGAAATATTGTGAATGTGCACTATGAAATAAAGTGAGATGTATGAATATTGTGTTATGTGACTGGATGAACCATCGATGATGGTCACTCACTGAGTTCGCAAAACTCACCTAAAATTTGCAATTATTTTTTAGGATTCAGAAGAATATCCCGTTAGGCAACGGGCGTATAGCAACTGCATGTGAGTGAGAGAAGAGGTCGGGGATCAGTTCGCGTCTGCATTAGTGTCTTCTTCTTATTTCTGTATAAATTATGTATTCCGAAATGTGTATAAATGATTAATTGATTTGTGTTATGAAAGGGCCCACGTGGTCATTGAAATTATTATTGATTATATGCGATAATTGCTTTCCGCATAGTATGTGTGTTTGTGAAAAAAAAAAATACTGAGTTTAGTGATGTAGCACGCCACCCTCGCGGGGCATGGACTTGGATATCACTATAGATGTCAGGTTCAAGCCATACAGGAGTGGGATGTTACAGTTTTTTACTTATTGGTATTTATATCATTGACTTTTTAATAATATATGATATATCCAATTTGTGTATATCCTTTGGTCCGAAAGAAATTACCGAACCTTCAAGAATAAAATCTTGAAAGTTGAATGCGTTAACACTAGAGTAATCTTCCAAGTTATAGAACAACTCAGCTCAAACACCGAGGGAAGGTAATTGTGATGTGTTTTGTTTTCGCTAATGTCATATTTTGCAGGTTTGAATTTAGTCCATGAAAATTGGAGGTAAAAAGAGGAGATCACAATCTCCTATCCCTCTTCGGTATAGTAAAGCAATGGAGACCCCATATGTCTGGTTTTACCCTTTCAGGTTTCTCCATGAAATCTTGGGTGAGAGGTTATGCAGGTATATAACGGTGGTTCAGGTAAGGCATCAGTCTCTTAAAAGTCTTAAAATAGAAAGTTTTCAAGTCTTGGGATCATGGTGTTGGGACAGAATGTATGCAAGCAGCAGGGGGAAAGATTTACTCCTTCTGCAATGGAGAGCCTCCCATTCCAGCAGAAGAGGTGAGTTCAGTGAAAAAGCTTCAGCCTATGAAATTTCATCATGATGTATCGGTATTCCTGGATGGTGAACTGATCAACGAATTTAGTCTGTATATGTGTATGTATTGGGTAAAGGTTGCTCTCTTCCGGGCCTCTCCAAGTAATCTTGGATGGAAGATAGAAATAAGTTGTATGTTGTGATATGCTTTTTGTATGGATGAAGTTTTTGTGCAGTACCTTTATTTTTTGGAAACATCTGTTGTAGAGTTCCTCATGCATGCTTTAGTTAGGTGTGTCTTTTTTATTTTGGTTGGTGTGAGATTTGCAACTTGGAGCAATCTCTATACATAAACTTTTAATAAAAATAAGGTTAGAATAGAGTAATTGGTAAGACAATCTGGACTCATTATTGCTACCAGATTGTTCCTGCAAGTTGACAACCTGAAATAGCTGTCTTAACACACATGAGCTACAGAGCTGGGAATGGCTAACTTGTAATGACTGTCTGTTCTTCAACCTGTCTTAACACACATGAGCTACAGAGCTGGGAATGGCTAACTCGTACTGGCTGTCTGTTATTCAATTCCTTGGATACTAAGGAAAGTTGAAAAGTTAAAAAGGCCTCATGAACGTTGCCACTAATACCTCCAAGGCCAAAGTGGAAGCATTAGGCAATTGCTCTGCAGATATAAAACTTCTTTTCATAAAGTTGGGGGCACAAAAAGCCAATCAATTTCTCAAAAAGGGTTGGCCTTAGTTCAATAATCCCAAAAGTCACTGCTCATTTTGGATCTTCACAAAAGTGATCGCCGTAAGGATTTCAATTTTACCGTAGTAAATTACAAACAAGAATTTTACCATTGATTTTACTTTTAACTTTATTCAAAGCTTTATCAATTATTAAATTTACAATTTCATATATCTAAACTCAACAATGGTTAAGGAACAACGACAGTTGAAAGTTAGAAAGAAAAACAAAAGATACTGTTTCTTTCGTACTCCAAATTCCAAAACTAAATCTAAAAATCTTCGACTGAGATCCTCGTATTTAGAGCTTGAAGAAGACCTGAGCACAAGTCAAGTTGTTGATTCCAATGAGTCTTGCCTAGTGGGATGGTGGGGTTGGGTCAAATCAAATAATGCACGCCCGTTTACTACACTTTTCTACTTGACGAGTCATTGTTTATTAGGGTCAAATTAGAAAATTAAACAAATCGACATGTTAATTATCAACTATATAATAATTCACTCTTGAAAATTTTAATAATCTTTTAAAAAATCTTATTAGTAATTTTAAAAATAGTTTTTAAAATAAGAAGTTTATGTTTTTACCCAAAAAAATAAACATTAAAATATAAATAAATAAAAATTTAATTGATATATGAAAAGTTTCAATAATACATAACTTTACTCTTAATTATTAGAAAAACTGTTTCGGAACAAAAACATTGAAATGTAAATTTTGGATATTATAATTTTGTTGGGTCTTAAAATATGCTTAAATTAAACTAGAAATCAAAATAAACAATGATAACAACATCAACAACGGTAATAACAATAGTTTAGTAAAAATTTCACTGACACGTGAAGTCTCAATAAGCCTCGTAGTATTGATTTTAAGCTAGATGAAGTTAGATAAAAATTATCATATCTCTGCATTGGATTCCTAATGTTAGTTTTGTTTCTATTTGGTTAATTAAAACAACCGAGGTAACTAATTTGAAGACCTAATGTACTATATCATTATTATAAGACACCAACAGTTAACTGCATTTGGAACTAGTTTGCAATAGTTTAATAACTTGGAATGTCGGAGTGATAAGAACAACCGAACCAATGACAAGAACATCGTCAATGTTTGCTGCGAGTAAAACTGGTATGAACGGGGAGTGTAACTGAATTAGGAGTAAGCGGATATCAGAATTCAGCCCACTCTCTCACAGCGCGTGAAGTTCAGTACTCTCTGAGGCAAGATGATACTTGCTACTTCTACATCACCCTGTCGGCTGATGCGTGCAACACCGCGGCGCATACTTCTCAGTTACTTAGCTGCGCGTGGGGAAACATCGTACCCAAGGGTTAATGAACTTATATGTAATTGATGACGAAGATAAAAGATTTTGACGTGGTAAAAGATCATGGGATGTGGGGCCCACGGTGAGAATCTTCGCCTTTCGCTTTGCTGGCGGTCAGCTTTCAGGTTTTGATCAGGCAAACATCGGACGGTACAGAATGAGTACAACGACATTGTGCGACCCACATACATGAGATGGCCACATGCAGCAGCATTACACTCAATCCTCTCTGTAGCATCTAAACAGTATTGGATACTTAGATTAGGAGATCGTTAATAAGATAAGCTCTTTACGTTTAAAATATGTTTATACTTGAGCCAATGAGCTTCACTTTTTCTCTGTACAAAACAGTGACTTAGCTAAGCTCACCGAGCTCCTTTTCTTTCTCGTCTTTGGCTTTGCTTGATTGATTCCTTTCTCCACCATTTTTATGGTCTGCTTTAATCAGTTGCTATCTTCGCACACGAGATGGAGACTAAGCCTCTCCTATGCTTTTCCCTTGTCTCTCTTGTTGTCGCTCTCCTCTTAGATGGCTCCGCAGCCCAGACGCCTGGTATGGACCTTCTTTACTCGTCTCTCTGTAAACCTACGTATATAAATTCGTATAGAGGAAAGTTGTCTGCTTTATATATATATATCTTTGTTCTTGTTTATGTGTGTTGATACAGTATTTTTTTTCTTGTGCCGGGTTGGCGGCTGTTGTTAGTTCTTGTTCATGTCCTTTATGATTACCAGGCTCAGAGGAATGGTATTTTCAATGTGTCTCTCCACGTCGTTTCGACCAAATGCTCAAAAACGTTTTCTGGGTGTCTCTCTTGGTGGGAAATGATGTTAGCCATAAAAAGATTTGAACTTTTAATTGCTGAGTGATAGTTTCTTTTTCTTCTTGTTTGTTTTTCATGTTGAATCCTGAGATATGTTTCTTTTATTGTGTTGTCTTAAAGATGTTTTGCCAACTGTATGAGTTATTTTGGATTTGGGTACTCATGGTGCTAGCGTTTTATGGCATCTTCTTTACGGAGATGCTAGAGATTGACAAAGTATATAGCATAAAATTCTGATCAACTATCAGGGGATCTGGATATTCTTTCTAACTTTATTCGTTCCTTTAAAACAGGTTTTGTGAGTTTGGACTGTGGGGGTAAAGAAAATTTTACTGATGAACTTGGACTACAATGGACCTCTGATGATAAATTTAGTTTTGGAGAAACCGCAAATATTGCAGTGGCAAATGAGACGAGGAAACAGTATATGACACTAAGACATTTCCCTGAAGATTCCAGAAAGTATTGTTACACTCTGAATGTCGTAAGCAGGACTAGGTATCTTGTAAGAGCAACATTCCTGTACGGTAATTTCGACAACAACAATGTATATCCGAAATTTGATGTATCCATTGGAGCAACTCCTTGGTCCACTATTGTTATTTCTGATGCCAATACCATAGAATCCATTGAACTTATATTTCTGGCCTCAAGCCCTACAATCAGTGTGTGTTTATCCAATGCCACAACTGGACAGCCCTTTATTTCCACCCTTGAACTCCGACAATTCAACGGCTCAATTTATTACACAGAATTTGAGAGCCAGTTTTATCTCAGTGTCTCTGCAAGAATTAATTTTGGCGCAGACAGTGAGGCTTCTGTAAGGTAAACTAAATAATTGAGAATTCATTGTGGTCTAGTTCTTCATTTATGCTTGTGTTGAGGCTTGTTCTTATGATGTGCATCAAAATCTGTGTATAGTAGAGAGAGAGAGAGAGAGAGGCTGGGGTTGGAGATGGGGAAAAAGAAAAAGTAGTTTTAAGAATTTGATAACTTGACGAGAAAGTTTTAAACTTTTAATTAAATTAGGATTCCATTGTAAATATGTGATAGGCTTAGCTGTTTGAAACATGATTTGATATTTGTAAGTGGCTCATGAAACATTATTTGATATTTGTAAGTTCCTCCCATCCTATTTGTGAAACAGTTATGACGGAAATTGGAGGTGGAATTATGTGGAATGCATTAATATTGTTCTGACTACTATTCAAGCAATCTTGAATTGACTAAGCTCTTTTTGTTTTCTTCAGGTATCCCGATGACCCATTTGACAGAATATGGGAATCTGATCTAGTTAAGAAAGCAAATTATCTTGTTGATGTTGCTGCTGGTACTAGAAAAGTGTCAACTGACATGCCAATTGACATTAGTCGTAATGACAGGCCTCCCCAGAAAGTAATGCAGACAGCTGTTGTCGGAACCAATGGGTCGCTAACCTATCGTTTGAACTTGGATGGCTTTCCTGGCTTTGGATGGGCCTTCACATACTTTGCAGAAATTGAAGATCTGAGTGCCAGTGAGTCCAGAAAATTTAGGCTAGTGCTCCCAGACCATCCTGAAATCAGCAAAGCCATTGTTAACATCCAAGAAAATGCTCAAGGAAAATATCGTGTCTATGAACCAGGCTTCCCCAACATATCACTGCCCTTTGTGCTGTATTTTAGATTTGGAAAGACTTATGATTCTTCCAGGGGACCCCTCTTGAATGCTATGGAGATAAACAAGTATCTAGAGAAAAATGACGGTTCGCCAGATGGTAAGTAAACTGTACTTTCTAAGCCCGCATATTCAGTTCAAATATAATTAGGCCTGAATTCTGGATTCTTTTGAACTGCTAAGTAGGTAGTTTTCAATTTCATTTATCATATACATTTTGCTTCCTAGATTGTATTGCTTTCTTTTGAACCATGATTGTGCATATCTGATCGTGGATTTTCATGAGATGCAGGAGACATTGTTGCTGGCATAATTTTGCCCTACTCCTCAGCAGATTGGGCACAAGAAGGTGGTGATCCTTGTCTACCTGTTTCATGGTCTTGGATACGGTGCAACTCAGATGCCCAACCAAGGGTGATAACAGTGTAAAGATCTATCTCTTTCTGTTTGATGCAATGTGGATAAAACTTGATCCTGTTTTGTCTGAGTCTTAGTGCTATTCCATGCATGAGAATACTTTTTTTAATTACCATAACTCTTCCACATCTTGTCTGTTGCAGCACCTTATCTGGCAAAAATTTGACGGGTAACATTCCTACAGACTTGACAAAGTTGACTGGCTTGGTTGAATTGTATGTTGGGAGCTGCTTCTTCTCTTACTTTATATCGATGCATGTTCTGGTCATCAACCCTTAGATTACCATTTGTCTACATGTCTTTTGGCTGCAGATGGCTTGATGACAATGATCTGACCGGTCCAATACCTGATTTTAGTAGATGTACAGAATTGAAGATCATGTAATTACCTATGATTTGTTTTCAATCATAATGTTTAAACCCATCTTCTATGGAATGTTTAACTCACAAAGGTCCATATCTGTTTCAGTCATTTAGAGAATAATCAGTTGACTGGTGACCTGCCTTCATTTCTGACAAATCTACCCAATTTGAGGGAACTGTAAGTTCTTGAAACTGGCAATAGCAGTTGTTGGTGCTAGTGATACGAGGGACTTTTATGCATTTCCATAGAATCTTGGGAATGCTTTTCAATTGAATTGATGTTGATGCCTTGTTTGAAGACTGCTCATCCTTGCTGCTTTCAAAAATAAAGATATCTTTTTTAGCTTACCCAACAAAATGACATGTTTGATGCATTTGATTGCAGGTATGTACAAAA
The DNA here is from genome assembly GCA_026413575.1 of Erythroxylum carthagenense. Taxonomy (NCBI): domain Eukaryota; kingdom Viridiplantae; phylum Streptophyta; class Magnoliopsida; order Malpighiales; family Erythroxylaceae; genus Erythroxylum; species Erythroxylum carthagenense. Next base: position 76,290,056 of record JANZLD010000005.1, on the reverse strand, counting down.
TAATAAGCTATCTGGAAAAGTACCAGCTGGATTTGATAAAAATATTATTTTGAAGTGAGTATCATTTCTACATGTAGTAAATGCCACAATCTAAAGAAAAGACATCAATTCTTATCTTCTACATTCTTTAGTTTCCTTGTGCAAAACTTCAGTTTCTTTTAGCAATTTCCATGAAATTCTTGCCCTTTGGTGTGGCAAAAACATGACTGATCTTTTTTCGATCAAGGAATAAATTGATCAAGACAAGAAGTATATAATGGGACTGGTCTGATTAAATCTACAATAGAGGCAAATCAATATCTGATCTCTCTCTCTCACTTGTGTGCATGTTTCAGACAATAATGAAGATACCAACTACTGTCTATATATACATTTATACACACACACACACACACACACACATATCTTGAATGAATAGTCCTAAGTCATGTATCCTTAGTATTCATAATTAATCAAGAATTGCATCTTGTTTTTGCAAACATTGGTAAGATAACCTACTTTCATCAAGATCAATGGGTGTGTTGAGTCTTATGCAGTGACATTGTAATCCTAATTTTAGAGTTCTGTCTTCTGATTGTTAACAAATTAGATACTTTGACTCATCTTGTTCAAGTGCAGATACTCTGGAAACATTGATCTTCATGAAGCTAGTGGAAGAGGGAAGCACATTTCTATTATTATTGGTTCATTGGTTGGAGCTGCTGTTTTGCTGATAGTTACAGTAATATCTTGCCTACATCTGAAAAGGTTGAAGGGAAAAAATCATGATCAAGGTGTGAAAAACTTATTGAAGTTTTTTTCCTTCAGACATGTGGAAAAGCATGCTTAACTGTCATTAAACTGTTTCAGAACAATTTCGAGATTCCATGACTGTTCAAAGACCAGTTTCTACTTTAAGTGGTACTGCCCCTGCAGAAGCTGCACATTGCTTCACATTTACTGAAATTGAAGATGCTACCAAGAAGCTTGAGAGGAAAATAGGTTCTGGAGGTTTTGGAGTTGTTTACTATGGGAAATTGAAAGATGGAAAAGAAATTGCAGTCAAAGTTCTGACTAGTAATTCCTACCAGGGAAAAAGAGAATTTTCAAATGAGGTAACTTTCCACAGTGAGATGTGAATGTTGTAATATGATTTGAATTATGATAGTTGGTGGCTGGTTTGACACTTTTCTTTGATAAATAGCATGCAATAGATCTATATGCTGGATAGTTATCTTCAGTAATTGAAGTTGGTAGCTGCTGTAATTTTGTGTTCTTAGAGCTGACACGTGTGAATTCACTGCTATTTTTCTCTGGATTAGGTGACTCTTCTGTCAAGGATACATCATAGGAACCTGGTACAGTTTCTTGGTTATTGTCAAGAAGATGGGAGATCAATGCTTGTTTACGAATACATGCATTATGGAACTCTCAAGGAGCATCTTTATGGTAATTGTGTGTGATATTAAGTGTTTAATTATCACTTCATATGGTAACATTTGTATTGACTTTGATAGGCCCACGAACACATGGGAGAAATATTAGCTGGATCAAGCGTCTTGAGATTGCTGAAGATGCTGCAAAAGGTTTATAAACAACTTGTTCTTTAATGGTTTAAATTTCTGCTTTTCTTGGAAACAAGCTTTTCTGTTTGTTGTTAGAATGAAGCACAGAAGAGTAACTTAAACCGACTTCAAACTTTTTTGCTTATGCAGGGATAGAGTATCTTCACACTGGCTGTGTTCCTGCCATCATCCATAGGGATCTAAAAACCAGCAATATTCTTCTTGACAAATACATGCGAGCAAAGGTCTCAGATTTTGGTCTCTCAAAATCGGCTGTAGATGGAGCTTCACACGTCTCAAGCATAGTTCGTGGTACCGTGGGATATCTGGATCCTGAGTAAGAACATTCTCTTGTGCTTGTCTTTTAATGTTCCACCTAAATCAAATAAACAATAACTGAGATTGTTTATTCGAAGTTTCTTGGGACATGTGGACTTGCAAATCACAAAAATTCTTCACACACCACACATTCATAGTGGCTGATGCAACATGTTTTAAGTGTGTGAATGGTTTTCTTTCTCATGATGCACAGGTATTATATCTCTCAGCAGTTAACAGATAAGAGTGATGTCTATAGTTTTGGTGTGATTCTTCTTGAGCTGATGTCTGGTCAAGAAGCCATATCAAATGAAAGTTTCGGTGTCAATTGTCGCAATATTGTTCAATGGGTAAGTTGGTTAATTACATAATGAAACCCAACCATGAGCATTTGACACGACCACAATATTCTTACCTTTGATAGTGATGAGTTTCTGAGTTTCAACTTTCAAGAAATTCAAATTAGTTCAATGCATTGTCATTTTTTATTTCTCTTTTGACTTTCTACGTGATCGTGGTTCAAACCCTGGAAGTGAATATCGTGCTCATTTTTCAACACTAACAAGTTGCTCGACACAAATAATTTCTGTCACTGCATTGAAAATCTCCAAATCTGCGTAAACTTGCTGAAAAGCATTACTACAATGGCATTCCAGGCGAAGATGCATATTGAGAGTGGGGATATCCAGGGAATCATTGACCCTTCTTTGCGTGACGAGTATGACATACAGTCAATGTGGAAGATAGCAGAGAAAGCTTTGATGTGTGTTCAGCCACACGGGCACTTGAGGCCATCAATGTCAGAAGTTCTGAAAGAGATCCAAGATGCTATCTTGATCGAAAGAGAGGCCACAGCTATCAAGGAAGGCAACTCAGATGAGCTTTCAAGGAACTCCATGAATTCTTCAGTAAACTTAGGTTCCTTGGGTGGGACTGACAATTACTTGGCCCTGGATGACTCCATGGCAGGGCCAACAGCGAGATAGTAAATTGCACCAGTTGACAGTTAAAAGTTCCAAATTTTGGTTCTCCATTTTAGACTTATTTTTGGCTTCAGGTGCTGGAATATTGAAATCCAGTTCTGCATTGTGCGGGTCACATAAGAAGAAAGATTTTTACTGAACTTGTAAAAAGTTTGAGCTTGCACATTATTATTTATATTCCATGTTGATGTAAATTTTGAATGACAGGATTGTGATTTTGTTTAGCTTGTGAATGACAAGAAAAGAAAAATGAAACTGTAAGCTCTCTGGAAGAGCACTTCCTGAGCCATTTATTTACTTGACAAGTTCAATCTCTAGAGTTCTATCTAGTTCCTATCCATCTCTGAACTTCAAGCTCCTTGAACTTCAAGAGCTTGAAATAGGAAGCAGACATCAATGGACTCTGTAGCTACCAGTGCCAATGGACCACCGTATCTTTTACTGCTAAGAACTAACAACCATGTGACTTTGCTTACGTTGGTCCCATCTGGTCAGGCATAGCTCACTTACCATGTTCCTTCTTTACAAGACATGGCAAAAACAGGGCATAAGATCAATAGTCAAGATTGTAGTTTCAGATTGTTAATGACCATATTTACCAGATTATTAGTTTTGTCTTTTCAAAAAAAAAAGCCACCAATAATGCTTGCAAAGATTGGATTAGACATTACACACAATTTTCTCGATAGTGGTCCCGCCGATCACTATCTTGGAAAAAGCTTCCATCACTGTCTTAAAATCTTCATGTCGAAGCAATGAAGGATTGTCCAATGTCTGCTATCTAAACGCTACTGAATTTTTCCAAACCATGAACAAAAGGTTAAAGGCGACTGGATATTAAAAAATTATATCTATATGAAAAAAGGCAAATTAAAATATTATGCTATAATTTTAACACAAATAAGGACTTAAATTAGTCCAATTTTTGTTAAAAATTCATTAATACTCTAAATTATAATTCACATCTAAAAAATATTTTTAATTAAATATATTTAAAAACTAGACAATAAGTTGAGTTGAGTCGATACTAAAGTCAACGTACATAGTATACAAGGTTCTTCATTCTAAGGAGATCTGAGTTTGTATTTTTATAAAAAGACTGTTTCTGTGATATAAGACTTTATGATCACAAATAAACAACTTTACCAATTATTCTAAAACCCACCTTCCGAGTTAAATCGACAAAAAGTTTATAAATTAAAATAATATTATTTAATTAATATAATATTATATTGACAATCTTATTCGAGTCAATTCAATTCTTTTAGATCGGGTCAATCCGACTAAGATTGATTCAAGTCTTTGAGGTCAAACCTAGATAGTTTTTTAAATTTAAAAGATAACATATCTAAAAGTGTCTAATATTTTGAAAAATTTTCAATTTAGTGCCAAACTTTCCAAAATTTTCAATTTAATATCTAACTTCTCAAATTTTGTATGAATCAGGTCAAAATATTGTTTTTGTTGATTTAACTAATAGATACACGTTTATGTGATATTTGGTGGTCACAATATACAAGTTTTAAAAGGTTAATTACTAAATTAAAAAGTAAAAATAATATTAAATTAATTAATTACATATTTAATTTATATAGCTAAATTCAAACTTGATCCAAGTTTTTATCAACTTATATTCGAACCATTGATTTTTTAAAAAGTTAACCTTAGGCATATTCTTTAATCTAATCCTATAATTCATGCTACATTCGTAAGTTTATATTTTAAGGGAATGTTTAATAAAAATTAAGGGTAAATTAAAAAAATCTCAAACTTGTCTTAATTTTGCAATTATGGCCTGAAGTTTAAAAAATGGTGCTAAAATAACTAATCTTTTAATTTGTTACAAAAATAATCCAATGTAACCTTCCTATTAACAACACTGAAGTGGAAGCCATGTCAACTTTTTTGTATATGCCATGAGGCTTCCAAATGTACAATATTTTCTAACTAATTAATATTTAGTTTATTAAATCTTAAAATCTAAACCTAATTTTGCTAAATACCTTAAACCAATTTGGTGTGAATTTATTTGGTATTTTTTATAGGGTTTGTCATTGATTGTTGAGCTCTAATTGTGATTATTTCAACCATGGTTCTCTTACTACTTCCTTTCCCATCGTTGCTCCAATATGTTTACTGCAATTGCGATTGCTTGTTCTTCCTAGGACTTTGTAATTTTTAATTTGTTCTTATTGTTAATTTGTTCTTATTGTTACAAAGCTAAGTCGACGTCAATGTTTATCAATACTAAATTAAAAATCCTTAGATGTCATATAGTTTCTTAAGTTCTTTGTTTGATATATGAATATGATACAAAATGCTGTGATAAATAAACAAATGAAGCAGATGTTTCCTTTATTAACCATTGATATTGGAAGGTTCAAATTTGTTGCTTAGTTATATTCCATATCATAGTCTTTTTTTTTGATACACTTATTGAGCAAAAAGTATTAGTTCTAACCTAGATTAACTATACTCCAATCATAGTCAGTTCTGGATTTTTTTTTTCTTATTTGAGTTAGAAATTTAAACTAGTGAAGATTTCATTAAAACATCTATTTAAGCTTCCCTTAATTTTTGTTCAGAGACTGATAAGTTTAAGAAAGTGTGTTCAATCATAAGTAATCCATACACTGTATGATTTCCCTTTTAAAGGTGTTAGCACCATTTCCTTTTTACTAGTATGACAATCTAAAAAGTCTATCAGGTCTATAAAGTTGTTCTTTAATTTTAAAGGAGTCAGAAGTTCCACGTGAAATCCTAATGGTACTAATTTTGATGGTACTTTAATCATAAAAGTGTATCCTTATACCTAGTGTTGGTTATAATGAGAACTAATACAACCTTCATATTTATTTCATTCCTAATGATATATGTAGCCTAACTTATCTCTTGTGTTTAATGTTTAATATGTTTTTTTTGGAAACTAATATTGAAATCTTTTGTTTGAAACTAACACTAAAATTCTTTGTAATGCAAATGTTGGTCAGTTTTGAATTTCATAATGGTGGGGTATTGGAAAGAAATAAAGAAAAAAATATGTTAGGGGAAATATCAAAAGGAAGAGGCTATTGATGTTTATGAACTTAGTATGTTACTACTAAAAGGAGTATCGCAAGATAAAGGATAGAGAGTTCTATCTATGTTTTACAAATTTCAAAAAGAGTCAATGACATGTTTGAAGGAGTTGAGTTTACACTAAGATAAGGAAATGTTGTCGATGCTTCAACATATAGAAGAATTGAACAACTACAAAGTTGAAATATATTATGAGTATGGTTATGATAATCTTACAATTGATGGTGAAGAAATTGATTTTGATGTCAACAATAAAGAGGAGTTATTCCAAGTTCAGGTGGAATAAGATGATGAACATTTTATTGTTATAGAGTTGAGTGAATCATAAAATGATATAGGCGATGAAGGAATTTTTGCTATTGATGATGAAGAATATGATAGTGTGAGAGCTAATAAGAAGAAATAGGAAGAAGGTAGGTAGGAGGTTTGAATGTGAAGATATTGTGGATGTGGTTGGAAATAGTGGGAATCATTGCAATGAATAGACATGAAATATTTTTAGTTTGAATTTGGCAAGAAGTTTAAGGACGAGATTCAGTTTAAGGAGGCAATAAAAAATTATGCAATTACAAATGGATATAATGTTTAAATGACATTGTCTAGTGTGAGAATGGAGGCTGTTTGTGATCAATTGTCCCTTTATGGTTTATGCTAGTTGGATTGGAAACCAAAAAACCTTTGAAATTAAGATATTGAAAACAAGCATACTTGCAAGAAAGTGCAAAGAAACAAGCAAGCTAGTAAGAAGTGAATTGTAAAAGAATTCTTACACAATTTTAGGAGGAACTCAAATCAACCAATTTTAAAGGAAGTATGCATTGCAAGTGACTAAATCTCAATGTTATAGGAAAAATGAGAAGCTATTATGATGCTATAAGTATTTGTGGAAGGGCATTAAATGAAATTATGGGCTTATAGACGAGAATTGAGACTAGCTAACAAAGAAGACTAATTAATTATCCAAAATGAACTTGATAAAAATTATGGACAATTAATATTTAAGAGGGTTTACATGGGATTTATCGCATTAAAGTATGGTTTCCTTGGTGGTTATAGAAAAATAATATGACTAGATGGATGCTTTTTAAAGACTTTTCTTAGAGGTGCTTCATTAACTATAATTGGCCATGATGGAAATAATTAGATGTACCCTATATGTTAGGTTATGGTTGAGGGAGACAATTACCAACTTAGCATTGTTTTTTAAGTCTTCTTAGCAAATATCTAAACTTAAAGTGGGAATTTATGGAATTTTGTAATTGACCACTAAAAGGCGAATTCTTTTTTTAAATACATGTTTTAAGTTATTATAATTATTCGTATCATTTACTTGTACGTATTTTTTGTATTATCATACTTACTTTATATTGTTTTGTGCATTCATTTATTTTTATGGTTTAGTAGATGAATTGAAGAATCTCTTCTTAAAAGTTGAGTATAGAAATGTGCCCAATATGTCCATGCTAATTAATCTAAATTGCATAAAGGCCACATATGCAAGCATTTATTTTGGCAAGTGAATAGTTGCACTATAGAAGTGGAATTTGAGAAAATACTGGTTTAATTGAATAATGTTTCAAAAAAAGGCTTATGATGACTTCAATGCATAGAATCCTAATAATTTTGTGAAAGCATTTGTCAACACAAGACTAAAGTGTGAAATTGTTTGCGACAACATATCAGAGACATTTGATGGATTCATTTATGAAGCCCGATCAAAAAGCTTGATCAATATGCTTGAGGGTATTCAAATTGCTTTAGTTACACAAATTCATAAAAAAAGAGATATGATGATCAACTCCACCGATGATTTATGTCAAAGAGTGAGAAAGAAGATAAAGGTTGCATAAGAGGAAGCAAGGCATTATATGACCAAGTAAACAGAAGTTTGATGTTTGAAGTTATGGATTTTACAAATAAGTTTATTATTGGTTTACAAGCAAGAGCATGACACTGTAAGGTTTAGGATTTAACAGGAATCCCATATAGGCATGCATTTACTTGTATATCATACCAGAGGAAGGATATTAATGGGTATGTGAGTCATACAAATATGGATGTTATGTAAAGAGTTATTAGTATGCCATACAATCTATTAGTGATATAAAATTTTGGTTGAAAACTGAAAACTTACAAACGATATTACCTCTATATATTAAGAAGATTCCTAGAAGGTTGAAAAAAGCTAAAAGAAGGGATAAAGATGAAGAACTATGGAATTAAAACAAGTTGAGCAAAGTTAGAGTACATATGAGGTGTTCATATTGATTTGAATTTGATCACAATAAAGGGGGATGAAAAAAGGAACAATCTCCAAGGTAACCTGAAATTGCTAAGGTACTTGTATTCTTATTTATTATTTTATACAAGCTAAATATTCTTACAAATTGTATGTGTATAATGTACTGAAAAGAAGGAATACCACCAAAAAATCCGATGCCTACATCCAACATTGACAGCGGTGTAAGAAGAAAAGATAGACAATCAATATCTACAGGATCCAACACTACAACGTCCGTCTTAATAAGGGAGAAGAGGGTGGTAAGTGAATATTCACTTTTATTTTTTAATTTTTCTTAACTTGTTTTTACATATCATAAATATTTATTTATATATAAGCCGCTTAAGGATATTGAGTAACATTTGGAGAACTTAGTAGAAACACTTATTTTATGGTTTGTTACCAAATTATAATTTTTTGGCTATTTTTGTTATTTTTCTTAATTCTTGATATTATATACTATTTGTTTATAACATTTTATAGATGGGTGGAAGTTAATTTCAAGTATTTGAGCCACCTCAACTTTCTCAAAATACAAATGTTCAAACAATAACCACAAACAGAAGGAGATTTAAAGTAAAGGTAAAAAAAATCATCTCCAAGAAAATCTGTAGTTGATGATGGTGAATCTACAATAAAAATGAACCTTGTTTAAATATTATTTTATAAATTGGATATATATTTGAACTTTGTATTGTGAATTTGGAGAAGGATTTGAACTTTGCTAATTAGTATATTATGTTGGATTGATTTATTTATGTTTTCTAAATTGGTATATTACGTTGTCTTTTTGCAAATTGGTATATTATGTTGGAATTTTAACAAATTTGTATATTGTGTTGTGTTTTGCAATTTGGTATATTATGTTGGATTGATTTATTTCTATTTTTCAAATTGATATATTGCATTGTATTTTGCAGATTGGTATATTGTCTTGTCTTTTGCAAATTGATATATAGTATAAGAATTTTAAAAATTGAGGTATGTGCGACAATACATCTTCATAACCCACGAGGACTTATCACACAATTGTATTTTGCAAATCAGAATAACTTTGTCATATAAATATTTATAAATACATTAAATGCTCCCAAAATACATAACTAGCAGTTTTAATGATATGAATATAAACTAATAAAATATAAGCAAACAAAAGCTCTGTCCCAAAGAGCAATATTTGCTAAGATGCATCTGACGCCCACAAAAAAAGTCATATGGAACCTATAAAACAAAAATAAAGCATATATCAAACTTCTATGAAATTTTGAAATGTTTGCGAATTATTATATAAACTCACCTCTTGTGAGCAACAATGAAACTTGTGGATAAAATTCTTATCCTATCCTATGGAAGACGTTTATCAAAAATTTTTACAATAACAAAATCATAACTATTTTACCAAAACCATATATCTATAAAACACTTACAATTTAAATGATCATTATTCAATTTTATAAGATTAACATCATAGAAGCTATAACTGAAATAATCAAAATGCACTAATAAAAATGTAAGGGCAATATTGTAACACACTACTATTATAGAGCATATACTTACATCTAGAGGACATTTAAGAACATACCCTATGAGAATGGCATATTAGAGCAATCAAATTCACTATTATGGCATCATACAGAACAAAAGTGATCATAAGTTCAACATTTCTCATTTCATTTCACAAACATCATTTACATTGTCATTTCATCTCATAATCCATATATGTACATTACAAAAACATCTGATAGTTTACTGTTCTTTACAAAATTATCTAACATGAAATAAGATGCTAACATAAACAATTTGTCTAAACTCCTTAGACATCAGTCGACAAGACCTTTGAGCCATTCTTGATTTCAAAATTGACAATGCTAGACTGTTACTAGATTGTCTTAGAAGCTAGGTCTCCTCAATACCTAAAAAACGATGTTGCACTTTTGATGAGTTTTGCGAACTCAGTGAGTGAACCATCATTGTTATGCTCACTAGAGTCAAAACACATCACAAGTATACAACCAAATTCACAAGTATATCACATCAGCTTGAATCAATTCCCATAAATTTTTGTATACAAAATCACACTATACATTATACCTCAGTAAGCACATTATAATACAAACATGTCATATAATCTCTTCAGAACAATCCAATATTTCACCTCAATCATTCATATCATCAACATATATACAAGTATTGCAGATCACTATATCAACAAAATTCAGAACTTTTTTTCAATCATTCACATGTACACAAACATAGCATAATATTATATCAACTCAATTTAGTCATTCTTTACAATGATTTACAGGATACATATAAAGATATATATGCAATGCACACGAGACTCCACTTTCATTTTTATTTTATTGTGACTGAGCGCCTATTTAACTATTTCGTATCCATTGTGAATACTGGACTCATTTTAGATACTGTCCTGTACTCATTGTGGATACCAAGCTCATAAATCATTAATCCTGTAGCTCTGTGTGCACATTTATGAGCTTTAAGCTCTTTTTCACATTGGTCACTTCAGTCACACCTCTTTTATCTGATCATGCATATCAATGTAATGAAAATGCATCAAAACACATATTATGCTATTAATAACTCTCATTCAGTGTGCACATCATATAGCACATTCATTGTTGGATCCCGCTTCCAGAACCCAACCTTGCCGTGCAAAACATCATTAAACATAAGATCATGATCACATCTTAAGCTTGGTTCCTTGAAAATCTCATCTTGCTTTGATACCACAGATGTTGGGACTTGATTTTTGAAACCGGAGCCCAACCTAGAAATCATAATTCGAAAACATGTACTGAAACGTGAGTGGACTTGCACTTACTCAAAGGGGTGGAAACAAACCAAAGAGAAATTCATGGAATCAAATCGGATCAAAATCGAATGGCTCAATCGAACTGAAACAATTT
>JANZLD010000005.1:76261564-76272644 GCA_026413575.1 Erythroxylum carthagenense | reverse complement strand
TGTATAATATATCAATATGGACTATTTTGCAATTTTTAAAAAATTTAGGGACTATTTTATAAATTTAAAAAATATCCAGAAACGGTACCCGATACCGACCGGTACCGGTATAGTTCCGTTCCAGAGCTTAATCCGGTACCGAGCTCGGTACGGTATTAATAACATTGCTCTAAAATCATAACATTAGAAATTTCAAATAACAACAATTTATTTATTTATATTAATATTAATTTTTACAATTTTTGCATATAAATAATAATCATAATTAAAATAAAAAAGATCATTTAATCATTATAAAAATTATAAAATTAAGGAGAATATAAAGTACTTAAAATGTTACAATTTCATCATATAATAAATAATAATTACATAAAAACATCTATCAGTTTGGGGTAAGGCTGCTTACTACTAGACCTCCCCAGCCTCTATATATCAGTGAAATTTTCACTAAGTTGTGTTGTTATTGTTGTTTTTATAACTAAATCAAAATATCAAACAAAAAGAATAATAAAGATCCAATACTCTTTAAATATTACAATTTATAATAAGAATTTATGTCGAGGAAACGACCAACTAGAAGTGAAACTAGAAACAAAAATATTTACAGTTATATTTATATTACATATATAGAATTTAACATACACATCAAATATAAATAAAATTAAAAGAAGAGGAGAAATGAAAACCTAGAACTTTTTTCAATCAAATATCTACTCAAATCGAATTGCTCTCAATTTTTATTTAGTACAAAATTCTCACTATTGAGAAGAGTCTCAATATCACAATCATTCAAATTTATTGCACCAAATGACATATCAATATTTTCCCATCCAAGATTATCTTCCAAGTCATTTTTATCTATCAAGCTTGGTTCCTAAAAAAACCTATCCACTAAAAGATCGATAGGGTTAAGGCAAATTAGATGTATAGAACTACGTGTTTTATTAAGAGTCTTAGTGAACAAATAAAATAAAATAATTAAAAATTACGAGAAATTATATTTAATTTAATAATGATAATAATATACCTTTCTCAAAGCTTTAAATTGTATCAAGCAAAGATCAAGTCGTTCAATCTTTTGTGTTACAATCTATTCCTTTTCTTAGAATGGATGAATGTAACTAATTCCTTTCACACTTTTTTGCACTCATACATTGACTAATAATTCGAATTGCAAATATTTGTAATTCTAAAACACCTCTTTTGAGTTAGTCCTACCACGCAACTGTAAGATGTCAAAGGAACATTATAAACAAAATAAAGTGGTGATTAATTTTTAACAAGTAACAAAACTAAAAAATAAATACCTGGATTAATTGTGTCTTTTTTACGAATAGCAATGGGCTTCCCAAAATTACTAGAAGTATCCTTATAAATCTCCACTTATATGCTTAGGAGATTTTGCATCATGTCATGAGCAACACTTGTATGTTCAATCCTCCTTATCTTAGCTTATCATCTTTTTGTTAATTGGTTAATAGCTAAATAAAAATATAACCATGGTTTTCATTGTAATGTTTGTACTAGTTTTTACTATTGTTAATAAATTTTATTGAATTTTAAAAAACAATTGTTATAATAGTTAATATCATTCCCTTATTAACTTCATCTTTCTTTGTAAAACTTGGTCTGAAATAGATATTAAGATTAAAAAAAGCCCCAAGTGCAAACAATATAGAGTAAAGTTGTCGTTTCCATCTCTCATTTTTTGATTACAAGATAAGGTGTGTATAAAGAAGACTTATTTTTCACATTGGCCTTAATTGCTTCCTTTGCCTTCTCTATAGCTTCATAAAAATAACCTATTGTTGCCTTCTCATCCATCGTTGTTGCTTCTTTGTCTACTAGTTTCATCCCCAACTCTCCATCCCTCATTGTTGCTTTCGTGTCGTCGTTGTTGCTTTTTCATCCAACTCTATATAGCTAGCTCCCTACTCGTCTTCATTGCTTAAGTGTCACAATTGTTTACTTCATCTTCTTCATCTCCTCAGTCCTCACTTCTCAGCCGCATCTTGTGGTCCTGCCTTCCTCTACTTTAATGTTTTATATGTGAAACTGTGATTTTCCAAAGAAGGTTAATGAATGAACTAATCATGGTTTTTTTTGAAAGGATTGAACTAATGGTGTTATTGTAAAGAAAGAGAGTGGGTGGACAAAAAAAAAAACAGAACAAAGTTCTCACACATAAAATTTATCAAACATCTGAAAGGTAAACTTAAGATATAAACTTCAGATAATTTTTATTCAACTTGTGTCTCTTTAAATACAAGTAGAAAAGATAACATAATATCATAAATTAAAGCAATGACAAGCACGTTCAGAAAATGCTTCTTCAAATCAGGACACTAAGTGACTAACTTTTGACTAAGTAAGAAACTTGGAACTAACATGACTAACAAACTTACTAGATTTCTATATTAATCCCTAATGTACTCCCTTTTAATGCAAAAGTCTATAACACCCAATTTATCTCTAAAATAAATGAACTTCTCTAACGAAAGAGACTTTGTGAACAAATCACAACTTGGTTTTGAGAACTACAATGCTCCATCTTGATATTTCCTTTAGCAGCCAATTCTCTTATAAAATGATGTTGAATGTCAATATGTCTTGTGTGATTGTGATGAACTGGATTCCTTATCATTGCAATGGTCGATTGATTATCACAGAAAATTATTGTAGCCTCCTTTTGATGTTATTTCATATCACCTAAGATTCTTCTCAACCATATAGCTTGACATGTTGTTAAAGTGACAACTATATACTCAGCTTCAGAAGATGATAATGCAATGGATGACTGCTTCTTTAAACACCAAGAGATGGTATTTGAGCCCAGCTTGAACAAATATCCACTTGTACTCTTATGGTCATTAGCAAAACCTGCCCAATCGTTATCTAAAAAACTAAATAACTTTAAATTATTGGAGTTAGAATACCACAAACCATAAGAACATGTTCATTTCAAATATCTAAACACCCTTTTTATAGCACCATAATCCATTTTACTTGGATTTTGGATGAACTGAGACAACAGAGTTGTAGCTTGTAAGATGTCGGGATGACTATTTGTGAGATACAACAAACTTCTGATTAAACTTCGATATATCTGTGCATCAACCTTTTCTTCTCCATCATCCAAGTTGAATATCTGGTTTATGATCATTGGAGTTTTAACTGGATTACTATTTTTCATATTAAACTTCTCTAAGAGATCATTGACATATTTTTGTTGAGAGATAAAAATTCTAGTTTCATCTTGCCGCACTTCTAACTACAAAAAATAGCTCATAGAACCCAAATCAGTCATTTCAAATTCAGATATCATAATCTTCTTGAAATCATTAATCAAGGCAATACTATTTTTAGTGTAAATCAAATCATCCACATAGAGACAAACAAGTAATATCTCATCAACTCCATTGGTTTTGACATACAATGCGGGCTCGTTTGCACTCTATTGGAACTCATTTTTGCTAAAGTGTCCATCAATCCTTTCGTACCAGACCCTTGGGGCTTTCTTGAGTCTATAAAATGCTTTCTTCAATTGATACACCTTCATTTCATCTCCTTTAACTTCATAACATTGACACTACTGTATCTACACACTTTGCTCCAGAAAGCCATTTTAAAAAGCTGATTTCAAATCAAATTGATGCATTTTCCATTTATAGTAAACAACAATAGATAACATAGTACGAATAGTATCAAATCTAGCTACAAGAAATAAGGTTTTTGCAAAATCGATACCTTCTTGCTACATGTATCCCAATGCCACTAGCCTTGCTTTATGCTTCAATATTGACCCATCTGGCTTGTATGTGAGTTTGTACACCAATTTAAGCCCTATAACTTCCTTTCCTGTTGGTAATTCAACTAGTATCCAAGTCTTATTTCTTTCCAAGGACTTCATTTCTTCATCCATAGCATCATGCCATGCAGCGCTCTTTACAACTTCTCCAAATGAACTTAGATCTTCAATTGTTGCAAGTTGGCACCTTTCGGTTTGCTCATAGATCTCTTTGAGTGATCTCCATTTTCTAGGAGGTGTCCTAGACGGAGAGGAGATAGGCGTAGTTGACTTTGAAGAGCTAGGGGTAAAGCTAGGTGTGGAGGGACTTGAACCACCATGATCATAGTCATTTTCTTCAACTGCTAACTCATTAGCAAACTCATCATTCCCTTGAATAATGGTTGAAAACTTCTGCATTTCATCCAACTCCATGTATTCTTTTCATTAAATACAACATCACGACTTATTAGTAATTTTTTAGAAATAGGATTGTAAAATTGATAGTCTTTAGTTTCCAAGCTATATCCCACAGATATGCATTTTGGACTCTTTTGTGATGGTACAAGGACATAAGCAACACACCCAAAAATTTTAAAATGTGTTACCTTTGGTTTCCCCCCATAAAAAGCTTCAGATGATGTTTGATTGGATAATGTTAAAGTTGGACTACGATTGAGTAGATAGGTTGCTATGTGAATTGCCTTAGCCCAAAATTTTTTTGGTAGGTGTTTGGCCTTAAGCATACTCTTTGCCATTTCAACAAGATTTTGATTTTTCCTCTCTGCCATTCTGTTTTGTTGAGGGGTGTAATTAGCTGTCAACTACCTTTTAATGTCCATCCTTTCACAAAAATTATCAAATTTTGTGGAAATAAACTCACCACCTCGATTTGTCCTTAATACCTTTATTGCATTACCACTTTGCTTTTCAGTAGATGACTTAAATTTCTTGAAGATTGAAAACACCTCTGATTTCTCCTTGACAAAATAAACCCAAATTATTCGACTGTAATCATCTACAAAGACCACAAAGTACTTGTTATTATTGAGAGAAGGTATGTGCATAGGTCCATAAACATCTCCATGTATCAATTCAGCTGGCCTTGAAGCTTTCATAGCTACTTTTTTTCATAGCTACTTTTTGGAAAAAGATCTCTATATTGCTTTCCAATCACACAACTTTCATGTACTGCATCAACTGGCTTTACATAGGCAAACCATCCATAAGCTTTTGATTAGATAGCATATTCAGGCTTTAAAGTTAAGATGTCCATACCTATAATGCTATAACCAATTGTCATCTTCTAATGACACTGCGAGTGCTTTCTTTTCATCAACGGCAAGTGGAAACATGTTATTTCTAGCTATTGGAACCTTAAACAACAAGGTCTTCTTGGTTTTATAAGAAAAAACTGCACATGAAAAATCTTCAAAAACTAAAGAATAACCTTCTCTCCAAAATTATTCAACTCTCAATAAGTTTGAGTCCAAGTCTGGAGCATAAAGAACATCCTTGATGCAGCTGGTTCCACAAGGATTCATCTTCACAACTCCTTTGCCTTAAGAATTATGGATCATTTCATCACCCATCTTCATTGTTGTTTTGATTGACCTATCCAAGCTGATAAATGCCTCTAGTTTGGCAGTCATGTGATTACTACAACCACTATCTATAGACTATAAACCATAATCATTATCTTTTGCAGTGAAACAAACAAGAAACAAACTTTCAGGCTCATTATCTTTTTCTTCTACAAACTTGCTTGTTTTTCATCATATTTTTCTATATGACCAGGTCTATCATAATAGCAACACTTGAACTTACAATTTTGAGTTTCTCCTTTAATGTGGGATGCATTTGAATGTTGACTTCTACCATTTGATCGTCCACCTCCTCTATTTCCTCTGCCTCTTCTTCTTCCTCGAAAAGAATATCCTCCATGATGGTTGTTGTTGTTCCTTCACTCATAGACAGCTTCATTGTCTTTAAAAACTTACATCATTGTTTGAAAAACCTTCTCGGTAGAACTCTCCTCATAGCTTTTCTACTTATCTTCGTGGGATTGTAAAGAGCCTAAATGCTCATCAACAGTTAAGACACTTTAGTATTTTGATTCCTTTATGGCAGCAACAACAGATTCATATTTTTGCGACAAACTTCACAATATTTTTTCAACAACCTTTTGATTAGACACCTGCTCACCATACTTTCTCATCTCATTAACTATTTCCATAAGATTGTTCGAATAGTCATGAATAGACTCTTCGTTTTTAATAATGTAGCTTTCAAACTTCCTACGAAGTGTCTGAAACTGACTGTAAGCACTTTCTCTATGCCTTGATATCCATTCTTGAGTGCATCCCAAGCATCTTTTGCCTTTCTTGTTGTAGAAATTCAAGAAGAGAAAATTACATCAACTACAGTCTGTTGAATGAAGAAAAGAGCCTTAGTGTCTCTCTTTCTCGTCTCTTTAAGGTTATATGTTGCTACACTTTCTTCAGTATAGTCTTTCTCCACTAACTCCCATAGATCTTAGGAGGTAAAGAGAGTTTTCATCTTTGTACTCCAAACCTCATAATTGTTGCCCTGAAAAATTGGAATGACAGGTTGTGAAATGTTCATTCCATTTGATATGTTAGCCATCATAAGAATTTACACAAGCCTATAAGAAGGCTTTGATACCAGATGTAAAGAGAGAGAGTGGATGGACAAAAAAAAAAGAACAAAGTTCTCGCACAGAAAGTTTATCAAACATCTGAAATGAACACTCAAGGTATAAACTTTAGATAATTTTTATTCAACTCGTGTCTCTTTAAATACAAGTAGAAAGATAACAGAATATCATAAATCAAAGCAATGAGAAGCATGTTCAGAAAACGCTTCCTAAATTGGGACACCAAGTAACTCACTTTTGACTAAGTAATAAACAACGGTAAAATGGAACTTACGTGACTAACAAACTTACTAGATTTTTGTGTTAATCCCTAACTTTTATGCCTATGAATCTATGGGTACGATTGGTAAATAAGAATGAAGAGTGAAGACGTGGAATGGATATGTAACTTTCTTTCTTAATTTTTGCTTATTTGGTTGTTATTAATGATAAGATAATGATTGATAAAATTGGAATGAATTTTAAGTAGTCATGAATTTGTATTCTTAAGGTAGGTGTGTGTATGATCTGGAATCAGATATTAGGAATAACAAATAAATAGTAATATACATCATTTTGATTGATTCTTATTAGGATATTATTATCAACGTTGCACATTAATTTATTAATAATTATTTTATTTTATTTCAATGATTTTTTATCATAAAATATGTTCAATATAGTTTTTAATTTTATTCTTATAAGAAAAATCATACATAATTATTTAAAAAGTAATAATTTTTGAATCTTTAAAAATAATTTAATTATTTATTTATTAAATAATTATTAATTAATTAATAATAATAATAAATATTTTAATTACTTATTTACAAAATCAGTCGCCTAATAATCAAACATAAGTAAAAAAATTTCATTACCATTCTTAATATTTTATACCAAACACTGATATAACTATTAACTTCTATAATTTCATTTCTAGTATTTGCATAACAAACACACATAATCAACAATGTCATTCGTATTGCGATTCCTACTTTTTATTATCATTTTTATTTTTTATTCCAATTTCTTTATTAATGGTGACCAAATGAGACTTATGTGTTTTGTGTTGTTACATGTTGTGTGATTATGAGTCATATGTTGTGTGGTCATCGGTTAGTAGTGTGGCCGTGTAGGAGTAGGTTAGTAGACACTAAACAGTTGGTTGTGTCTTGGCTCTTATGTGTGGCTTTTGGTTATTTTACAGTAGTATGGGTGTGGCTGGTGGTGTGTAGATTAGTGACTTAGTGTTGATGTGGGTGTATGACTTTTGGTTTTTCATTTTTTGCGATAATGCAATCTACAATTTTATATAGTGCCAATGTGCCATAAAATTAAAGACTTAGTAATTGTATAATCAATAATGTGATACCTGAATACTTGATAGTTGATAATTTGATATAATGACATGTGAAATTGTGGATTGAGATTGAAAAAAGTTTACAACAAGTGATGCATCATTAAGTATTTGGAATTTGTGATTTTTATCAATTACAAATTTACATTTTACAAGTTTATAACTGAAATTAATAAATAAATTTTACAACTTTGTTTAGTTATAGATTTTATAGACAACCAATAATTAAATTTTAATTTTGTGAATATTAATTATTTTCTCAATAATTATATCTAAATTATACAGAATAGTGTGATTTTTATTTCATTAATCATTATATTTAAACTTTCATTACTAATATATTTAACTAGTTTCCTTAATTAGTTAATCTTACACTAAACTAAAAGGATTCATTTGTAATATAAAAGTTAAAGTTTAAGGATTATTTATGTGTGTGTGTGTTTATTCTTTATGGTTTATGTAAGAAACTAAAAAGAATGATATTTATTTGTAATATTGATTTAAAAGTCAGAAAGATGTGAATTTATGGTTGAATTTTTTAATCATATATAATGAGTTATACTTGTAAGTTTATGGTTGAAATGTTGAATTATGTAATCGCACAAAAATAGGTATAGTTATGGTTATGGTTATGGTTGAATTTTGAAATCACTCTATATAAGTTATAGTCATGATTTAATTATGTAATCATACAAAATAGGTTACAGTTATGAGTTATGTTTGAATTATGTAATCACACAAAATGAGTTATATGTGTAAATTTATGGTTGATCTATGTAACCACACAAAATAAACTATAGTTGCGAAAATGTAACAATCATTTATATAAGCGAAGTTCACTTGAATTTCTATATCATATGAATGTTAAGAAGATGTTGTTTGCTATATTTCTTCTTGTTATTTTACACAACTTATTCTCGATTTTTAATGTCATTAGTAGTTAGTAATAACGATTCTTGGACTATTGCCTTTGAATATAAGATGCATGTATATTTCTAAAGTTCAAGTTATGTGTATGTTTTTGGAATTTTGCATTTGTTTTGGGTTAAGTGATAGACATTGTTTTGATAACAATTGATAATAACTTTATTAATTTAATTTTGACATATAATTTTATTTATTTTACAGATAAATGAAGAAAAGTTCAAGTACTCGTGATAATTCAATATCTTCATGTTTAGGAAGATTTAAAGATCTGGCTTGAGCTCACTTTAGATTGGTTACTAAAATAAAGAAACATAACATTTTTATGTATTATAACAAGCGTTTCAAAGGTGGAGGAATCATCAGATGAAAGAAACATTTAGTTAGAGTCAAAGGTGGTGTGGAGCCTTGTAAGAAAGTAAGTCACGATGTGAAATAGAAAATAAGGACTTTGTTTAAAGAGTATCAACATGAGAAAGATATAAGGAAAAAATTGAATTATGAAATTGGTAGTGGAAGTTTTTTGTTGGTGATCAGGATGATAGCGGGGATGTTGAAGGTGATAATATTCTTATACATAAAAAAGGAAATGTTGCACCTGATGTTAGAAAAAGAAGAAGATAGTTGTCTAATTTTTATGCATTACAAATAATTCTTGGAACTCAGCCTTCAATCCTTAGTGTCTTACAATCTAGAGAAACGACTCATAACATAAAAGTGGCAATGACTAGGTGGTGGTATAATTCAAGTATAACATTTAATGATGCCCAGTCTTATTATTATCAGCTTATAGTGGATAATATTGCCTCTTATGGTCCAAGATACAAAGTTCTTTCAATTGATGACTACAGAGGTAAACTTTTGAGTGACTCTGTTTATAAAATAAAAAGTTATTTAGATGAAAGAAGAATGACTTAGGCTATTTATAGATGCTTAATCATATGTGATGATTGGACAAATAGAAAACAAGAGCCTACTATTAATTTTTTGGTTTATTTTGCAAAGGAGAAAATGCTTTTGAAGTCTCCTTATACATTTAGCCTTGTTAGGAATGTTGATAATCTATTTAAGATATTTAATGAGGTTGTGAATAAAGTTAGGTCAGAAAATGTTGTTCAGTTAATTGCTAGCAATGATGCTACTTATAAAGCAGCTAGAAGAAGATTGTAAAGCAAATATAATTCTTTTTATTGTACTCTTTATATTGCACATTGCATTGACCTAATATTGGAAAATATAAGATGTACTAAATATTTATATATTATTGATGAGATCGTGTGGAAAGAAAAAAGATAACTAAGTTCATCTACAATCGTGTATAAGTCCTGAATTTAATGTGAAAAGGATTTTATTAATGATAGGAATTTGTGTAGTTTTGCTATTACAAGATTTGTAACTAATTTATTATCACTTTAGTATTTTATTATGATGAATTTGGAGTTAAGGAAAATATTTACAAGTAATAAGTGAATTACTTCTCAGTATGCTAGGTCTAATGTTAAATTAGAAGTTTTTCAAATTATATTTGAAGATCATGAAATTTGATCCCAATGTCAATTTATCATCCGAGTTTGTGAGTCTTTAATAAGGTTAAAGAAGAGTTGAAGCCTTAGAGCAACGACAGAGAAGAAGAGTTTTTGAGAATTTAACAAAATCAGGTTTACATTTTAAGATTTAATAACAAATAATAATTAGTGAAAAAATATTGTAAATGTTGAAGCCATATCATGCATACAAACAGTTAACGTGGCATGTTATGTCGGAATCGGAAATGTTGGACTATTTTTACAATAAATTAAAATTTTAAATATTTAATATTTTTAAAATGTTACAAAATAAAGATATAGATTTCTTTTTTAATTTACTGAAAAATTAAAGAAGGCTTTAGTTCAGGAATGTGGATACCATTTTGTACCAACAGGTATCAGACCAAAATTGATATGAAATAAAGAGTCAGTTGTACCGGGTTTAAATACCAATTGATATTGGCTTGTTTCGAATGGTAACGGTCGGTACCAGCCGATATTCAAAATATCGACCAAATATTTGCCAGTACCTAAAATTTTAAAAAATAGGAAGACAATTTTGCAAAATTATCAAAAAATATTAAAATATCCCTCCCTCCCTCCCTGCCTTTTTTTAAATTTTTTTAATTAGTTATTTATTTACTTCAACTTTTTTAATTATTGTGAAAATTTTAATTTTTGTTTTTAAAATAATAATAAATATTATTATTATTATTAATTATAATTAAATAAAACATAAAATAAATTATTTTTATTTAAATTTATTTTAATTTTATATAATATTTATTAATAAAGGTTAAGGAAAATATTTTATTTTTAAAATAAATAAT
>JANZLD010000005.1:76248187-76261242 GCA_026413575.1 Erythroxylum carthagenense | reverse complement strand
AACGAACTATTTTGTAATTTTTTAAAAATTTAAAAATTATTTTATAAATTTAAAAAATTACTTAAAATAATACTTGATAATAACTAATATTAATATAGTACTGTATTAGAACCTAATTCTACGGTATTCATACATCGGTGTAGTTATCCAATCCATAACGACGATCGTTTTTTCTAGTGCCGGATTATTTGTAGCGTGGTCAAACGACGGCGTAGCGATGATCTGAAAGCAGAAGAAACACGTGGTCGAATAGAAAGAATAAACCTAAGCAAGAACAAGCAAATAAGAAAATCGCAGAAACGAACGGTGTTGATAAACCTAAATCCTTCTCTCTATCTCATCTCAGTCGTCTCCTGGCTCCTCTCTTCTCCAGCGTCCGATCCCTTCTCTTTCCTCTCAATCTCGTTCACTCGCGCCCTTTTTTACAAACTCGGCTCTCCCCTCAGGTAACGTATCATAACACGCGCGATACCATCACACGCTATACGCCGCCTCTCTCTGTCTCTCTCTCTCTCTATCGCCGTCTACTTTCTCTTTATGCCGTTCACCGGTGGTTCTTGTTCCGACTTAGGGTTTCCATGGCGGCGGAGGCACCGACCAGCCCCGGCGGCGGCAGCCATGAGAGTGGCGACCATAGTCCTCGTTCCAATTCCAACGTTCGCGAGCAAGATAGGTACCTGCCCATCGCGAATATCAGTCGGATCATGAAGAAGGCTCTTCCTGCTAATGGAAAGATTGCCAAGGACGCCAAAGAGACCGTTCAAGAGTGCGTTTCCGAGTTTATTAGTTTCATCACCAGCGAGTACGGTTCTCTTGTTTTTTCGTTGATCTTCACCCGTTCTTTAAATCCGGTTACTAGTGAGATTGATATGCGGATTTCATGATTAGTCCGGCGGTTTTTGGTGATTATTGATGTGCAGAGCAAGTGACAAGTGCCAGAGAGAGAAGAGGAAGACGATTAACGGCGATGATTTACTCTGGGCCATGGCCACGTTAGGGTTCGAGGATTACATCGACCCTCTTAAGGTTTACCTAACTCGATATCGAGAGGTACTCTTTTTAAGTTTTATGTGACATTACTTGGGGATTTAGTTTCTGGTGCAAGTTCCTTTTCTATTAACATTGTATTATTTAATTCCACAACATAAGATCCAAGTAACCTATTGGAGTTTTTCTTTTTGTTGCTCATGTGGGTCGGATGGATGATGCAGATGGAGGTATGTAGATATTCTCTTCAACATGCTTACAAGTGAGTCTATTTTGCGAATTTCTGTAGATTCTTAAAATTGGGCTTGTGGTGCCAATAGGGTGATACAAAAGGATCAGCAAAGGGTGGAGATTCTTCTAACAAAAAGGATGCCTTGCTAAGCTCAAATGCTCAGGTGAATTGGAGAAAAATTTCCCTTTTAACTACTTTGACCGGTTTTTTGTCATTGTTGTCACTGCTTTAGTATATTTTTAATTATGCAAATTTAATTGACGGGATTGCTCATCTGACATATGGAAAATAAACATCATTGCAGATTTCTCATCAAGGCTCGTTCCCACAAGCTGTCAGTTATACAAGTGCACAAGTAAGCACTTTCTCCCCGACTAATTGTAGGGGTTCAGATTACCTATTTTCGTTACCCCATGCCTACCCTGTTTTATGAGCATATATCCATTCAATTTTTCTCTGTCCAATTTATTGGATGGATGGATGGATGGTCATAGAACAGAGTAGGCACAGGATAACAGGAACAGGTGATCTGTTCCCCTTGCTGTAGAGATTTTTTTCAGTTGAGGAGCAAAACTTTAATAAATAGAATACAAGAATTCTGTTCAAATAAAAATTTGAATTTATAGTGCATGTTAGGTTAACATTTTAGTTCCGAATAGATAAGCAGATGCTATTGAGGGATTTGTAATGTTAAACATATAACATGTTGGGTTGTAATGTCTTGTTTATGACATCTAATAGGCTATCATAGTTTGGTAGTTATGCTACTTAAGTAGGCTGTCTGTCAAATTGCATAAGTTCAAGCATCCTGTTTTTCATATGAGCTTATTCTTTTTGTCATAGCTGCATATTTGTAGGAACTTACTTTAGCATATGCATTAGTTCACTAGATTTGTTTAGGTATTTGATTGAGATTGAGGATGGGTCAATTCAGCTTTTTGTATACAAGGTTTTAAAAATTTTGACTTAATCCACCAAAAGCATTATAATCCATGTTTTAGTATTCATAGAGTCATGCTTGATGGGGATCGAGTTTTGTTTATCCAACAGTTACAGTTATTATACTGGGAATTGCCTTTTAATATTATTCCCAGTTTTAGAACCAGATTTTCAGCAATGCTACTTTGTTAACATCGTCTTATATATTTCCTCTCATCTATACCATTACCTGATGCTGTCATTTTCTTCTTATTGAAGTGGTCACCGCTATCATCAATATGCTATTTTCACTGCTATCCTCTTCTGTATTCTGTAATAACACTTTTGCAATCTCACAAGCATCCTTGTTCTCACTTTCTATCTCATCCCTTGGAGACTGTATTATCTATATACCCAAAGGAGGTATGGTGTTGGGTGATGGACTTACATGATTTGTAGTTAATTATGAGGGTTGATTACATTTCATGTCACTTGGTCAATATTTGAATCTTTTGAGGCAAGTAACCAAGTCAAGCTGATTTAGAGTAAATGAAGACGTGACTGGGGATACAATGGAAGTCTTTAGTAGTTCCAAGTTTTATCGGGATTTGAGTCAAAATACGCAAAGCATAAATCATATCAATTGGAGTATATATGTTCGTACTAATGTTACATTGATGTACTTGCAAGCATTTGTGTGTTTTATTTGGTTTGTCAATAAGTAACTGCTCCTTTGTTTGTTTTAATACATACATTGTTGTGTTTTTTAATGGGTTCTTCCCGTTAAATTTGTCCTTCTGAATGATTAATTTTCTTTATTTATATGTACTACGAATCTACTTACTAGACTATTAAAATGTGTAGGCTCAGGCCCAGCATCTGATGGTTCCTATGCAAAGGACAGAGTAGATGACTACTCTTATGCCGCCAATTCCATCATTTGGTACTAACTACATATTCAGCGTGCAAAGTAGTTACTGTACTATAGGCATTTATTTAATGCAGTCGCTGGCATCTGGTGGTTTTGGTTTTCATGTATTCGGAGTAATTTACTGAAGGTTTGTATAACTAGGATTTTGCAGTAGATGACTGATGAATTAACCAAGAAATTGGATATGTGATTATTTTGCATAATTGCTCTCTGTATGATGTTCGTCAATGTAACGAAGAGTTTGTGTGTAGACCCGATGAAATTTATTTGCCGTCTGCATACTATGTAGATTCCATTGCTTCACTAATTTTAGCTGTTCTACTTATATAGATTCCATTGCTTCACTAATTTTAGCTGTTCTACTTATATTTAAATTGGTTTATTGTATCTGCTTACTGGCTTGCAAAATCATTTGTTGATTGCATCGTCTCTCTGTGTGGTTTTAATCTCTGCCTGGTTATTGTTGAGTTCAACAAGCCTTTCTCAGGTTTGTGCTTAAAGATATTTTCTCTCTGCTTTCAAGTTCTTGAACCTTCTATTATTTACACACACGATCTTGGTTATCAACATGGGACGCACTCATTCTCTTAGTGTCTATTCGCCACTAACCACTGTTTCTTCCAAATTCTCAACCCATTTGGAGTTCATTTCATCACCAACCCAACTAAGCTGTCTACAATTACCACCCACTAGAACTACACCGACAGTCAGACCCTTTTGTGTACCTTCTTCAACACAACTGAGGATTGGCAACTTTTTACGCTCAAAGCAATCACGTCCCAAACCCGACTTGCCTTTAGTTTCCGAGTTTATCATTCTAATATCAAACATCCAATCTTGGCCTTATATATGCGTCCACTCAAATCACGTGCCGCCGTCCCGCAGCCAAACCCATTCAGCTGCTTTACACCGTCCCTCCCTACTAAATCCGGCCACTATGTTTCGCTTTTTAAGGCTGTTGGGTTAGGGTCTTTTCTTTCTCATCGTATAAAGATTTCTCTTTTTTCTTTAAAAAAAAAGGGATTTTAATTAATAAAGAATGATGTTACAGCTTAATAGATGACCAAGGATATATGCCCTCTAGAATTCAACACAACACAGAAACGCTACCAAATTCAAAGATAAAGTAAAAATACAAAAGACAGGAAGTTCAAACAAGGAAAGCCAGTGAATAGGTGGTGTGTGGTTCTCCAATATAAGGAGTTTATTGACGCCTTTGATTGTTCCAGCGATTAGAGTTCTTATAGGTTGGCCTGTGGCTTTAAGCCTTCTCGAGCTCCTTTTCTTCCAAATGGGTTGAACCGTAAGTCCCATGGCAATGATGTATGTCTTGCGTTAAGCTTTTGGAAGAGATGAATGTGTCGTCAGCCAGTGGATGATATTGGATAGTGAGGTTTCTGAAATATCCCAGCCATAGGACTTGACTTGTTCCCAAACCTGATGAGCCGTCGAATAAAAGAAGAGGTGGTCTCTTGATTTTTCATGTGTTAAACAACGGGACAAGATCTATTTATATCCATGAAGGATATATGATCTGCGGTGCTAAGTTTGTTTTTCATTGTTAGCCAAAGGAGGAAGGAGGCCTTAGGAGGGAGGCTTCTGTGCCAGACAATGCTATTCCAAAAGACCCTAGGAGTCTTCACTCGAAGCAGTTCAATGGTACACTTGTTCGTTAATTGGTGTATCAGTTGATTCCTCCATAAAAATAGATCAAAGCTAGATGAAGGAGGATAATGGGGTTGCAGATAGTTAAGGTAATTACGGAAATTCCAAGAGAGCCCCCTGATGGAGAAGCTAAGCTTGGTGGAGGTGGGAAAAAGTAGAAGGCTAGGATCAGTATTTTGAAGGTGGAAAGTGGAGCCATGATCAAACCAATTATCAAACCAAAAGGAAATTTTGTCGCCATTTCTAATTTTGCAGCAAACATCGTATTGAACCGAATTCTTAAGAAGTATCAACTAGTTAAAAAAATATGAATGTGAAGGAGACGCATTGACTCCCCAATACACCTGCCCTTGAGGAAGTACAAATGGATCAAGCGAACCTATATCGATTGTTTATCCTCGAGGATCCACCATAATCTCTTGAGAAGAAGAGTATGGTTCGTGAGCTTTAATGGAGTGATATTTAAAACCCCTTCCGCCTTTGGAACACATAGGTCCACTCATTTTACCTTAGCAATCCCTCTAGCTTCACTAGAATAGTTCCATAGGAATTTCCTGAATAACTGCTAAACAGTATTGATAGCATTCTTGGAAAGCAAGATATGAGCACTGTTGTATATGTGAAGAGACTTGAGGATGGTTTTAAGAAGTTGGAGTTTCCTTGCATAAGAAAGAGCTTTGTTAATCCAAAGTGTAATCTTTTTTGGATTTTTTTCAATAAGAGGGAGGCATTCACAAAAACGTAGTCTTTTAGTTGATTAAAGGTTTAATTTTGCTAGATTTATGTTATTATTTTTCAGAACTTATTATGGTCTTTTGATTCGCCTTTTTTAATGTTTGAATATTGGTCTAATAATGAGATAAGAAAGTCGTAGAAAAAGGAGAGAAAAATGGAAAACTAGCAGCATAGTTTTTTCGAATAAGTTTTCATTTTTTGTTCAATTTTTAGTCATTTACTGCCATAATATGAATAGAGATCTTATTTGCATAATTATATTTGTCATTTTTACCCTATAAATAGTAAGTTTGTGTGATTTTTCTCTTTTTCTCTCTTATTTATTGTTTTTGCCTTTTATCAATTCTTTTGCTCCTTATTTGACACTTGTCCTGTGACGCTTCGGAGAGGATTTGTCACTTTTGGTACAGTGAAGTTCTTCTGATGGACATGAGGTTTGTAGTTTTTAATTCAAATGTTGGAATTTTCTTAATCACATTGATAATAAGATACGTGTTAAAACTTAGTGGAGTAAGCTTTTAGGGACTTTATATTTTGAAGAAATGAAATCGCTAATGATTCTTGCTTAAGCAAACGATGACTTTGAGACACATGTTGCTTAATCGTTTTTTTTAATTGTTTAAATGGTTTTTAGGGTGTCTTTAATTAGTTTTTTAGAATGGGTGCTAAATTTGATGACAAGATATAAAGACTTTGATTGTTTTATACTCTGCCATATTCTTGAGAAAACTTTCATATTTCTTTAACCAATCCTACTTATGGTGGTTTGGTTAACATCTAAAAATGGTGTTTTGATTGAAGAAGTTGGAAGAAGATTTCATAGGTCATCTTTATCCTCGTCACAATCAAATGTTTTGCTCGATAAATTTAAAGATCATAAAGATAGAGAAAAAAGTAGAAACAATTCGAGATCTAATTACAAAAACTTGTTTGTTATCATTGCGGTAAAGCAAGGCATGTTAAGAAGTACAATTTTAAGCTGGAAAGGAAAAAAAAGAGATAATAATAGTAACTATAAGCATCTCACAATTATTGATAGTGATCTTTTTGTTGTTTGTAATAAAAATATCATAAATTTAGTATGTCATAAGACTAGTTAGATTATAGATATAGCGACTTCCTATCACGTCATGCTAATGGACAATTCTTATACTCATTTAGGAGCAAGATTTATAATGAAATGAAATAAAATAAGATGAAAGGGAAGATTTTCACATTACACCTCATTTTATCATAAACAATGAAAATAAGTTACTTTCGATTTGGGAGGTTCAGGATGGAATATAAAATGATAAACAATATTTAACTATATTACGTTATGAATCCTTTTATCCCTCATAAATAATAATTTTCTAATATTACATCCATTTACATTTGATTTCATTATAAACCATTCCATCTCATTCTATTCTATTAAAAACCTTACGTCCATCCAAACATAACCTAAGGGAATTGAGAATGAATCTATGGGTATGAAATGAAAAATGTTGGTCAGTTATTTATTATGATCGAATGAATTTTTTTTTGATATCCCACTTTTCGGTATTACTCAGTGCCCCCTACATCTGAGAGGAATGACTTTCATCCCTTAATTAACAGGTAAGTGTCATGATCTGATAGTCTCTATCACACCCATGACAATAAGTGTCATAGGCGTAACACATAGGCATGACACTACTTGTGACACTTATATTTTCTTTTTTATTTTTTAACTAAATATAATTTAATTATATTTAATTATTTAAAGTATAATTAATTAAAAATTAAAATATAAATAATTAAAATATATTAATTAGTTAATTATAATGTAATTAATTAAAATATAATTCATTCATTAATTAAAATATAAAAATTTATTTGTTAATATTTTTAACAAACCAACCATTATCAATGGTAATGATAATCATTCCTTCCTTTTAAACAACCATCATAGTTATAATGATTATATTCATTCTGATTCTTCACTATATTCATTCTCATTCTTATTACCATTATCTCATATGAACCAACCGCCCCCTTAGTCATAAGAGTGTGAAGGGTATTTGATTCTTTGGCTAAGAAAAGTTCGCCTTTTGAGATTGTAGAAGCTAAGTTGAACAAATGGGTGATAGAAAAGAGTTTCTTTTTAGTGCCATACTCCTAGAAAGTTAGACTTGTTAAAGGTCGTACTCTCTCATATTTTTTTTAATCCTTTGAAGGTAAGATCACATGTGGTGTACATTATTGTTATCTTTATTGATGATCATTTTGGGTTTATAATTTGAAGAGTAAAGATCAAGTTCTTAAGAGAGTCAAAAGAATTTTAAGCCTTGGTTAAAAGACAACTAAATAAGAAATTAAAATGCATTTGTGGTGGTAAGGGTGGTAAATATTATAGAAATTTTGATAACCATTACAAAGAGCAAATTATTAGACATCAAAAAATTTTTCTTAAGCTCTACTAATTGAATGGTTTGGTGGAAAGGATAAATAAACATTTGGTGGAGAGAGTTAGATACTTATATAAGCAAAATTGCTAAATTTCTTGTGGGTAGAAGCAATTTACACGTTTTCTTATGTTATCAATTAGTCTTGTATTGTTTTAGATAGTGAAATATAATTTGATAGATAAGGATATATTTTATGATCATCTGAAAGTCTTTGAATATAAAGTATTTATGAATATCTTAAAGAAGAGAGGATGGAGTTGGATGTTAAGTTCAATCAGCATATCTTCATTGGTTATAGTTAAAATAAGTTCGTTTATTCAATTATAGGATTTAGCAAAGGAGAAACCTATTGGAAATTATAATGTAGTATTCTTTGAAAACCAAAGTACTGAGGGTATTGAGAAGGTTGGGAGGAATGATACTCGAACCAATGAAAATTTGGTTGATATTTAATTAATTTTTTTTTAATGATGCACCAAATGTAACCAAAGATGGTCTTTAAGATGTTGATATTTAATATAAGAATGAAAATGGTGGTCAAGTGTAAAATGATCAGCATGTTGTAGACACTTTGGATGCTCTAGTGTACAACCAACAAATGTAAAGGCTCTAAAAATTTCTCTTAGGAGATGTACTAAAGAAAGAAAGTCCTCATCACATTACCTTCCTAGTGAGGTTGTACCTGTCATTGATAGGAGAACCTAAAAGCTTTAAAGAAGCCATAGATGGTGAGCAGAAGGAGAAATAGGTTGAAACTATGAAGGATGATGTGAAATTTTTATA
The DNA here is from genome assembly GCA_026413575.1 of Erythroxylum carthagenense. Taxonomy (NCBI): domain Eukaryota; kingdom Viridiplantae; phylum Streptophyta; class Magnoliopsida; order Malpighiales; family Erythroxylaceae; genus Erythroxylum; species Erythroxylum carthagenense. The sequence goes on along the minus strand of JANZLD010000005.1, from coordinate 76,252,562 downwards.
TGATAATCACATTTTTTATTTAGTTAACGATCAAAGACTTTTGAAAAATTAGTGAAATTTTTTAATAATAACTATATATATATATATTCAATATTTTGAAATTAAAACATGGTAATGACACTTTAGTTTTAGGATAAAAGAGTTAGATTGGTTGTTAAGAACTTTAACTAGAAGGGGCATCATCCATCTAAGTTGTGTTAGGTTTAACAACACGCTTTGACTTAGAGGTCCATTTAAGTCGTTCAAAAGGATGTCACTTTGAGAAAATTTTCAAAATAATGTCATTTTGGATTATCCATTTCTTAAATTTAATACCAAAATGATATTGTTTTGTTTCAAGGCCATTAAACATTCTAACGTAAAGTTTAGGTTAATTGAACTTGTCTTATTGGTTTCAAGCTGAACCAAGTCAAACTTCAAGTTGGTTGCCACCCATATTAGTCATCAATTATGTGAAAACTTTGCGCGGAGAATAAAAAGTCACTTGTTTGTTACTAACACCCTAGTCATTAACATTGACAAGAGTGATATCATCTTAAACGATGATTATCCTCCCTTAATGATATTGTTTGCAACTATTAAAAAGACACAATGAGTTTGAACTGGGGGATTAGGTGCTAGAGTTGGAGTTAAGAAGTAAGAACATAAAGGAACTGTCATTAATTAGGAAAAAGAAAGTAAGTAGGGCAATAGTTGTTAAAGATATATGTCAATTTGTAATTGCGCAAAAATGTGGTTACGATATAAATTAAGATAAATCATAATGCTCTTTCTAAATTATAGCAATGGAATTGGATGAATATTCATTGGTTAATGATGAATTATGGAATTGGAAGAAAATGTGGATTTTAAGCAATTCAAAAGATTACCACCATATAGGTAACTAATCATGATGCTATTTTTACTAGTAGGCTACAAGATGTCTACCTTCGTTTGTCAACAACATATCATCCCCGAACTAACGGTTAGACATAGGTATTGAATCATATTATTGAGACCTATCTACGTTATATGAAGAGAGAATATTCTTTCTAATGGAGTATTTAGTTACCCTCGCAGAATGGTGATATAACACTACTTTTTATTATGCCATAAAGATCTCCTTTTGAAGCGTTATATTATATGGTCCACCATTCTAAGTACTTTATTTTGTTAGTGATTCTAAAGTGCTTGTTTGATCGATCAAATTCTTCAGTATCGTATACATTTACTCCAATTTCATATATGTTATGTTTAACATCACATACAACAATTGGATCATTATCGTGAATTTCCAATGTGAGAATGTGTTTATGTTATATTACACCTATACCATTAGTATAACATTTGCAATTATTCTAACCATAAGTTTCTACTTCATTTTCTTTTTTAATCTTTTTAGATTGTTGTTCGGGTAGAAAAAATGACTTATTCCTTACCCTTTCTAAAAGATGCTCGCATTTACACTACATTTCATATATCCTAACTGAAACAATATACTGCTAATTCTTTGCGTTTGAGTTCACATATTCTTTGTTAGGTGAATGATGTTCTTTGTTTTTTTTTTGTAGTTATCAATGTTATGAATATTGTATCAACGATGTAGCGTTATGAATAACATACTCATATCGATACTGGATTTTGTTTTGGTATGGTACAGTATTGGTATCGGTCAATACCAGGTATCATTTTGGTTATTTTAAAAATATTATAATATAATTCATAGATTTTTAAAAATTACAAAACAATCCCTCAATATATTGTGCTATATAATTTATAATTCTACATCAATTCTGTCTTCAAGAATCATAATAAGATTTTTTTAAAAAACATTTATTTATTTCTATTAATATTTTTTAACATATTTCACATATAAGCAATAACTGCAATTAATATAAGAAAAAGATTACTTAATCATTGTACAAATAAAAAACTAAAAATAATATAAAGTACTTAAAATTTTATAATTTCATTATATAATAAAAAATACATCAAATAGAAAGAATAATAAAGTTCAATGACTTTACAAGTATTACAACAAGAGCTCATCCTAAGGAACACAACCAAATAAAAGTGAAATTTGAAATAAAAATATTTATAATTAAAATTTTTATATTTATATTGTATATATAAAATTTAACACATACATCAAATATAAGTGAATTAAAAGAAGAGAATAAATGAAAAACCTAAAATTTCATTTATTCAAGTATTTGCTTAAATTGCATCGACTAAAATTGTTATTTGGAATAAAATCCTCCTCGTTGAATGGAGCCTCATCATTACCATCATTTAAATTTATTGCATCAAATGATATATCAATAGTTTTTCATCCAAGATTATCTTCTAGTTCACTCTCATCAGCCAAAGTCAGTTTCATATAAGCCTATTCTGCTAAAAAGATCGATATCATCAAGATACATTAGATTTATAAAATTACTTGTTCTATTAAGAGTCTTAGTAAATAAATAAATTTAAATTATTAAAAATTATATTCAACTTAATAATAATAACAACAACGTATCTTTCTTGAAGCTTTAAATTGTACTGAATAAAGAACAACTCATTCAATCTATTCATTTTCTTGGAATTGTTGAATTCAAATGTGATCTGATTCCTTTCACATCCTGTTATACTCATACATTGATTCAAAATTCAAATCGCAAACTTTTGTAATATTGGAACACTAATTTTTGATTGGTCCCACCAAATAACTATGAGACAATAAAAGCAACCTTATAAATAAAATAAGGTGATGATTAATTTTCAATAAATAACAAAAGTGAAAAACTAAATACCTGAATTAAGTTTGTCTCTTTGAAAAATAGCAATGGGCATCCCAAAATCACCAAAAAACATCCTTATAAACCTCCATTTGTAAACTTAGAAGATCTTGCATCATCTCATTGGCAATAATTATTATAATAATTAATAGTTTTCCCCAATTAACTTCAATATTCTTTATAATACTTGGTCCAAAATAGACAATAGGATTAAAAAATGTCTCAACCTTAAATAAAAGAGAGTAAAATTGTCTTTTTCATCTCTTATTAATGACTACAAGATAAGGTGTGAATAAAGAAGGCCTATTTTTCATATTAGTATTGATTGCTTCCTTTGCCCTCTCTATAATACTATAAAAATAACCTATTGTTGCCTTCTTATCACTACTAGTTAGACAGATTACTTTCATAAATGGCTCACAAACTTGATTACAAATTGACTTTGGAACCAAATTCCTGATCGTGAAGTATAATTATAAAAACCTCTACTCTAACATTAGACTTGGCACATTGAGATACGACCCACTTGTCATTTGTAAACATATGCCTTAACTCCTTTTTCAATAGACTAAAGTGGTAAAAAAAATTAGTCACAAATCTTGTAATAATTCCTACCATTAGTGAAATCCTTCATTAATAAATTTAAGACCCATATTCGATTATAGATGAGTTTAGCCTTTTTTTTTTACTTCTACATAGTTTCATCAATGATAGGAAATATTTAACATCTCTTATATTTCTCAACTTTAGTTTAATGCAATGTGCAATACAAGAAGTCCAATAAAAATAATTATACCTATTTGTAATTGTTTCTCAGTTGCTTTGTAAGCATTGCTAGTAACTGAACATTTTTTCTAAACCAACTTCATCAAATATTTGAAAAGGAATATCAACATTTCTAACAAGTCAAATGCATTAATAGACTTCAAAAATATTATGCTCTTAGCAAAATAAACTAAAAAATTAATAATAGGCTCTTATCTTCTATTTGTATAATTATTACACATGATTGAATACCCAAGTCATTCTTTTTTTCATCCAAATATCTATTTATTTCATCAACAAAGCTATAAAAAAGTTTAACTTTGCAGTCATCAATTGAAGGAGTCTTATATCTTAGACCATAAGAGGCAATAGCATCTACCATAGGCTAGTAATAATAAGACTGAGCACCAATGAATGATATACCTAAATCATATCATTGTCATATCTATACTATGAGTCGCTTATTTAGATTATAAGGCATCACAGATTGAAGGCTGAGCTCTAAGAGTTATTTGTGGTGCCAAAAAATTACACCCCTTTTTTGTTCTCACATCAGGTACAACATTCCCTTATTATTGACTAAGAATAATACCTTCAACATCTCTATTATCATCCTGGCCATTGAAAAAAGAACATCCACTACCAACTTCATAGTTTAGTCTTTGTCTTATAGCTTTCTCATGATGATTCTCTTCAAGCAAAGTCTTTATTTGTTATGTAACATCCCACCTCCTATCGGAAAGGGTATTTTGGTAATTAGGACGGGTTCCTGATATTAAATTATATCTCGGCATGCACATACAACATATAGCCTCTATGATTACTGATTGGTTGCACATGCACATAGT
>JANZLD010000005.1:76236781-76248087 GCA_026413575.1 Erythroxylum carthagenense | reverse complement strand
GTCTCTTGTCGTGGGATATTTATCGGAATGACCTACGGGCGTTCCGGTGGATACCCTATGGTAAGGGGGCGCTACATGTTATTTCAAGTCATGACTGACTTTCTTACACGGTTTTACATGACCTTTAATCTCAACTAAATGCTTCTTTAATTTAGTGATTCCTTAACCTCTCAAATGTTTATTACACTACAAACAAATGGTATAATTCTTCATTTTTGGAACCAAGGAGCCTAAGTTAGATCATTGAATCTTCCTAAAGTGGTTGAATTATTAAGAGAACTTGTACTTCACTTTATTAAAAATTAATGAAGACATATGTCAACATTAAATTAATACATTCATTTTTTGTTTTATATATAATATCATCATATAACTATAAAATTTAAATAGTCAATTATAGACATATCTAGATAGACTCTATTATACACATACTTAGATAGACTGTATCTTACACCTTCTTTATGATAATGCACATTGTAAAAATGACTCTATTATATTAAATAAAAGGAAAAAATTTTCTTAAATGTTTATGATTTTATATTATGTTGAGTAATAAGGAAAAATATTATGTCAAAAACGTAATATAATGTGAAATTGTAAATGTTTGAGTAAATTTTTTTTACTTAGTATAATAAAGCCATTTTTATAATGTATGTTATTATAAAGAAAGATGTAAGATAGAGTTTATATAGACATATTTATAATTAAGTATTGAATTTTTATATTTATGTAATGATATTATATAAAAATAAAAAATTTATTTATTAATTTAATTTTAACATATATCTTTATCTAATTTTATAAATAAATGGAGGAAAGTTCAAGTACTCCTAATAATTTTACCTACTTCGTGAAAATTTGATGATCTAGCTTGGGTTTATGCTAGATTAGTTCCTGGAGTGAAGAAATGCCATTTGTTTGTATTGTAACAATCATTCAAAAGGTAAAGAAATCACCAGATTAAAAAAGCATTTAGTTAAAATTAAAGGTAAAATAGAGCTTTGTAAGAAAATCAGTCATGACATGAAATGATAAATGAAGATTTTGCTTGAAGATTATCAACTTAAAAAAGATAAAAGAAAAAGACTAAATTATGAAATTTGTAGTGAAAGTTTTTTTTTTCGATGGTTAGGATAATAGTGAGGATATTGAAGGTGATATTATTACCTAACAAGAAGGAAATGTAGCCTTTTATTTAACTTTTTTCACTACAAATGACTCATAGAGCTTGGCCTTCAATCTATAATGCTTAACAATCTAAAGAAGCAATTCATAATTTGGACATGACAATGGCTAGATGGTGGTATAATTTAGATATATTATTCAATGATGCTCAATCTTATTATTACCAACCTATTGTGGATGTTATTCTCTCTTATAATCTAAGATATAAAACTTCTTCAGTTGATAAATAAAGAGCTAAACTTTTGAGCATCTTTATTTATGAAATACACATTTATTTGGATGAAAGAAGAATAGCTTGGGCAACTTATGAGTGCTCAATCATGTGTGGTGATTGCACAAATGGAATAAATGACTTTATTATCATTGTTTGTTGATTCTACTAAGGGAAAATATTTTTAAAGCCTATCAATACGTTTGGCATTGCTAGAAATGTTGATAGTCTATTTCAGATATTTGATGAACATGTAAATAAATTTAGGCCAAAAACATTATTCAATTTATTATTGACAATAATTTTGCTTATAAAACAACTTAAACTTCTTATGTTGCACATTACATTGACCTAATGTTGTAAAATATATTAGATGTTAAATCGTTTCCTATCATTGATGAAACTATGCAAGAAAACAAAAAAAATGACCAAGTTCATCTATAATTGTTTATAGTCTTAAATTTGATGGGGAGAGATTTTATGTTATCTGTTATTACAAAATTTGTCACTATTCTTTTATCACTTTAGTGTTTTGTTCTAATGAAGAAGGAGCTTAAGCAATTGTTTAGAAGTGATAATTGAGTCGTATCTCATTACACTAGGTCTAATGCTAGAGTGGAGACTTTTAGAATTATACTTCAAAATCATGAATTTTAATTTCGAAGTTTATTTGTAATCCGAGTTTATAAGCACTTGATGAGAGTACTTTGTCTTATTGATAATAATGAGAAAGCAATAATAAGTTATTTTTGTGATGACATGGAAAGAGTGAAGAAAGCATTCAAGGCCAATATAAAAGATAGGTCTTCTTTTCATACACCTTATCTTATTATTATCAAGGAGAGATGGGAAAGATAACTTTATTCTAGGTTATTTGCAACTGGGACATTTTTTAAATCCTAATGTTTATTTTAAACTAAGTTTTATAAAGAAAATTGAAGTTAATAAAAGAATGCTATAACTATTACAATAATTATTATCTATGAGATAATGCAAAATCTCCTAAACTCGTAAATAGAAGTTTATAAGAATGTTTATGGTGATTTTGAGATGCCTATTGTTATTCATCAAAAAGATAATTTAGATAAGTATGTACTTTTTTCACTTTTATTATGTTAGAAAGTATCCATCACTTTATTTTGTTTATAAGGTTACTTTTGTTATCTTATTACTTGGTGAAACCAATTCGAGAGTATTGTTCTAAAATTATAAAGATTTCTAATTTGAATTCTGAGTCAATATGTAAATATATGACAAACTCACTTGTTCATATATATTTTCATGTCATTTGGATGAGTTTTTGTTACTAAAATTGGTCTTTACGGCTTTATTTGAATATTATTTAAATTATTGTGCCTTACGTTTAATTGTGTTTATAGGGGCAAAAATTGTCGTATTTTGGTTTAACTGTGATAAATTAATTTTTGGACAATTGATGCTACTTTACTTGTAATTTTTATTATAGGGTATTTGGAAAAATTAGAGTTCGAAAAATTAAAAAATAGTGATCCAAAGCATTTAAAGAGCTAGAGAAGAGAAGCATAAGGCAAGCATCACACAAGAAGGAAACGACAACGTTGAGCGGCATGGGAAAAGCAAGGAAGAAACGGCAGCGTCTGGAAGAGGAGCAGCGTGAAGTGCATAACCAACAGAAGAAACAACGACATGGGCTACGTAGAAACGCGAAGGTTGGCAAGGGTTTTGATGAACCAAATAGTTAATTAGTCACTTGAGCTATAAGGGGTGGCGCAAGTGGGAGGTTGGTGTGTGCGACGTGAGTGTGTGGGCTAGAGAAGAAAAATGTGCGTGTGTGAGTGGCTTTGAGATGCAGTGTGCGTGGTGATTAATGGGAGAGGCAGCTGGCGTTGGAGTTGTTTATGGTGTGTGCGAGAAGAAATGGACGTATGGCTAGAGTGGTGTGTGTGGAGAGCAAAACAATTTGTCAAATCAAGTAATAGAAGAGAGGGTTGGAGGTGCTGCGTGGTGACTGGTGAGTTTGCATTGGCTGGGTAACATGAAGAGAAGAAGTGAGGCGTGTGTGCTGGTGCTAGGAAACTAGGAGGAAAAAAACGCTAAAATGGTGTGTTGGCTGTGTGGCTTTAGCGTGGTTCGTGAAGAAACGGAAAAAATGACAAGGAGAAAATGACAACGTGAGAGGCGTTAGTTGGAGGGCACAAAAGTGAAAACCAAGAGATTCAGACCATTATTATCACACCTTCCATGGCTGACCACCGTGGCTTATTGTTGACATTTTCAATGAATTTTAGTAGCTAATTTATCCTAATCCTTTGATTCAATGGCAAAGGCAGGAGCTTGTATTTTTATAGGGGAGTTTAAATTGCATTTATCTTCAACCATTTAATTATTTAGTGATTCCTAGGTCTTAGGATAACTATTTAATTATTTGGAGTTGCGTATTGATTATATCTTTGAATTGAAAGATTATGTGGCTGGATTATTGTTTAGCAATTGATATTGTGCTGATTTTGGATTTAATTTCATTACTTTGTTTTGGGTCAAGGCTTTGTATTAAGATTTTAGTGAAATTGGTGATTGTTCAAGGTGACTTGAATTATTGGATCATTAAATCTGTTGCTGGCATTAATTCTGTTTCTTAATTATTGAGTAAAAATCGAGCATTGATTCTAGTATCCTTAGTTCTATTTTACTATTATAGTGGCAGTTAGTAAATTGAGATTTTTGGAAATTAGTTTTGTAACAATTCGAGGTGGCTCGATTATTAGATTAAAAGCTCGATTTTAATTCTTGGTTTAATTGTTTTAACTCCCATATGTGTTTGAGTGATGATTGCCTACACTATTGAATTGAAGGATTGTGTTTATCATTGTTAATTACTTGTGTTTGTCTTCTTATTCAATTCACTCATTGTCATTTCATACTACTCATTTCAATTTTAAAATACCATAAACAAGTCCTTAGTGTTTATCTAGATTTGTTGCAAACTTTAGTAGTAATTGTTCAAATCAAACCCCATTTTATTGTTAGGTTGCATTGCATTTAGTTACCTAGGAAATTAATTTCATCTTTTGGTTCCTTAAAGAGAACGACCCGAGGTTGCGCTATATGTAATCCTTGGTTAAATTTTTGAAGTAACCTCAAGGCGACATTAGATTTTAAGGTTATTTTAAGTGACGTCGTTGCCGGGAAACCAAGAAATTGGTTCTTACTAACTAAATGTCAAGTAACGTTTGACTGTGATTTTTGTGTTGAGCCTCATACTTACATTTTTTTTCTTTTCTCTTCTTCTTGGGTAAATAAAAGTTTTGTGTTGCTCTTTTATACATATTGGTACAATTTTTGACATTCTTTGATTACTTGTGTATATTACAGGTTTTCACACTCTTTCATACACTACAACGTATATCGTCATCTATACTCACATTCATACACACATACACTTGTACTTATTAGTCTCTTCCATTTTTTTACGAATCTTGTTGTGTGAGTCAGTTTTGCACCTCGTTCTTATTGTTATTGTTTTATGCCTAGGAGTGATAGGGCTTTACCTCTGAATTCTTTAAATCTTGAACTTGAGAGGTTAATGAAAAAGATTAGAAGAGAGAAGAGAATAGAAAGGGCAAGTCAATTTCTTGTTAAGGAGGAACATATTTCACAAGAGTCAAATTTATCATCTAGTGAACAAGAACCTAGTGAGAGAGCTACCTCCAGTGAACACTTGTCTACTAAGGATTGTGAATTGGAGCAAGATACCATGGATGGTGATCATGGTAATAATAGACATGTTAGGCCTAATGGGAACAACGGACATAGTGAGAACAATATAAGGAATAATTGTGAGGATAATAAAAACATGAGGGAGGTTAATAATTCCAATGTTGATTATGATCCTTATGGCTTTTATACTGATGACGTGAACTTAGAAATTAAAGGAGCATTAATTTCTTCCTTACCTAGATTCCATAGCTTTGTAGGTGATGATCCACATAGGCATTTGAAGACTATGCATATGGTGTGTTCTTCCATGAAACCACCCACGACAAATCTTGAAGATGTATTGAGGAGAGCATTCCACTTCACTTTAGAAGGAAAAGCCAAGGAGTGGCTTTACACACTACCTCAACATTTCACCACATTGACCTAAGATCAATTAAAAGGAGCATTCTTAGATGAGAATTTTCTCGCCTCTAAGACTTCGAGGCTCAAGAAGGAGATAACTAGTGTTGTGCAACGAGACAATGAATCCATGCATGAATATTAGACAAGGTTCATCACACTTCTAGCCTATTGTCCCCACCACAACATTTCCAAGAATGATTTAGTCAACTCTTTTTATAAAGGGCTTCTTCCACATCATAAGCCCTCAATCCATGCCACTACAAATGGTTCGCTCAGAGAATTGAGTCCCAATGTTGTATGGGACCTAATTCAAAAGATGGTTACTAATGACTCTCAATCTGGAGAATCAAGAAGGGTGTCTAATATCTCTTTAGTTTCTTCCCAAGATATTCTTGCTGAAATTGTTGCTTTGGGAAACCGAATGGAGAAAAGACTCAATATTTTGGAGAATCATGTGAAGGCCTAGCAAGTTAATTCAGTGAGTCATTCTCAAGCTATAGTAGCTGGTTGTGAGTACTGTGGGTCCATGATGCATGCTTCTAATAATTGTGCCAGATATGAAGAAGTTCATGACCTCAACCAAAATAGAAATAGCCAATATTAGAAGAGGGATCCCTACTCCAACACCTTTAATCCAGGTTGGAGAGATCATCCTAATTTTAGATGGGGTGGGGATCAAGGAAACATTCAAGGAAATTCTTCTAATCAGATGGTGTCTAATCAAGAGACGTCATCTTTTGTTTCTATGGGTGATGAATTTGCTATAATTATGAAGGGCATTGCCTGGATAAATTTAAAATTAGATCAAGAAAAGGTACAAACTGATGCTAAGTTGAATGTTATGGGAAATAAGATGAACTCTTGTCTACAAAATGTGTCCTCTAAGTTGGAGCAAATAGAGAGAAAGTATGAAAACTTGAACACTTTTTGTTACTCAAATCTCCAACAACTTAAGTGAACAGCAAGTAAAAAGTAGTGGTTCTATACCCTCCAACATAGTGACAAACCCAAAATCTCTGAATGCAATCACACTGAGAAGTGGTACAAAAATTGGTGCTAAGAAAGTGAGTTTCAAAAAGAATGAAGAGGATGAAGAATCGGTTGATGAGGAAATGGAAGTTAAGAGTCCTCCTGCCAACAATACTCAAGAAACCTCCCAAGCTAAGAAGAAAGTTTCTATTCAATCTAAAAGCCTACAAGAAAAGAAGCTCATGGACAAGTCTCAAAAACAACCAATGGTGCAAAATGATGAAGAGGCAGCAACTATTATGAAGAGACTAATGGAGGACGGATCACCTTCCAACTCTAAAGGTGATGAGGTAAACATTTGTGACTTGCCTTTTTCAAATTCTTACTTGGTTAGTAAAAAGATTGTTGACAAGAAAGATAATGATGAATTGTTTGAAATGTTTAGCAAAATTGAGGTGAGTGTGTCATTGCTTGAATTGATTAAAAAGATGCCTAAGTGTGCTAAATTCTTGAAAGACCTATGTACAAACAAGAGAAAGTATAGGCATAGTGAGAGAATTCAACTGGGGTTGAGTGTTAGTGCCTTATTTAAGCCACAATTGCCCATTAAATGCAAAGATCCAAGTTCTTCCACTACCCCTTGTACCATAGGTAGAATGACTGTTTCACATGCCTTACTTGACTTAGGTGCAGCCATTAATGTCATGCCAACCTCTGTTTATAAAACCTTGGGTATTGAAGCTTTGAAAGACACTAATGTAGTGCTTGGTCTAGCTAATAGGACAGTGAGACACTCTAAAGGCATTCCAGAGGATATCCTTGTGCAAGTCAAAGGTCTTGTTTTCCCTGCCGACTTTTATGTTCTTGATATGACTAATGAGCTTTCTTCTGAGAGTATCTTGATTCTAGGTAGGCCTTTTCTTTTAACTAGTGAGACTATAATTAACATGAAGAAAGGCCTTATTACTGTGGGAATTGGGGATCAAGAAGTGCAATTTAATCTTTCAGAAGCTATGAGCTATGGTTATGAAGATTGTTCTTATGTGGGGGTCATGTATCATGTGTCTGTTGTTTAGAGATAGATAGCTGGCTTTCTTCTCCGCAAAATTTTGATGCATCTTATTGTTTTAATATTACTTCTAATTCTGCACTTCATAGACTTGAGGAAGGTATGCTTCTTAATTTTGCAAGAACTGATGAAAAAGAAGTTGTTATACAAGCTACGAATGTAGTTTCTCTTTCAAGTGGTGCTGGAATATTAGAAGAGGATAGCAGTGATCCTACTACTGTTCTAAACCCTTCTAATACCACTCTCACTTCTGATTTACTTTCTTCTTCTATTGATTAGATTGAACCTAATTCTGTTGTTTCCAGGTCATCTGATTGTGGAACTGTGGAGGACATACACATCACACAGGGCTTATATCCTCATCCCTTAGCCACATGGACGTACCACTCTCACTGAATGCATTTGATATACCAAAGCTGGTTCCTTCTATTGTGGAACCCCCTGATTTGGAATTGAAACCCCTTCCTCCTAACTTGAAATATGTCTTTCTTGTTGATGATTGCAAATTGTCTGTTATTATTTCCAGTTTTCTAAGTAGTTCTAAAGAAGAGAGTTTAGTTTCTATGTTGAAAAAGTATAGGAGGGCTATAGGTTGATCTCTAGGGGACATACCTGGAATTGATCCCTTAATTTGCACACACAAAATCCTTTTGGCTGACAAGTCCAAACCAATTAGGCAGCCACCCCGAAGGTCGAATCCTCTTATTCATGATGTGGTTAAAAAGGAGGTATCTAAATTGTTGAGTGCAGGGATCATATATGCCATATCAGACAGTGAGTTGGTGAGCTCGGTATAAGTAGTACTGAAAAAGAGTGGTATCACAGTGGTGAGAAATGAGAGTGATGAACTCATTCCATCAAGAGTTCAAAATGCTTGGAGAATGTGCATAGATTATAGGAAGTTGAATGAAGCAATTAGGAAGGATCATTTTCCATTACCTTTTATTGATCAAATGTTTGAAAGAGTATATGGAAAATCTCACTATTGTTTCTTGGATAGCTTTTCAGGTTATTTCCAGGTACTGATTGCACCGACGAATCAAGAGAAGATTACTTTTACCTGCCCTTTTGGTACCTACGCTTATCAAAGGATGCCATTTGGATTGTGTAACGCTCCAGGCACCTTTCAAAGGTGTATGAAGGCAATCTTTTGCGATTTATTGGAGCAAAATATGGAGGTTTTTTTGGATGACTTCACCGTTTATGGTGATAGCTTTGATGATTGCTTGTTTAGTCTTGAACGTGTTCTTGGTAGATGCCTTCAGAAAATTTGGTTTTGAAATATGAAAAATGTCATTTTATGGTAGATAGTGGCATAGTGTTAGGTCATTGCATCTCCCAAAAGGGGATTGAGATTGATAGAGCCAAGATTGAAATCATTTCTTCACTTCCTTATCCTACTTGTCTAAAAGAATTGAGATCTTTCTTGGGGTATGCGGGGTTTTATCGGCGCTTTGTAAAAGATTTTAGTAAAATTGCTTTACCCCTTTTTATATTGTTGAATAAAAGATATTGATTTTCACTTTGATGATAAATGTAGACATGCTTTTAACACTTTGAAGTCTTTGCTTGTTTCACCTGCTATTCTGACTTCACCTAACTGGGATATGCCTTTTGAGCTGTCTTGTGATGTTTCTAACTTTGCAGTTGGTACTATGCTTGGTCAAAGGGAGGAAAAGCGATCTAAAGTGATAGCCTATGCCTCCAAGACACTTGACTCCGCTCAAGTGAATTATATCACTACCGAGAAGGAACTTTTTGCTATAATCTTTGCTTTGGATAAGTATAGACACTATTTGATAAACTCTCGAGTGGTTGTTTTTACAGATAGTACAGCAGTGCGGTACTTGTTTAAGAAGCCCCAATCTAAACCAAGACTACTGAGATGGGCTTTGTTGCTACAGGAGTTTGATATTGAAATAAGAGACAGAGCTAGAGTGGAGAATCATGTGGCTGACCACCTTAGTCGGTTACCTGAAGGCACTGAGGGAGATGACTCTTCTGATCTTACTGTTGATCCTTTTCCTAATTCTGCACTTTTTTCCTTAGCGGTTCAGGAGCCTTGATACTCTAATATTGTTAATTATATTGTCGCTGATTTTGTGCCTCCTTTTATATCTAAGTTTCAGGTTGATAAGCTAAAGGGGGAGGTAAGATACTATACCTGGGATGCTCCAATTTTTTGGAAGCAATGCAGTGATCAAATAATCAGACCATGTGTTCCTAACAATAAGATCCACTCTATCCTTACCTTTGCATATTCTTTATCTTGCGGGGGGCATTTTAGTGTTAATAGGACTGCTAGGAAGGTTTTAGAGTGTAGGTTTTACTGGCCTACCTAATTTAAAGATGCTTATACTTTTGCAAGTCTTGTGATAAGTGCCAGAGGTTTGGGAGTCTAGGTAAAAAGCATGAAATGCCTTTAAGACCTATGCATTTTTGTGAAATTTTTTATGTCTAGGGCATGGATTTTATGGGTCCCTTTCCTCCATCATTTGGGTTTTCATATATATTACTTGCAGTAGATTATGTATTTAGGTGGTTAGAAGCAGTGCCAACTAGGAAAGATGATGCTTCAACTGTTGCCAAGTTTTTACATGCTCATATTTTTTACAGGTACGACATTCCAAGAGCAATCGTCAGTGACCAAAGAACACATTTCTGTAACATGACTCTCAACTTATTACTTGCTAAATATGGAGTTAATCACCAGCTAGCTACTCCCTACCACCCTCAGACAAATGGGTTGATTGAAGTCTCCAATCGGGAAGTGAAGCGTATACTAGAAAAGATTGTAAAACCATCCCGAAAATACTGGAGTGAAAGGCTTGAGGAGGCACTGTGGGTTTACAGACCTACCTACAAGACCCCTATAGGCATGCCCCCTTTCCGGTTGCTATATGGCAAGTCTTGCCATTTACCTATTAAGATCGAGCATAAATTTTATTGGGCGATCAAAGCATGCAATGCAGACCTTGAATCTTTACTTGAAAACTGAACAATGCAACTCCAAAAGCTTGAAGAGATGAGATTTGAGTCTTATGATAATGCTAGAATCTACAACAACAAGCTGAAAATGATTCATGAAAAACATATTTTAAGGAAAGAATTCCATAAAGGTAACAAGGTTCTAAAATTCAAGACTCGGTTAAAGTTGACGCCCGGGAAGTTTATCACCAAATGGGAGGGTCCTTTCAAAGTTACCAAGGTGCATTCATTTGGAACGGTAGAGCTAGTGGATGAAGCTATTGGTCATGTTTCACAAGTCAATGGTCATTTGCTTAAGCACTACTATGAGGATAAAATACCCCCTTAATCCCACGATTGTTCCCTTCCATCTTTCTCCTTTATTCTTGTAACATCCCGTTACCGGTGTGATGGGTATATTGACAATTTGGATCGGGTTAGGATTGGGTACAGGCAAGTATTGCATTGTACATACATTACCGTCTCTATTGTACATATATATATATATATATATGTGTGTGTACATACATGTATGACAATTCCCGACTTGATTGTGATATCAGAAATTGGTTAAAAAGGTACAGATGAAAATTTGATTGTGAAAAGTAGAAATTGAGTAAGCGTATTAAATTAGGTTTTGAATATGAAATTGAAATGAAACGGAATTTAAAGGAATGAAAATTAGAAATTTAGTATAGGATTGGGTAATTGATAATTTTGGAAATTTATGAGAATTTTTCCAGAATTTTAGAGTAATGGACCCGGACCGAAAAATTTGCTTAGTGACTGATTAATTGGATTCCGGGT
>JANZLD010000005.1:76196604-76209279 GCA_026413575.1 Erythroxylum carthagenense | reverse complement strand
CATTATATTCAAACTCTAACTTCCACAACATCTCTATATCACATTCTACATCATTAATCATCAATAAAAGCAAGAAAATCACATACCCTTCCCTATTCACGACACCCATATACCCAAAACACAATTTCATAAAATTAATTGCAAATAATATCACAAATGCTTTATTTAACTAAAAATCCATGATATTAGACAAAATTCTTACCTAATTTAGCTTCTAATTCATCAAATCTTCAACAATACCACAAAATCCCTAGCTCCCACTAACATACATGATCATCATCATCTTGAGGGTTAGAAGGTTTGGATTTTTAGTGAAAAAAAAGAAGAGAAAGCAAGGTGAAAGAGTAGTATGAAAGATGGTCACAAATCAAGAAGAAGAGAGGAAGAAGAGAAGCCACGAAATTGATGAAGAAAAACTCAAAACAAATCACCAATAGCCTTTAAAATAGAAGGATCGTGGAAGACTCCAAAAGGGTTGGATTATTTTAATAAAAGCATGGTTTAAGACATGGTTAGGCAAGTGACACTTGTCACTTGCCATATGTCTCATTTTTTGGCTCTCACTTGGTTTCTTTCCAATTAAATTTCAATTTCTACTCTAATTTTTTTCCAAAATTTCTATGGCTCTAGTTAATAATTCCGAAAATGATTTATCTAAATTTCTATTGCCATTGGAGAGTAATTTTTACTACCATTAAACAATTATTTTGCTGCTTGGCATTTTCCTAGTCCATAAATTATCCCGAAATTTCAGAAAAATAAAAATTTCATAAATTCTCCAAAAATTCGAAAACTACAATGACCTTCTCCAACTCAATTTTTCATACAAACAAATCACATTTCTTAACACTTATACCGGAAAATATCATGAATGCATATACAGTCATTTTCATGTGTAAAATTCACTATTCACATATATGCGGATGCTAGATTATGCATAAACTTGTAAAGAGATTTCTAAACGTCCATTGATCACTCAGAATTACTATTCTAACCTCCCCGCCAATAATGAGATGTTACAGTTTATGTGCTTGATTGAAGTGGTCATACTTGACCCATATATTCGTAATGACATTACAAAATCATTTCACAATTATAGAAGTCCATTCTCTCAAATACATTAGTAACTTCTTGAATCTTTTTTTGTTTCTTTCTATAACTTAACATTGCTTTAGTCTCCATTTTTATAAGCATAAACTCCATGTCTTAAACTGCCCACGAATCTAAGCTTGTCAACCACGCATTTATAAGTAATAAACGTGTGTGCAAATCCATCTTCATCTTTAATAGAATTAAGCATTTAAAGTGCTTTAAGAGGGCATTTTTGGTATTTTAAGCAAAAGTACTGTGGAGTAACTCTAAACCAAATGAAATCCCAACCAATGGTAATAAAAAGTCATGAAAAAGCAAGAAAATTCGACAAATAAACTAATAGCCTCGTAATCGGACCAGCTATAGATCATCATAAAAGAGAAAATTATGAAATTCATATTCAAAAGTCAACAACCGCATATTTAAGGTCCTAACAAAAACAAGGGGATAACTACATCCTAAGAGACAGGTACCAATGACACGAATATTATACTCTTAATATAGAACTGCTAGTTTGAAGTATACCGTCACAATGATGTGGTTATTCTACTAGCTTGTCTCGTTTCAGCTTCTCCGAAATGGGCCCTCACTTGCTTTCGGTTGTAATAACCAGTTGAAAGAGCAATCCAACTAATAAGACAAAAATAAATACTGATTTGGTCCGGGTTGAACAAAGAGTGAAATTACAGAAAAGAGAGGGAAGAAGGAGAGAAGATGAGCTAGAACTCAGAGATTAAGGTGGCTGGAAAAGAAAAGAGAATGAAGAATGAGGTTACAGAAGAAAAGAAGGAAGAAGGAGAGAAGATACGAACTCACAGATGAGGGTGGCTGAAAAAGAAAAGAGAATAAAAACGATGTGGAGTGTCCAAAAACTTTATCCATATCCAATCAAAACATTTTTAGTCCAAAAACTCTCAAGGTTTGAATTATGAACGAGATGGTTGTACGATAAGTGTCACTAATACAAAGAGAATATAAATGAATTAGAAAACCTAACAGCGTAGAACTTAAAGAGCGAATGACCGCGCGGGAGTCTTCGAACACTGGCCGATGGAGTTCATTCGGCAGACTTAATGGAAATACGGGAAAAGAGTTAAAACTGAGTTGATAGAATTGAGGTGCGTTATATAATTATGTTAAAGATAAAGTTTTCTTTGGTCTAATTTAAAGGTTTACTTATAGAAACTAAAATTTTCATAACACAATTGGATTTTGTTGTTCATTCAGAGAGTGCTACCCTTTGAACTTGATTATAATTTCTTAGAAAAGTAAAAGGTTAGGTATTAGGAGTATGATTACTTTAGGATAATGTAATTCTCTTGAATACGAGTCTGATCATAGTAGTATTATAAACATTGGCCAACTATTAAAAGAGAAGGGTAGAGTGGTTCCTTGTGGCCTCTAGATTCTGCATACAAACTTCTCATTCATATTTGTAGTAGTACTCGCTAATACTACTCCAGAAGACTTGGAAAACATACCAGATTGAGTCCATTCCTAAAGAGCACATATCGGCCTCGTTATACTTGTCCATTCCTAAAGAGCACATATCGGCCTCGTTATACTTGACTTTTCTTATTGGCATTGAACACCTTGGAAGCTAAAACAACTAAGCATATCCAACTTCTTGTAAAGTTATTGCGCTTGAGAAAGGGGGCAAACTGTACTATATATAATCATATATAATTGCCGGCATAATCACAATAAATATAAGAAGAGCAGGTCACCACCTCCAACTGTTCTTCAATAACTAACCAGCTTCGTAGTCATGATCAATTTTGAATGTCAATTGGCAAGCATTTTGTTGTTCTACCATTAAAAAAAAAACTTATTGGCTACCATAAAGATCAAGACAGGTCACCGAGAAAAAATGAAATATTATTAAATTCAATGCCACTTAGATGAGTTTCCCAAGTCCTTAAAATATTTAGCTTTTTAAGTTAACTTCTTGCAAGCTTCCTTGTGATTGGAAGAATAACTAATTTTCCAAACGAAAGCAGCAGATCCCAAGAGTTGGCTTGGGCCATGATAAAGATAAAATCCCCGAGAACCAACAAAATGAACCACTCCTTAAGTCAGCAACATTGGAGGGATCTCTTCTTAATCATCACGTATTATTTATGTAATTACTTATTTGTATCAAATGTTTTGTCTCAAATTAATACATAACAAAAAGATGAAAAGACAAGGACATTTTATGACCATGTGGAAGCATATCCGTAAATGTAGTTTAGACACCAAGTAATAGCCAAAGGGAGTCCCATTCAGTCTTAAAAGGTACAACAAGATAGCCACGATCAATGTTAAAGAATTTTAACTGATGAAAAGAGAAGATAACATGGGATGGTCATGAAATGAGGTATATCTTGTTTATCTGCCTCCTAAGCCCTTAACTTTTTCGACAAGCATATGTACAGGAGTCAGCATCTTCCAGTTTTTTTTTTTTTTTTAAAGTTTTTGCACAAATCATTTTAACCCGTCACATTTTTTCTCGAGATCTATTCATTTCCTCCTTAGAATTTTCTTTCAATTTACGGGCATTATTGGTCACATGCCGATCCCATCAACCAAAACATTATAGACAGCTATAAACATCTGTACCACGAAAAGCTCCAGTTGTAAATGTAGCTAATCCAATATTATCTTTTTTTCTTCTTAACCTTAACGTTACAAAACAGTGAACCAATACCGAAGAGATTTACAGTTCCTCTGGAAATGTAAGGAGACGGTATGTTAAGAACGGGACTAATCCTAATCCCATTGCCATAGGACTTACACTTCCTTAATGGAGGATTCTTCTGGGATGAATTGTAAGGATAAAATGCACCGGAACTGGAATTAGAAAGCTTTCTATTTGGAAGAGAAGGTTGTTTCTGCAACTTTGGTTTCTGTGTTTCCTTTGATAGAATTGATTGTTTGGGAGGATTTGGAGCTGACCCCGTAGAGTTGCTTCTTGACAGAAACTGTAGCGAACGTATCAGAGCTTTGCTTCCAGAGCGGTCAAAATTCAAACTACTGCTTCTCTTGAACTGCCAAAATGATTTTGGTGCAGGTTTTTCTTCTGGATCAAGACTCATTGACAAGAATTCTTTCAGTAGCTTCTTTTCTGTTGTCTCCGTTCTTGTTTGCTGGGGACGTGAAGTTGGCATTTGCTTCGGTTGATCGTTTTTGTCTTTCGAAAAGTTAAGGTTTTTCTTGATTTCCAGAGGACGGATCTTTCCATTGGCGAAGAGCTCATCTGCAGAAGATAGTTCTTGGACGAAACTGTTGGCAACGCAGAAATTGAAATCTGAATCCAGCAGAAACGAGTCTAATCTACCATGATGCTCTTGAATAGATACAGAATCTGAAGTTGGGTTGAGATCATGAGAAAAAGAGATTCTTGGACTAATTCCTGAACTTGAAATCTCCGGACCGACATCTACGGCCATGAACAGATTGATAAGGCACTTGCAACCGAAAACAAGAATTTGACTGGGAAATAACAAAACCCTTGTGTCTCTAGTTGTGAAACTCAAGAAAGCAGAAAAAAGTTTTCACATGTCCAACAACAAGAATGGTATTAAATACCCGCAGGTTCTGAGACAGAAAAGAAAGTGAAAGGAAAAAGGATTAAAGGACGAAGGGAATAGAAATACTGGATTGAGTAGTCAGAAACAGCAGCTTTTAGCTTTTGTTTTTTGTCTAAGCTACTGCCGTCAGAGGATTAGGGTATGATAACAAAATCAGCTGTGCAGGATTGAGACATAGCAGCAATATGATGCTCCACTCTTGGAAGCTGTCAAAGCAAAAAAGAAAGAGAAAGAATAAAGGATAACAAAGCAGGAGGATTCAAGCACCGAAAGGCTACAAAAGCACTCTAGGATGGTTTCCAATGAAACTTTTTTCACTTTGGCTACAACTTGTGAATGAGAGTTTGAGAATGTATGCAGTAGACAGCTACTATAAGATCAACATGCATATATACGTGTATATAGAGAGATTTAGCAAAGTACACAGCAAGTGACGAGACGACATTAAAACTTGTGGGGCAGCCGTCTGTTTGTCAAGGATTAGTTAGTGTTTTGTCCGAATAGTTGCCAAGCTTGGTTAAGGATATAACCCAAGTTTGATTATGTTGCTTCAGATCTACAGAGTAAGTACTCATATTCACATTCACTACCATTCCTTTTGGAATCTAATAATTAAGAAAACGAAGCCATCATCTGCGCACACAAGGGTTGATAATTGAGTTGAAAGGCTAACCAATTGCATTTCATGCCAGGTGGGTCCATCTGAGAAATAATTGACTTAGCCAAACACATGATGGACAATCACTTAAATAGAGGGTACAAGTAATCAAATTTCGTATGCTGGACATGGTGATATAGACTATGAAAAATCGACAAGCCAAATTCTATAAAGACACAAACGTGACATGTCCTTGAAATCAACTAAAATACAAGGAGAATGATGTTTCCGGGGAGGCTCTTATCCAGCACCGACAACAAGTTATTGTCATCAAAACTCTCTCTCTCTCTCTCTCTATATTGGCTCCCAACCCAGGCCACTTAATGATGTTGCCACCATCAAACTGCCATTTGAACTGAATTATATCAAACATCAGACATGAATTATAAAGGACTTATAAAGATCAACAAAACTATACTGTCAAATTAGGCAATATTTAGTGAAGGGGATCAAAGTAAAAGTAGGCACAGTCAGGTTATTAGGGGCAAAGGGGACATTTTGCATATTAACTTAAATCTTAATTTTTAATAGCATTTACAAAATTTTAAAATGATATAACTGTTTCATTTAAATTTTAATTTTATATTAACTAAAATTCTAAATTTCGATCTGAATTTAAAAAGCATATTTTGATATTTAAATATTTATAAAAATCTTACGTGATCAATCAAAGATCTTAATTCACAATGTAAATCTCATTAAGACACTCCTTTTATCTACTACTACTATTACTACTGTTGGTGGCGGCAGCCGGTGGCGGTAGTGATGAAAAATTAATTAAATAATAAAAAAAAGAATGATTAGTACTTGTTTAAATAATTAGATTAAGTGCCTATTTGGATTGACTTATATCAGTAGAGTTTTTTTAGAAGAGCTTTTCTAATAAGCTAGTTAATTATTTGGTTATCAATTAAAAAAAAGGTTTTTTTAAAGAACTTCATACATTAGACTATTTGGCAACATAAAAATAAAAACTACTTTAATTAATTTTAATTATATTTTATTTTGTAATAAAATTATTTATACATATAAAAATTATTTAAAGTATATTAAACAATATGCAAAGCACAATATATAAATTATTATATAATTTTAAACCATATGAAACATAAATGAAATATATCTAACCAAATCTTTTATATGGACTATAACATAAATAAAACTAATATCAAAAATAAATATTAAAACATATAAAAAGTTAAATAATATTATATAAATTTTAAAATAAACGTGAAGATGTATTTGTGGGTATTGTGAGAATTATGAGTAAAAACATAAGGATAAAGAGAACTAAAAAATAGACTTATTAATTTATCTGAAAAATCTACCTGAAAAAGTACTTTTTTCAAAAGTTTCAAATTTGTATTTCTCAAAAAACTGTATTTTAGTGTCTAAAAAAGGCATTTCTATGAAAAAAAAAGTACTTTTGAATTTTATAACCAAATACTCTTTTTTTTAAAACAGCTTTTACGGTGAAAAAAGTGCTTATTCACCTTCTAAAAATTAAAACAAACAAGCACTAAATATAAAAAGAATATAACTTTATTCAATTTTACAATATTAATTTAAACTAATAAATCTACGGAGGATACTTTTCAGTTTTCTTTATTTGTATTTTGTATTTTGTATTTTGAGAACTTATAGATGTCAACATAATTGGGCCTAGTATTTCTGTCATACGTGTCATTGAGCTTGTGTTCATGAGTTTGCTATGATGGGGAGGCTTAACTTATGTTTGTAGTGCATAAGAAGCCCTAGCCCTACTGCTAGTCAATCTTAAATACAATCACCCTATTGAGAATTGTATGTAGTTTTTTAGGGTTTGAAATAGCAATAATCAATCTTTTGCATCTGTGTCACTCCGCTTCACAGAAAATAACAATGGACTCAATTGTTCCTCAATTCTCAAGTATTTATCTATCCAATTCTTGAATATAGCATGTTAAAATTATAGGGTTAGCCTAATTGTATTGATTAACCATGATATTAATCAATAATTCCGTTTTAATTTATTCATCATCACAAGCTTAGAAAACACTGCAAAAATTACATGGCCACCACATAAAACCAAGGCTATTGTTAGACCCCTAAACTCTAATAATTTTTGCATGGCCACCACATAAAACCAAGGCTATTGTTAGACCCCTAAACTCTAATAATAAAAATGTGCAGGCATTAACAGAGTTTTGAGCATTGTTAGACCCCTAAACTCTAATAATAAAATTGTGCAGGCATTAACAGAGTTTTGAGCAATGTTTGATATTTGGGACAACAAAACAAAGCAAAGATTTACGAGTAGGCAAGAAAAACAAGCATCGTCATTGAGTTGACATGTATTGGTACACATTGACAAAAATCTTCAATAAGACGCAAGATTCGAATATTAGACTAAAAGATAAATTGAGATGAATCTTGAGTTGAATGTTAGCTAAATTACATATATTAGGGAGACATGTGAGAGCTCTAAAGACTTAATATATGTTCAAATAGACAAAGAGAGTTCTAAAGATTTGATATGTGCTCAAATAGACGGACTATAACTAATGGACTTGACATGGATACCAGTGTGCTATGAAAAGTTTTTAGGCTTGGATGACTCGTGACAAAGATTAAGTGAGATCTTAGATGATATAGAGGATAAGATCACATTAAATATATATCGACTCTAAAAGATAAAGACGGAGGATAAAAGACAATAAAGTTTTGTTTTGGATAAGGATGTATTAGTTAAATGTAATATGGATGTTTGGTTTTATCCAATTGATTAGTGAGATGTAATTTGATAAAAATAGAAGTGAACAAATTAGTTCTATTGTGTTAAGTTTTTGAATCGTAAAAGTCACAGGTGCCTAGGAAAGAGGGGATCAAATCCCCTGTCCAAGTTGTCGTGTCCTTACTCTGTCCAGTGGGGTAGATGTCGTCCATTTATGTGGGGTCCATTGGGGTCCACATAAATGGACGGCATCCACCCTACTGGACAGAGTAGGGACATGGTAACTTGGACAGAAGATTTGGGGTGAGGAAAGAGACAGAGAGAAAGGGAATGAGAGTATTCATTCCTTTGTATACATTTTGAAAAGTAATAATTGTTAATTTTGACCGTAACTCTTGTCTGTTCATTATTTCCTTTTCATATTCAACAATGACGTGAGAATGTTGTCTTATGTAAATGACCTAAGTAAAAACTTCGGCATACTAATAACAGCTGCCGTAAACTCTGCTTGAACCCAATTACCCAACGATTATCCACGGCGTTGAGCGACACTATCGAAGCCTGGCATTGAGAGGTAGTTGGGACGTCGACATCTAGTGTTGAATCGCCTGAGTTGTCGTCATCGGATATGGCGTTGAGCGTGTGAGCAAGATGGTGATGGCGGTGAATCCTTCACTGCATTGCCATTGTTCTGCCGTTTTTCACCGCCCTACTTGTCAGTGTCGTCATCTTCTTGCTAACGGCATCTATCACTCTCCTTCTCATCTTTTAGTTGTTGATAATGTCAAGCTAGTGGTGGAGCCAGGGCCGTTCCTCTAAAACATCTTCTTGCTAACGCCATCTACACTCTCCTTCTCACCGTTTAGTTGTTGATAATGTCAAGCTAGCGGTGGAGCCAGGCCGATCCTATCATTATATATACCTTAGGTCAAATATTTTTTTTTTAATAAATTGACAATATATAAACATGTAAACTTAAAATTTTTAAATGTTTATATGAAATATAAATAACTCAATTTATGAAAAGCAATTTCTCTATGTATTTCTAAATTTAAAATTATTAATAATATTATTAAGATCAATATTATCTAGCATATCCTTCTCAATATATAACATAGATAAACTATTTAGTCTTTCATGTGATATTGATAACCTGAAATAAGTTTTCAATAATTTTAACTTTAAAAAATTTCTCTCAGCTGATACTACAGTCACAAGTATAATCAATAGAATTCGATAAGCAATTGAAACATTTGGATAACAATCTACAGATTTAACAAATTCTAAAATTTTAACTGATAACATTAACTCATTTAGCAAAGTCATTCGCAACACTTTTAATTCAAAAAAAAGTTCATCTAAATCTACATCTGACACATTATCATGAGAAAAAATCGTTGTAAAATTAGTGCAACATTCTCTTAATTCATTATCATCTAATGACCTCAACTTCTTTGAATCAAATAAGAATTCAAAAATATTATCAAATGTTATTAATTGTTCAAATCTATTCTTCAACGAAACAATTGCCATATCCACAATAATTAATAGAATCATAACATGTATAATAGAATCATAATTCATACGTATTTTTATAATAAAGGAAACCATTTATGAAGTCTCTGAATTGAGTAACTTAAATTACTTGATTTATTCATATTATCATTAAACTTTTGTGAACTCTACAAGAACACAAATCCAACAATTATTACATTACTTGTGTCAAAATATAATGAAAATTACAATTACAAAAATTAAATTATTTATTAATATTAAATTATTTTTATAAATAATAAGTAATCTAAAAAGAAAAAAGAAAAAACACAAATAAATACAATATCATTTAATATTAATGTTATGATTTTAAAATGCTAATATAATGTCCACATTAATGACAAGTTACAAATTAATTATAATATATTCAAATATTTAACAAGCTTAAAATAAATTAAAAAATAAGAAGGAATTTAGAAGACAGAATCTTAAAAAATTTTGCTGCCAATTTTTAAGTTGGAGTACCTTCGATGCATATATTGATGAAAATAAAAAAAATCATAGGGTAAATACACCTAAATTCTTCAAAACTATTTATAACTATCATAAATTAATGTTAATTTTAAAATTTAATGTTAACTTATGATAATGTTATAAGTTTTAGTTAATGTTACAATTCAAAATGAGTTATAAATTTGTAATAATGTAAGGGAGGACATGACTTCTAAGAGGAGCCCTTTTTGTATTAATTGAAGTAAAATATTAGCTGAAGAATAGATTTGTCCAAGAAAATAACAGAGGATAAACAATACAGGTCGTCATGCAAATCCAATCCAAGAGGGGGGCCCTTTTATTGATGGACCCTAGGCAGGTGCCCTGCCTGCCCTTGTCTAGGGCTGACACTGGGTGGAACTGATAGCGATCTGCCGGTGTATGAAATGCTAAGTAGTAATAATGTTTTGTTTGTAAAAAATATATAAAAAAAAAGATGGCTAAGGTTTTTCTTTTTTTTTTTGGATATAAAAGGAAGACGGGTGTTTGGTAAACGAATAACTTATAACTTAAAGTTAGAATTCCTAATCATAAGTGAATTTAACCTAAGATAAACTTAGGTTTAGAACAAGGTTCCATTTTTCCTAAGCCTAACTTACCATAAAGTAATAAAAGTTGTTCTAACTAAATAAAATAAAAGTAAAAGTAAATTGTGTTATGTCAAAATAAGAAGTCCAGATCATCTGTTCTTGCTACTATGATCATATCATATTCTATGAGTATCTATTTGTGAGTCTCATTTATTAAATGGATGAATGCTCATAAAATATGTTGTCAGCCTCAAAATAAGTATAGTCGTAACCCATAAATCAATTGGAGTAAAAGTAAAGTTTTTGGTCAATGTCAACTAAAAGACTTTGGAAGAGGGGAACCTTTGACCATTATTGTTAAGAGTTCAAATCATAACTATCGGATTACTTCATAGTAGACATCTAAAGTTAACTTAGACATACAAATATTTTTAAAATTCATCTAAATGTTTAAGGATAAAGCCAATACACCGTCTGAATAATGACAATGCATCATCAACCTAGTGAAATATAAATGAAAGATTATTGTATGCAAACTAGACAAGACTTGAGAACTCATATGTCACTCGTTACATTTGAATTATAGAAACTTCACATATAAACTTGAATTTCATTTGGACATTGCATAGGATATTATTGACTACAAAGGGAAAAACATTGATGAAGATATGGAATGCTCATTAACATAAACTGTCTTGTCTGGTAGTATAACTTTCTTAGTAGAGTACTAGCAGTTGTTTACTACACAAATGCGCAATAAAAATTTGGAAACTTATAATGCCCAGTTGTTTTTGGAAACTAAAGAGTATGTATGTATATATAAGTTTTGTTATATGTGGTTAAAATATGTAAGTAAATATTGTTATAGTTACAATTTGAAGATAAAAGTTGGAAATGTATGATGGAGGGCATAATTTTTTATAAGAAAAAAAGAAAAAATATAATAAGTGAATATTTAAATTGAATTAATAAAAGTGTAGAGGAAAAATTGACAATCCAAGGGTAAAATTTGTTATAATATTTTAGTATAGAATATAACAAATGCAAAATTTAATATGAATTAAAACAAATCAATGAAAGTTTAAAAAGAAAATTCTAACCGAAGTAAAAAACAATTAATAAGTATGTGAATTAAAAAAATTACTAAGTAAGCAAATAAAACGAGAACAAGAAATTGGCGATACAAAATAGAATACATGAGAAATACTATTCAATAATAGTTATTAATAAATAGAAAAAAAGACAGCAAAATAATAGCATGAATAGTTTGTATGTGCATTAAGATTACAATCATCCGAGTACTAAGGATCAGCAGATAGCAAAAAAAGAAAAGAAAATAGTGGCAAAAGGAGTTTGAAAGTGCAATAGGATTATTGGCATTCAAGATACAATCAAATTTGGGAATTATCTTGTCAATAAGTAATCCTTAGGTTATGGAATAGAATATCGTCAATGCCTAAAATTTGATCAAAAGTATTTAGTGATGATTGTAAAAGTTTCATGTTTCATAGTTACATGGAATGGAATATCGTCAATCCCTTTGACTACATACCTTAGGACCTACAAGTTCGGCAACTACGTCAACATCAAGATTTATCTAACTATTGTTAAAGAAACATAACATTTTTGTGTCATATAAAATACATAAAAAAAATCTTCATAAATGGGTAACAGAAAATTTCAAATAGAAAAAGCTAATAAAACAAATTCCTAAAAACTATTTAATTTTCTCTAGACCACGAAATATTTAGATATGGTCTCTCTCCAATCGCAATTCAATTGTAATAATGATTCTTTTTTGTTTTTCACTTAAATGATTTTATCGACCCTCGTCGTTAAAGTTAAGAACCTTTCGAGGTAAAATATTCAAGCTAACATTAAAAATGATATCTTTCCTTTACTTGTATATTCCATTATTGGAAAAGAAATTATTACGAAATATATCACAAGGCGAGAACTTAACACACTAAGAAAACAAAAATGTCCATTAATAAGGTAGAAGAGAAATAAAGTAGTTATTTAGTGTTCCCCAGTTTATCTCTTTCTGCTCTATTTATAAAGCAA
>JANZLD010000005.1:76154226-76167537 GCA_026413575.1 Erythroxylum carthagenense | reverse complement strand
TAATGCATTTTGGCATTTAATGGGACAAAATAAAGATTTCTCTAATGCAGATTAGCATGTAGTGAGAGAAAACAAATTTCTCTAGTACAATTTAACATAAAGTTCAAAGAAATTAAGACCTACAAATGAAAAGATGATACATTTCAGATCATAAAAATATCATCCTAATTTACTACACTCCGTTTTCTTATTTATATTAATGAGATATTAGATATGCATGAATGTATTAAATTTGTGTCACACATGACACATGTATTTGATATTTTTCAATATTAAAAGTCTTATGGAACAAAATGATAGACTTTTATTATTTTTGGATCAAATGGTTTTTTAAAATTGATCGACCTATAGAATGATTAGCTTAACCGTATTTTAAACTATTTTTACATTTGCAATAACTAGTATAATTAATTATTATTAAAGGGGGAGAATGTTAGATATTTTAGTGTAGGGTAGGCAACAAATTAATTACATTTTAATGATTTTAATAAATTATCGGTTAAGCTAATCAAATTTGATCTAGATAAAGATAATAAAATGGTCTAATAAAGAATCTAGATTAGTGAGCTAAAGTTCAACGAGGAAAATAAACCTTAGTTAGTGTGAACTGGACTAATGTTAAGCTTGTGATGGAGAGGCATGATATGAATACTATATATATATATAAGTTAAGGTCTCGTGTAATTGCTTAAACAAATTATGAACATACGAATATTCTGACTCATTAAAAGAAAAACATGTTAAGAAAGCTACAGAAAGGCCTTAACAACATCTCAGGGATCGACTCTCGTGAAGGCTTCAATGGATTCACGCTCGTTTCAATTTCGAAAAATTCATTTGAAATCATAGAACTACAATCAGGCATTTTTCGCATGTTTTTGTTTCGTCCCTTTCATGTTCAATTCAAGATTCGCAACTAAGGCTCCTGTTGCGATGTACAAAAGGGCCCTCTTTCTATGTTAAAGGCATTACAAATATGAAACAGTTATGTAAGAATCGATTTATTGTATATTTCCAAATTTGTACGACAATATGCTCTTGTATACAGAAAGCAAAATTTCAATCAAACAAATGTGTAAGAGAAAGCAATAGTTAATTGTCTTTTAAGTTATAAGTTAAATTTTTTTATATAAGATAAGCTTTGAAATTCAAAATTAATAATTAAAAAGTTTTTTAAATGCAAAAAGTCTTTTTAACCGACAATAATAAAATTTCAAGAAATAGAAAATCTATATTCACATGTTTAATAATTGATATTTAATTATTTGTTGTAACTAATGGTTGAAATCATATGCAAGCATAGAATTTAGAATTTTTTTTAAAAATGTGACAAGTTAATTTTTATTTATTAATTATTATTAGTTAAAAATAATAACTTATTTGTAAAAAAATTAATGTGTAGCATTTTAGTTATATTGTCATAAATTGAAATTTTAATATTTTATTAATATTTTTATTTTAACACAATTAAATTTAGATAAAAGTTCGAATTTAAAATATAATTTTTGGTTTGTCTAACCCGACCCAACAAGACTTTCTATTGGGCCAACCCACTTTGCATATACTTATAAATAAGCATTGTTTCAGGGTAGGGCTATGCTCTTCGTCTCCAATCTCTCCTAGCCGTCGAAGGGTTTTACGTTTGCAACCATGGGGTACTTTCTCTCTCTCCTCTTCCCTCTTTCCGTTGTTTAAGACTTTGTTTGGTTTTCTTTTTGTTGGTTGTTTGATATGAAAGCTATTGATGCATGAAAGTTACCGAAAGTTCGCTTGTTAGACAATACTGTCTTTCCATGGCGGTGCCGTGCTAAGTTGCTGCTATCTTTGTTTTGAGTGGGATTTCTCTTTCTACATAACACTCTCGTTTATGGGTTAGGTTAGCTTTTGTTTGAACACTGAAGATATTAGCTTGTTAGCTTGTCGATATCAGAGGAATCTTGAATATTTGCTTGGGGTAGATTAAGCTGTTTTGTGAAGTTAAAAACTTGACTATTAAATCGCCGTTTTCATTCAACCTCCGATATGGGTTTGCATTTCTTAAAAGAAACAATCCTTTGGTTTTGGGTTCGTTTTCCATTTGTTGATTGTGCTATGCTGTATATGGACTTATACCCTGCTTATCTATGTCATTCAGCTGCCAAGCTGTTATTTGTTCTCTATTAAGTTCGTTTAAGTGGAGATATCACATATGGTCTTATTATATGTGTTGAATGTATGTAACGATGCCTACGATCCTGTAGGAAGACACGCGGTATGGGAGCTGGTCGCAAGCTGAAGTCCCACCGAAGAAGGCAAAGGTGGGCTGACAAGTCATACAAGAAATCCCATCTTGGGAATGAATGGAAAAAGCCATTTCAAGGATCCTCCCATGCCAAAGGAATTGTTCTTGAGAAGATGTAAGACAGTACATGATGATTAGTACATTCTTATATTCTTTATGCTATCATCCTTGCAGCGTTAAACAGAGATTTAATTGGCAATCTTCTTATGCAGAGGTATTGAGGCCAAGCAGCCAAACTCTGCTATTCGTAAATGTGCTAGGGTTCAGCTAATTAAAAATGGGAAGAAGATTGCTGCCTTTGTTCCTAACGATGGTTGCTTGAACTACATTGAAGAGAACGTGAGTGTTTCAGCTTGTGTAGGTTATTTGTTTTGGTATTCATTGTTTTGTTATGCATTGCATTAAGCGATAATGGGAATTGGTGTATGGTTGCAGGACGAAGTGTTGATTGCTGGATTTGGACGTAAGGGCCATGCTGTTGGTGATATTCCTGGTGTTAGATTCAAGGTTGTGAAGGTTTCTGGTGTCTCCCTCCTGGCACTTTTCAAGGAGAAAAAGGAGAAGCCAAGATCTTAATTTTGGATGGGGAGCTAATTGCCTCTTTTATACTTCATTTGTTAATCTTCCTAAAGATTTTGGATTTACCATTTTTGTTGAGTGGATCTATGCAAGTCTTTTTTTTTTTTTTCACTAGTTATCATATTGAAATTCTGGATTCAAATTCTCACTTGGGTTATTTTAGTTTTGATTGATAGCTTATAAGAAACCTAGATGACTTCAACTACTTGCCATGCTTGAGGCTGACCATAAGATTGCAACAGTGTATAATACCAATTGATACAATCATGGTATTTGGGAACAATTTCGAGCATAAAGTCATGCTAGATAAGAGTAAATAATATTGATATCGCTCTTGTTTAGAATTCTTACTCGGGAAATACTTGATTCGGCGTGATTTGATTTGTGGGATATTATTCTGATTCTGTTTCATGTGAGACTAATTAAAACAATTGATTTGCGAACAAGTTGAAAGTAAAAGTGATTGATATAGCCATTAGTTGCTCTGTAAGTGGGAGATTTCCCATCAAATTTTCCAATTTAACAGCACTTTGGGGATCTAAGTTGCTTGAGAAGTTGACATGAGTTGAGGGCTCTATGTATGTATCGTGTACCGGGCAGAGTTTTGAATACTATACCGGATGGAACTGGTACTAAAATGAGTTGTATTGTAGTAAAACATAATCAAAATCCATGCTTTCTACACGTATAAGCCTGAATTATCTCAGTAAACAATTAAAAGACAGTCTTTTTCTAATAAATACCACACAGCACTTCAAAATCGGTTTAATCACACCATAGTGAATCCTCAGTTAACCTATGCCGCATATTTGGCACGTGAATATTTATCAAACATCTGCTTCTACGTTGGTACTATAGTTCCTTACTATAGTGCAGTTCTCCGCTGATGTTAATGGAATAAAAGAAGGGATTCACCAACAGTTGCGCTATTCACCTCCTCATGAATGTCCTGAAACTCAAATTGTTGGATCATACCAACTACTTCTTCAGAAGTAGTCTTTCCCGTTTCATGGAAATTAGAAGAATTCAAAGCACTTCTGACGTGATTTTTGCCACTTCTGACGAATCTGATTTTTCAACATTGGAATTGGTACTTGAGCTAAGAACACTTTGAGGTGTGTTAAGAGGGATCAATCTTTGTTCCTTTAACAGTACCAGTATCATCACTTACATTATCCTTCAAAACAGATGGGGTCCCTTGTTTTCCAACACGATTAAATGATTCTCCAGCAGGTTGAGACTTTCCAAGGCTTGGTAATTGTGACTCTTGTGGGCTCACACTGCCAGTTCCAGCTCTAGTTTTAGGCAAGGCATTCGGTAAAGCCAGACGAGATTGTGTACTTTCATTAGGAGATCGTGTAGCTGCTGTTCTCACCTACACATCATCAAAGTGAGCGTTAGGGTACACTTGCCCAGTATGACCAAAATTTTATACAAGTGGAAATAAAAGAGATGCTTTCGATTAAATAGGCTGAATAGATAAATATCTTAATCTACTGGTTCCAATATGTCATCAAGTACCTCCTTCGTTTTAAAACTTCCTTAAAATCATTTGTTAACTAGGCACAATAGTAATAATATAGCAGAAATTATCACTCACCCCATCAAAGAAACCAATTTTTGGTGATGGCTTCCGAAGCCCTGAACGTTTAACGGATTCTGTACCCAAAGGTGCACTTATACCTATTGTCCCTCTTTGAAATTTCTTTACAGCTTCACCCGTGGATCCAGTACGTTGAGAACAATGTCCGGTTGACCAATTTTCATGAGAATGGTTCTGAGAATCCAGAACTTGGTTGGCATCACCATCTTCCGAAGTATCAAAGCTAGGACTTGCGTGGTTAGAGCCTTTGTTAAGAGTAGAAGTGGGCGAGAGTGACTCTGCAGACCATTCGCTGACAGAGCTGGCAGGCGATATGCGAGAAGGGAGCTTGTTTTTATGTTCCAAACAAGGTGAGATATTTGAATTGGTTGACCGATGGCCATTCCTTGATAAGATTCTTACTGCTTTTTTTATTGTTGAACCAGGGGTAGCATGATCCTTCCCAGCTTTGGTATAGACTTTTCTTTTCATAGAATCTGATGACTCACCAGTAATATCGTCTGATGACAAATTTTCGGAGCTGTCCACAGAGGAAGCAGGCGTTATTATCTGCGTCTTTGTTGCCACTGAAGAACAAGAAGAAGGTTTCGAAGGTAGCTTGGACCTAGATGCATTATTCCTTGAACTGCCCGAAGCTGAAAATTTCACACATCTACCTGCAACAATGTGATGTCAAGCATTATCATTGGATGCAAAGGTCGTAAATCTAAAGACACAATGTTTCAGTTACCAATTGGAACTTGTGCATGATCTGAATTACCAGTTGCTCTTTTCTCATTGTTTGAAGTTACAGGTGATACAGTTGCAATGCCATTCTCCATATTACGGTTTGCACCCAGTGAAATTCTTTTGGATGCTGACGTCGAGATTGGACCGACTCTTCCAACAACCTTTGGTGGTTTAGTTATGAATGAAGTTGACTGTCCATTTACAGCAACAGAACGTATTGAAGCAGCATTATTTTAACAGCACATCATTTGTCAAATCTTTATGTATAATGAATCACATTATATAATGCATATTCTCTACTTTTCAATTAAATGGACTCTAATTAAATAATATTCCTTTAAAAGCAGCATATAATCAACAAATTCTCTTGAATTTAATGAGACAGACAGAGACCTGCTTTAATGTTCTCCCAGATCCCTGCATAGCATTTGGCTTCTCCAGAGCAGCTTTAGTATTTAGCTGAGATTGACAAGCACGTAGTCTAAGCCACAGAAACTAGTTAATGATGACTTTGGGATACCAACCATAAAGCTTACCTTGATTTGAGATGTAGCATCCTCTTTTTCTGTAGCTGAAATAGAGTTCTCAGTTAAAAAGTGACCTCAATAAGCAAATTTGCGCATCATAAATTAAGTTAGATCTCCCAACCTAGTGATTAGTAAACAGAGCAGCCGACAAATCTGAACTTGGAACCAAAAAGAATATGATCTTAGAATGAACAACTAAGCTCTCAATAAAATTTCAGTTTATGTGAAAAGAAACTAAAAAAAGAGTAAAATCCTATATCACATTAACCCATTACGTAGAGGATAACAAGTAAACAATACACCATTCTTAACCTAATTGTACACTTTATAGAATATAAGATAATTTGCCTAAGAGTACGACTGGAGTACTTGTACATTATCTCCACCACATATCTGACTCAAGAATTCAAATTTCATTCTGTTGATCAAGTTTGTCCGACACTAAAATCTGACAGAGCTATAAAAACCAGCAGCATACTGGTGGCTAGAGTGGCATTGAAGTATTAGGTCAGAGTGATGGCGAATAGAATATAATGAATAGGAACAAGGTGGGTAGAAAATGATTGATGATGAAATAACAATGGTCCTATAAGTGGGATTGATTTCCCATGGTGGCAGAAGTTTGATGATATGGGGGATGCAAAATGGACACTATACTTTCTATGCCATGTTTACAAAAAATGCATACATACACTTGGCAGTTAGGTTATCTTTTATTCCACTTTGCACGTCATTGGTTGAATTCACCAGATTCAGCGCTCTACCGGACTTCTGTATAGAAGCTCTAATGTCTCCAAACAAATCAGCATCAAGAGTATCAATCGTCAAATTGTCACTTGCTAATGTAGATATGGACTCGCTAGATTTCTGCACATCCTCTTCAATTCCAGGCAGCATATGTTTTCTGCCTTTTTCATTCCCTGTAATCATGGTAGACAACTCCTCTGGTTCCAGAACACCTAATTACACCAGAATATTATCTAACTAGAATACTGTAATTTGTACAAAATGGAGACAAGAGAAAGCATTAAAACTACCACGTGTAGAGACCGAATATGAATTCATTGACTCTTTTAGACGAACTGGAAGTTGAAAAGAGAAACTCAAAACTTTCTCAGGCTCTCGAAGAATACCTGCACTTGTGAAGAATGCATTGTCCCAGGCTAGGCTTTTTCTCAAGTTGTATCTTTCACTTTTTGCAGTTCCTTCTGGTTCGGATGATTGGACCGGTTTGCATACTTCTTTCCCAACTTCAGTGGACGTATCTGACCACAACAATCACACGATTCTAATTAAAGAATTGAATTTAATTCACCAGCACTCACTCTTTTCAATGGCAGTTTTAGACAGAGTAACTATTTCAAAACTTCCAAAACTGCAATCCTATAAACTTTTACTGATCTGTGTCTGATTTCTTCCATTAAACATCATAATCTTGATCTTAAAATACTTCTTTTAAACAAGAGAGATAAGTGAACGTCACAAAGAAAGCTTGTTCGGAAACAAGAAAGAAAACACATTCCAAAGCTCATTTACAGCGATAAGCGTCGAACTGAGAGGGAAAGACACCAAAAGAGAACCTGAAACTTGGCGAATCTGAAGATCCGGAGAAGGAGAAGCATAAAGAAGGCAATCGTCCTCAAAGGAAACATCAATGAGACTCAGCCTTCTGCTAATATCGAAACCGAAATTCTCAACCGATTCATTCATTCTTCCCGAGAATTATACAGCCAAACGAGCAGTTACAATCGAAGTTCGAAGGCTACACCTTAATATTACAGAAGTAATCTAGAGAGTGATAAGCGAGTGAATGAAAATTGTGGAATTTTGTTTTCGGTAATTTGTTTTTCTTCAATTAGCGAGGGAAGAAGGATGTTTGAATTATAGTGAAGCGGCGGTTCAAAAAAAAGTAAATAAGACTTTGGGAGGAGATTCCGTGTGTGACTCTGTATGTAACGTCTGTTTTTTTTTTTTTAAAGTCTACGAGGTGTTCTAGGAGGGTCTTAATTATGAGAAAACACCTTTAAGTCATCCACTTTTAGACTAATCCTCACTTGTACCGGGTCAGCCCGTAACGAATAAAGTGCTGGTCAAACAGATTTCTCTATTCCCAAGACTCGAACTCGAGATCCCTAGTTAAAGGATGAGAGTGCTGAACCACTCACTCCAACCAATTTAATTAATGTAACGTCTGTTTTTGAATTCTCATTGTTGGTGCCCTTTGAATAAGGATGTCAATGAGCTTGTCAGTTTCGAGTCCTAAGAATGAAGAAATCTATTTGACTAGCACTTTACTTTTTACGGGCTGACCCGATGTGAGTGAGAATTAATATAAGAGTAGATGACTTAAAGGTGTTTTCTCATAGCTGGAATCTTCTTCAAATACCTTGTGGGTTAACAAAAAAAAAAATGAGCTAGTCGGGTTCGGTCATCAAAACGTAAGTCCTAACCCAATCAAGCCTGCAGTGGTCTTAACTCGAGCTCATTCTGCACTTCTACCTAATTTTTTTTTAATTAAAAATATAAATTGATGTCACTTTTTACAAAAACGAAGTCGTTTTAATTATAAAAATTGACATTAGGCTGGGCTGAACCTAATTAACCTGAGCCCAAGCACAACTTTATACCCATTTAAAAATATATATATAGGCTTAAGGTTTGGTCAAATCGAGCTTGACTTGTTGACTTTAAAGAACCGTCCTAATCAACTCATTTAATTTGTACCAAATCAATTTAATTATTTGAATTAATTTACTTAAAATATTAAAAATAATATTATTTTCACTTAAATTTTAATTAAATTTTAATTATTTTATTATTTGAATTAGATATGGGTGAAGCTATTTAAATTATCATAAAAAAGAATTATTTAAGCATGACTCAATTTATTGTCGATTTTAAAACTATTATTAGTCACGTCAAATATAGTTTTAAGAGGATTAGCATTCATATTTATTTTTAAAATTAAAAGTTTATAATTATGTTCATAATGATATTAATTTTGTATAAAATTATTTAAATATTTGTAAAATTGTAAAATTAAATAAAAACATTTCATTTTTATTAAATTTATTATTAAGGATTAATTGAAAAAAATTCTCAAATTTTACTTAATTTTACAGTTATAGTACGAACTTAAATATTTGACAATTAAATACTCAAATTTTTAATTTTTTCAATTCTAAGTCAACGTTAGTATTTCCGTTAACATTATTGACATGACTTACCGTATAAGATAGAAATCATAAATGCTTAAACATGTCAGACTTAATTAAGTTTAACTAAACTATGTTGTTTTATGATTGAAATTCTTAAATTAAAATTTGTCATGGTGTTACAATACGATAACGATACTCTGTCGTGCTAATACAAGATAACAAAGACACAGTTTTCAACAACCTGAATGAAATCTCAATTTGCCACCTAGACCTTCTTTGTTTCTAGGTGAGAACAAATTGATTTAGGATTTTCAATTCTAGCAATTTAGGCAATGAATTTGATTTAAAATAACGTAATTTAGTTAAACTTAATTAAGTGTGACGTGTATAATTATTTAGAGTTTCTATCTTATATGACAAATTACGTCAACAACGTTAACAGAAATATTAACGTCGGATTAGAATTAAAAAAGAAAATAAATTTTAAATATTTAATTGTCATTTTTTTAAGTTTGCGTTATAATTATAAAATTAAGAAAAGTTTGATATTTTTATAATTAATCCGAACGGAAATCGTAGTGAATATAAGTAAATTTTATTACATGTTATATTTAGTAAGCATGTGATCAATCTCATCTACACTACGCACTCAGTCGTATTGTTTGAACCATAATACTTCGACTATGGGAGTCCAGATCTTCTGTCTAATTTTATGGTGTCTTATTGTGTCCAGAGAATCTCAGTCATTTATTTATGTGAATCTTACATGAGTCCCGCATAAATAAATGGCTGAGATTTACTAGACACAATAAGACACCATAAAATTAGACAGAAGATCTTGTCCCCGACTGTGGTATTATCACGTGGTCTCATGATCATTATTTTTAGGTTGCGATTGACAAGAAGCTCCGGGTTCCTTCACGACCCGTTGATTATCACGAGTAGATTCCGGTAAATCTTCTTGATCTGACATCTATTCCGGTTCATCTATGTTACAGTTCCCCCGATTTTTATACATTTTACACAGCACCCAATCGTCCAACTGCCACACAAGGCAAAAGAAGAAGAAGTATCGTGATCATTATGGATTCTAACGAACAACTTGGGATAAGTATAACTATATGTACCTTCATCTTATTTGTAGGTATTGTGCTAGAGGATGTAGCTGTTGTGCTAGAGGATGGAGAAGTGTCGAGGGAAACGAGGAAGAGAAGAATAATAAATAACAATTTACTAACACAAATTGCAAACTTTTACTACTTTTATTTTTTATTTTGAAACTAATAAGGCATTTACATTAGATAACAACTTTATTTTAATACATAAAATTTTATTAAATAATAAATTTTATCTTTACTATTTTACTATCTCATAATCTTTATCTTTATCTTTACTATTCTATTTTATTATGCTCGTTCTTAATAGATAACAAAATTTATCTTTAAACAAAGACCAAGTCAAAATAAATTTTAAATTAATATTCAACACTCTATTTTAATTTAAAATTACATACATAGAGCACTTCTTTCTATATAAACTGTGAAGCACTTATCTTCAAATGTAATACACTTCTCATCACCATCATCAACCTTCAATTGTTGGAGCATTTATCTCAATGATGCACATTTCACCAATGACTATAAAATAGAGCTTTTTCTTTTGTCTCTTGCGCTATATTTACTTATACTTCATCTTCAAATTTGCAATTCCTTTGTATGTGCCCAAATCTGATGCATTTGAAATATTGTGACTTACTCTTGTGCTAACAATTTTTCTCTTCCTGATCAAGTTTTTTGCAATTGCTACATTGAACAACTTTATCTTTTCCTTTTGAAGATAAAGTATTGGCTAGATAAGTTCTACCAATTTGATCTTTAGTTTCTCCTCTCTCATCATTCTTCTTTGGTCCATGACTTGAAGAGCATTTAGTAATTTTACAAAGATTATTTTGTTATAGATCTTTAGAATCTTCATGTGATGGGATTTTGGTTTCATATCTTTCGAAAGGGTCTTAAGAAGCTTGTCCACCACTCTTTGACTTGAAGTTCTTCACCAAACAATTTGATTTGATTGATGATAGACATGAGCTTACTTGCATATTCCATGGCACTTTTGAATTTCGTCATCCTTAACGTCTTGAATTCTCTTTCAAGATTCAAAATTGGCATCATTTTTGTTTGCTCATTGCCTTCAAACTCTTTCTTGAGTTTTTCTCATGCTTCTTTAAGCGATTCCCAAGCTATTATGTTTGTAAAAATTCCCTCTAATGCGGCCGAATGTATACAAGAAAGCGCTTTTGGTTTCTTTGCTATTTCTTCATTATGTTTTTTTTAGTTAGAGTCAGATTTTCTAAAAGTGGGGTAGGATTGAAATCACTCTCAATAACCTTCCAAAACTCAAGGCTTTCAAATAATATTTCA
Organism: Erythroxylum carthagenense; assembly: GCA_026413575.1. Classification (NCBI taxonomy): domain Eukaryota; kingdom Viridiplantae; phylum Streptophyta; class Magnoliopsida; order Malpighiales; family Erythroxylaceae; genus Erythroxylum; species Erythroxylum carthagenense. The sequence continues at coordinate 76,156,240 of JANZLD010000005.1, read as the reverse complement.
TTTTAATGACTCATAATTGACAGTATTCTCAGTTGAAAATGGGAAATGGAAGAGAGCAGTTGTTTAATGTTATGACTTCCTCTCACTCTTCCCTCTCTCTCTCTCTCTCTCTCTCTCGCACACAACTTTTCCCTTAAGGTAGAAAAACAAAATCTCATCACTTGAAAATTTTAAAGATTTACCATAAATAACCTTTGTAGAGTTACTAAATGCACTTCAAGTCATGGACTAAAGAAGAATGATGAGAAACGAGGAAACTAAAGATAAAGTTAATAGAACTTATTTAGCCAAGACTTCATCTTCGTAAGGAAAAGACAAAGTTATTCAATGTAGCAATTGCAAAAAGTTTGATCACCAAGAGAAAGATTGTTAGCACAAGGGTAAGCCACAATGTTTCAAGTGCAACAAATTTGGATACATACAAAGGAATTACAAATTTAAAGAAGAAATGTAGATAAATATTATGCAAAAGATGGAAGAAGAATTTTAGAGTCGTTGGTGAGACGTGCACCATAGAGAGAAGTGTTCCAATAATTGAAGGTTGATGATTGTGATGAGAAGTGCTTCATAATTTATTTGGAGAGAAGTGCTTCGTGTATGTAATTTTAAATCAAGGGGAAGTGTTGAATATTGATTTAAATTTTGTTTTGACTTGGTATTTGTTTAAAAATAAAATTTGTTATCTATTAGGATTGAGAGTAGTAGTGAGATAGAATGATAAAGTTAAAGATTCTCTGATAGTGGAGTGGTAAAGATAAGATTTGTTATATGTTAGAAGATAAAATTTTATCTATTAACATAAAGTTGTTATCTGTTAAGATTTAAACTTCAATGTAAAAGCCTATATAAAGGCGTCAGTTTCATAATAAAAAGTAGCAGCAGTCAAGGTTAGTCATATTGTCAGTTGCATTTTCATCATGACAAGAGTGGAAATTAGCTCTGTTTTGTCTACTCTATATAGACCTGTGCTTTCATGTTTGTCGCCAGGCCAATATTTAGGTTTTAGGTTGTGGTTGACCAAAATTGCCAACCTTTACTGCATCTACTTTTTATTCCGAAACCAATGCCTTTATATAAGCTTTTACAATGAAGTTTAAATTCTAACAAATAAAATTTTATATTCTAACATATAATCAATCTTATCTTTACTATTTCACTATTAGATAATCTTTACTTTTACTACTCTATCTTACTATTTCCAATCCTAATAAATAACAAATTTTATGTTTAAAGGCCAAGTCAAGACAAACTTCAAATCAATATCCAATAAGAAAAACCATTGTTGATCTCTTATTATGTTATACGCATCTGCTCAAAGTAACATGAACGAGTTTACTGTTATACTTAATTATAATGAAGAAGATGAAGTTGTAAGACCCTGCTAGTTGGTGAGGGTGGAAATGGTAGAGATCGACCTCGTGGATTCTATTAAGAGGCAATGGTATTGTTAACCTCCCTGAACAAGTAATCAACCACCTCATCATCAGTGGGAAAGGTCCGATAACCAGGTGGTATATTTTTGAAGTAATTATCAATGTCTTCTTTGCTCACATTATTCCCGTTGGTGATATTAATAGATAAATAAGTGGTTGTTGTTTTCCACTGGGAGATCGAAATTCAGTGGAGGGGTTATGAAGAACGTTTAGGTATATATAGCATTGACAATCAGTTAACTTAGTGCCTGTTTGTTTTAACTTTTGGAGAGTGAATAGTCACTTTTTTCTACCGCAAAAGCTGTTTTTAAGAAAAATAAGTGTTTGACTGTAAAATCCAAAAGTATTTTTCATAGAAATAGCTTTTTTGGAAGTTAAAATACAGTTTTTTAAAAAGCTCAAATTTGAAGCTTTTCAAAAAAGCACTTTTTCAAATAAAATTTTCAGATTAATTAATGAGCATATTTTTTAGTCCTCTTTACTCTTATGTTTGTACACATAATTCCCACAATACTCACAAATATATCTTCACATTTATTTTGAGATTTATATAATATTATTTGACTTTTTTATATGTTTTA
>JANZLD010000005.1:76142523-76154070 GCA_026413575.1 Erythroxylum carthagenense | reverse complement strand
TGCATAAATAATTTTTATTACAAAATAAAATATAGTTAAAATTAAAAGTATTTTTTATTTTTATGTTGTCAAACAGTATATTGTATGAAGCTTTTTTCAAAAAGTTATTTTTTAAATGACAACCAAATAGTCAACTGACTTCTTAGAAAAACTCTTCTTAGAAAAGCTCTACTGATAAAAATTTTACTCACAAAAGCTCTACTGATATAAGTCCATTCAAACAGGCACTTAATCCAAATAAAATTAAGATTCCTTAATTTAATTCAAATTAGGATATGTTAATCCACTATAATTAGTACATGTTTACAAAATCTTAAAATTTATGATTTTTTGTGACGTTTGAATTAATTTTCCTTAATCCAATTCAAATTAGGATTTCTAAATCCACTATAATTAGTATATCATTACAAAATCCCAAAATTTAGTATTTTTATGACCTGTTTGTTTGAAAAATTTGTGGTGTTAGGACATTAATTTTACATAAGATTAAAAAATTACATAAATATTTATTTTTTATCTAGAGATAAGCCTAAAATGAGATAGATAAAAAAAAACTTATTATCATTATTGAGGGTGAATCTTGAAATAGTTGATAAAGTTAGTCACGAAAGCAACCTTTTTGTAAAAAATGCAAAAGAAAGGTTGTGTATAATTAAGAGGCTGCGTATAATTAACATCCCTCCAACTCTCGCAAATTAGGGAGTCATGTACACTGGGTTCATTGACTACTATTACTATTACTACTATTATTATTATTATTAATGTGACCAAAAAATCCCATACTAACTAAATTTGCAAGTTCAAATCTCTCCTTATTAATAAGTACATCTTCATTTATATAGAGCAAACATATGTATTAGACCCCTTAGGTTAGAACAGTAGTTACTACTTAGTTGGTATTATTATTATTATTAGTATTATTAGTTTTATTATTATTAGTTTTATTTTAATTTAGTGTATATATATATATATATTGTGTTATTTTTATTATTAATTCTATTTAGTATTGTTGATATTTATTATTATTATTAATTCTATTTCATTTATTTATGTAGTTATTGTAATTTTAGTTACATAGAAATTTCCATGCTAGTTTTATCTTTTCTCTGTAACTTACATCATTCTTATCTTATCTCATTTGTATATAGGTCTACTGAAAGCAACCTCTCTATATGTAAGGGTAAGGCTACGTACTATCAGACCTCCCTAAACCCCGCTTCATTGCGAGATTTCGGACTGGGTGATGATGATGATGATAAGAAAACCTATTAAAAATCCTAATTTTAAATTATCATATTAACTATTAATACTACTTGAACTAAAACTCAAATAATTCATATTCATTTAAGAAAATAATTATACTTCAACTATGACTTTATTTCCCACTATATTAATCTTATCAATCAAATTTCCTATTGTCAAAAGAAAAGTTAATGATTAAAAAACTCAATCAATTCAACCATAAATCCTTGAACGATTCAACTTTTTGGTTCGATTTTTAACAAGTTCTTATAAATTAAAATTAATTAATTAATTTTCATTTAATAATATTTTTTCCAATTAAACTTCAAATTCTTCGATTAATAAGAACAATTTATTTCGATCATATTTTAAATTCTTTAATTTTATTCAATCTTTTAGTCGGTTTTATGATGATCTAATATTGGTTGACCATTTTAAGCCTTAAATATCTTATCTTATTGATTTAACTTCTAGTCTAGTTTTTAAAACATTGAAATAAAGTAAACTAGTAAATAGGCTTCCCTTAATCATATTGAAATCCATTCAAATGCAAGTCTTAATCTAATTAACAACAAACAACTAACAAATCATAACTAGTAAGACTGATTTCTCTTGATCATATTAAAATCCAATCAAATACAAGTCTTAATCTAATTAAGAGCAAACAACTAATCATATTAAGAAAGTTTTGCACTTAATAATTAAGTTAAATATAGTACACAAATAATAAAAAGTCTATACTAATTGATAAATATTAATGCAAGAAATATAGTTATAATTATGTAAGCTTTCATCTATATATTTTTTAGCTCAGGGTTTATATTTAACAATATTGATGATAACTATATAATATTTCAAAATTCAAATTAGATTTATTTCTTTGTATATATAACGATTATTTTTTAAAAACAAATAAAATTATAGGAAAATATCTTCATTTCTTGCATAAACCTTCTTAGTAAACTTTCCTTATTAACATCCAGGAGAATTTTACCTTTTCAAAAAATTAGCTCCGGAAATTTTTGTTCCAGTAGATATGATAATGAAAATCCAAAGTCATCTTAGAATTAAGATGAAGTAACGACTAGTTGAAGAAATGGACTATTTAAAGAAGAACAATAGCACTCATGAAAAAAAGAGCATACACAGACTTTCAAAACATTTGAGCAACATCTATCTTTTTTAGAGTCATATCATTCTTATTATGGCTTAGAAAGTGAAATCAGTCTATCAAGAAAGAATTTGTTATTTGAGAACTTACTTTCGATTTTACATTTTATTTTTCTATAAGCTTTTAGAAGCTTGTTATATACTTCGAGTGTAGAAGGTTGGAGAACCTTGAAAATATGTACTTGTGAGCTTGAAGAGACTCGTCAAATTACTACTTGATGTTTATAGTGAAACACTCAAGTTGGACACTTAGGAACTAAACATAGGTTTGGGTTGTAAATCTAACCAGTATAAATCAACTGCGTCCTTCTCTCTCTTCTCTTAACTTTTAAATTTTCACATTATATTGTGCGTGTGTTCTTTTTAGTAAAAGCCTCCTTTTCTTTTATAAGAGGCTCCTTTTGTTTTCAACTTGTAAGAGATTCCTTTCAGTCTTAACAGACGCCTTCTATTTTAAATTGTTTTAACAAGAGTTATCATTCAGTATGCTCCTTTCATTTAAGTAAAGTCCTATCCCGAAAAAGGCTTCTATTACCTAACAAGCTCCTGTCATTTAAAGGACTTTGTTATCTGACAGGCTCCTACTATTTTTATTCATTAACTAGGATTTGTTTATTATATGAATTGAATTAACTTGTAAAAAAAATTTATGCACAATTCACCCCCTTTTGCATGTGTTTGTTTTATCATTTGTTATCAGAGCGATGTTTCACATTTATTGTGTTTTACAATATGTGATAGATCATGAGAAACAACTTAAGAAGCCTTGAAGGATAATCCGTCTCAAAGCCTCCTTAATTCAATGGAAACAAATATTCTTATTGGAAATAGAGAATGAAAATCTATCTCTAACTTGTAGATATTAAAGTCTAGCAAGCCATCAGAATTAGAGCTACACTTCCCAATTCAGATAACGTAGAAGTGTAGATTGATGTTGATAGAAGAAATGCACAATTAAACGCTAAAGAAAAACATCAACTGATATATGCATTATCTCCAGAAGAATATAAGAAAATATCCTACTGTTCTATAACAAAGAAAATGTGGGATAAACTACAAGTCACATTTGAAGGAACAAATGAGGTAAAGAAGCACATAATAAGTCTTTTAGTGCATCAATACAAAACTATTAGCATGAAACAGGGAGAGATCATAGATGAATTCTTCAAATGCTTCAACATCATCACAACCTTAAAAAACTTGGGAAAGATATATCCCAATAATGAGCTAGTAACAAAGATTCTGAGGTCATTACCAAAGGAATAGAGACCTAAGGTAACAACTCTAGAAACGAAAAAGGATCTAGACATTATTTCACTTGACTGGTTACGAGAAAATATGATGATCCATGAAACTGAGCTTAGGCGAGATGAATGATCTTCTTACAGAAAAGAAATGACATTATAAGTAACTGATGAATCAAACGATGATGAAAGTGACACTGAGTTATAAATAGATGGAGATGATGGATTCAACTTTATGGTCAAAAAAATGTCCGCTTTTATAAAGAGAAGTTGATGAAGAAAAGAGAAGGAAATAAGAAAGCTGAAAACAATAGGTTCCTATCAAAAAGCAACAAAAGTAATTGCAATACGCAAAACATTCAAATCATATGCTATCACTGTAAGAAGCTTTGACACACAATAGCATAATGTCCTCTTCTTCAAAAAGGATAAGTTAGAGAACGTTAAATCCAAAAATTAAGCGATGACTATAGCCTGGTCAGATGAGGATTCTAAAAACTTTGAAAAAGAAGAGCCAGAAGAAGTCAGCAACGGTTGCTTCATAGCTGAATCAGGAAATAATGAGGTATATTATTCTGACTTTGATTTTGAAGTTGATGAATTGGAATGCATATCATGAATTATATGATCAGTACAAAAGGTTGACAGTGAAGTATTTAAAAGAAGTTGAGAAGTCCAAGAGTAATGATGCGTCTGTGAAGAGTAAGATTAAATCATTGGAATCTATGAATGAAAATTTAGCGACCAGAAATATGTATCTTGAGGTTGACTATAAACAAAAGGTTTCTGGAAAAAAAAGTTCTTGCAAAAAGAGTGGCTAAATTGGAAAATACGTTGCTAAAAAATGATTTTGATAAGGTAAGGCAATTAGAAGAAAAAGTTGCCACCTTAGAACTTGAAAAGGACAAAAGTGTTGGAAAGATCTTATCTTTAGAAAAAGATCTAGAAATTTCATTGATGAAAGGAAGAATCTTGATGCATTGCTTGATAGTGGTAAATGCATTTTTGGTAAGGCTGGAATAGAATGCAATGAAAATAATAATATCAAGCCATAGAAAAACTTCTTTGTTAAATCTAACAGTAGCTATAGCCAAAACAACAAGAACTTGCTAAGTAATAAAAATCATAACAACTACTATTCATCTATTATGTGCGATTACTATGGTAAACATGGTCACATTAGTCATTTTTGTAATTTTCGTAAAAAGAAATGATCTCAAATGTATGTTTGGAGACCGAAAGGTTAAAATACTAACCCAAAAGGACCCAAAAAAATCTGGGAACCTAAAATGAGATAATGCTTTCTACAAATATGTTTCAAAACGGAGACAAGGAAGAATCAATAGATAGTTAATAGTAGTTTTTCGAGACACATGACAGATGAAATATCACACATCAACTATATGGAAAGAAAGGACGTAGGTAATTTTGTCTTTGCAGATAAAAATAAAGCAAAGGTTATCGGAATTGGTAAAATTGGTGATTCTGAGACTACCTCTATTGATAACATCCTCTTTGTTGATGGCTTGAACCATAACCTATTAGGTGTGAGTCAACAATGTGATAAGGGTTACAAAGTCATTTTCTATGCATCTCATTATGAAATTATCGATATTCATAATGATAATATTGTGTTTGTTGGTCCTAGAAATCAGAATATATATTGTGTGCACAACTGGAAGACATGTCACATGTCCTCACAAAGTGTTAAGTGTTTTGTTTCTCTAGAAAATAATTTGTTTATCTGGCACATAAGCTTTGGACATGCCAGCATGAGCATTCTATCAAAATTGTCAAAAAATGAGTTCATAAAAGGACTATCAACCTTAAAGTTTGAAAGCAATCAAGTTTGTGAAGTTTGTTTAAAAGATAAACAAGTTAGAAGCAACTTTCCTCCTAAAAATATTATGTCTACTAGAAATCACTTGAACTTGTGCACATGGATTTATTTGGTCCCAATAGGGCTCAAAGTTTTGGTGGTAAACATTGTGGTTTTGTTATAATAGATGATTACTCCAGATTTACATAAGTTTATTTTTTATCAAATAAAGATGATACCCTTGAAGTATTTGAGAAGTTTTGCAGAAAAATTCAAATAGGAAAAGGGTACTGCATCACTTCAATTCGGAGCAATCATGGAGGAAAATTTGATAACAAAAAATTTGAAGAATTGTGTGACAACAATGATATAACTCACAATTTCTCTTATTTAAGGGCGTCTCAACAATGGAATTGTAGAGAGAAATAACATAACTTTGGTTGATATGGCTAGGACCATACTGTGAGAAAGTGTACTATCTTATGGATACTAGGCAGAAGGAGTATCCACGACATGTTATGTGCTTAACAGATGTCTCATAAGGCATATTATGAATATGGGTTGTAAAAAGAAAGAAAATCAAATGTTGCTTACTTTTGAACATTTGGCTGCAAGTGTTTAGTTCTAAACAATGGAAAAGATAACCTTGAAAAGTTCGATACGAGATCCAACGAAGCTATCTGTTTAGGCTATAGTACAACTAGCAAAGAATTCATAGTATATAATCAAAGAACGAAGATGATAGAAGAATCGATTCATGTGGTATTTGATGAAGCACTACCTTTGACAACAGCAATTGATTCAGACAATGAAGAACATCCATTGGTACCTAAAAATACATCAGAGAATCAAACTATACCTATAATACCTTCAAAATTACAAAATCAAGAAGGCCCCTCTGAAAGCTAGAACAGAGTAGGCTTCTTCATCTCAGCAAAAGCCTATACAACGGAAAACACCCAAAGAATGGAGAGATCTTGATACACATCAATATATTCTAGGAAATCCCTCTAAAAGTCTAAGAATAAGATCATTGTTTTAAAACAACTTTGCTGCTCTCATCTCATTAATTGAACCAAAGACCGTTGAAGAGACCCTTACTGACGAAAATTGGGTTTCAATCATGAAAGGCATACTGAATCAATTTGACAAAAACAAAGTCTAGAATCTAGTACCTCGTCCTCAAAACAAGTCAATCGTTGGGACTCAGTGGGTGTTTTGAAACAAACTTGACAAAAATGATAAGGTGGTAAGAAACAAAGTTAGACTTATAACTCAATGTTACAATCAATAGGAAGGTGTTAATTTTAATGAAAATTATGCACCTATTGCTATATTGGAATTAATTATAATTTTACTTGCCTTTGCATGCTATAGAAACTTTAAGTTGTTCCAAGTGGATGTTAAAAGTGTATTCTTAAATGGTTACATTAACGAAGAAATATTTGATAAGCAACCCTTAGGTTTTGAAGATGAAAACCATTTGGATTACATGATGAAGTTAACTAAAACTCTGTATGGTTTAAAGCAAGTTCCTCAAGCATGATATGAGAGGTTAAGTAACTTTCTACTTGAGAATAACTTTGAAAGAGGAAAGGTTGATAAAACCTTATTTATTAAAAGAAAGGAGAATGATTTACTTATAGTGCAAATATATGTTGATGATATAATATTTAGTGCTACTAATCCATCATTATGTAAAGAATTCTTAGCATTAATGTAGGGGGAGTTTGAAATGAGCACGATGAGAGAATTATCATTCTTTTTTGGGTTATAAATCAGACAAACAGATAAAGAAATCTTCATTAGTCAAGACAAATATACAAAGGAACTCATCAAGAAATATCATTTTGAGAATGCCAAATCGATGGGTACTCCTATGTACACTAGAACTAAACTTGATAAAGATGAAGAAGGCAAAGCTATAGATGAAACAAAGTATAAATGAATGATTGGACCACTACTATATCTTACAAGCTCAAGATTAGACATTATGCTTAGTATATGTCTTTACGCACACTTTCAATCAAATCCAAAAGAAATTCACCTTCAAACAGTCAAAAGAATCTTTCGATATCTCCACGAAAATATAGATTTTGGACTATGGCATCCAAAAACTAATTCATTTGACATAGTGGGCTATTATGATGCAGATTATGCAAGTTATAAAGTTGATCAAAAAAACACAAGTGGTCACTATCAATTTCTTGGAAGATGTCTAGTATCTCGATCATGCAAGAAACAAAATTACACAGTGTTTTCATCGACTAAAGCATAATACATAGCAGCTATCAGCTATTACGCTCAAATCTTATGGATGAAGAATCAACTAAAGGATTTTTCTCTAAACTTTTCTCATATTCCTATATTATGTGATAATACTAGTGCTATAAATCTTTCTAAAAAGCAAGTGCATTGTTCTAGGACTAAGTATGTAGAAATCAAACATCATTTTCTTAGAGATCATGTTTTAGAAGGAACTATTTATCTTTTTCATGTTAATATTAAGAATCAAGTAGCTGATATTTTCACTAAGCCACTCTCTGAAGATAGATTTTGTGTGATAAGAAAAGAGTTTGATATGTGTAAACTCTCTGGTATTATTTCTGCACGAATATTTTCTGCAATTTGTCTTTGCATTTCATTTAGCAGGCTCCTTCTATTTTGATTCCTTAAAAACCCTCTTTTAGTTTAGTACGTTCCTTAAAATTTAAAAGCCTCCTCTTAGGATAGTAGGTTTTTTTTAGATTAGAAGTCTCATTTTCTTTTTAGAAGGATTCTCTCAGGTTGACATTCCTAGTGACACGTGTTCTAAAAATAGGGAATCATTTGTGATGTCATTTCAGCTTTTTACAAAATGCATGCACAGTCTGACAACTCTATGTATGCATATGTCAGAAGATACATAACCGATTACGCTTCATCTTCTGGCTTATAAGTCTTCTTATCCTCTCACGAGGTCGACACTTAGGAATAACTTAGTATCCCCTAAGCAAACTTCTCCCATCTCTATCATTTTCATCTGCACCTCTTATTCTCGCTTCACCCTAATTCTCTGCATTCTTATTACCTCTTGTTTTTCTCTCTAAAACTTCACCAAGCTCTACTACAATGATAAGAACAAAATCAAAAGGACAAAAGAAAACTCCAACTTCTTCTATTATCCTTGATGAAGCTAATATTACTGAACCTTTCACTTTTAGACCTCAAGAGAAGAAAGTGCCTGAGGTATACTAGATTACAAATGAAAATGATTTATAGGAAGAACCTACTCGGTTGACTAAACGACCACGGATCAGAGGAAATCTTGCAAAACAAATCAAAAAAATTTTTGAAAAAAGAAACCACGAATGTTAAAAAAAGAGGAAGAAGAAGCTAGAAAAAAGGAAGAAATAAATAAAGATAAAACATCTGTAACTAAAAATACTATTGATAGAAAAGAGCTGTCTAAATAAGAGAAATTTCTTAAAAAAAACGGACAAAGAAAATAAAGATAACTGCATACAAGCAAGGAAAGCATCAATACCACCAAAAATGTTTGAATCAGTGGAAGTTGAAGTCTGTTATAAAACATAGTACATGAAAAGAAAGGTGGTTGCTGGGTGGATCTTGCCTCCTATTATTTTTAATGACATAGATATACCCATCTCTCCTTAATTTGTTGCCATTGGTTTTTTTTTTAAATTAGATGAGACAATATGTCATGAGCTAGTTAGGATATTCTATACACACATAAAGAAGGAAGAAATTAATGGAAAGCTAGCCATTGTCTCAAAGTGCATGAATGTGAAAATTTTATTTATGAAGAAATCTTAGAAGATATATTGAAAACACCCAAGATAGGCGACCATAGAGTAGGCAATTAGACTTAATACCACGATGCCTTGTAGCACTTTTAGTTGCTTCAATTTTTCCTAAGAGTAGCTCAATTGAAAGGTGTAGCCTGTTGGACACTTATATGGCATATAATTTGCTAGAAGGAAACAAAAAGAATCTTCCAGCTATGATTTTGAGGTTCATGGTGGATAAGGGGAATCATAAGAATATCACTGGTTGCTTACTTTATGGGATGTTGCTCACCAAGATTTTCAACTATTATGGAGTCCCTTTTGCAAATCTGAATCGATATGCTCCGGCTAAGTTTCACTCCCTATCAATTTAGATACAAATTGCAAAACAATGTCTTAGTAGACAAAAGATCTGAAATAGTAGCAGAAAACTTAGATCCTGCTCCAAACTAACAAAATCTTGTCCCTCCTTATAATGAAATTGTGCAAAACTCCATCAACAACTACAGAACATTCAAGCCAATAAAGAACAAAGGCAAGAACAAATATATAACATACAAAATCAGGTTCCTGACATGTGAATCTAGCTGAGAAAAATCTTGGAATCCCTTCATTAACTCTATTGCTATCCTTCCCTACTTGGCTTGTTCGAATTTGTTTTATTTCACTTCCTCCCTATACTCTTTTATTATTTTTTATAATAACAAAGAGGGAGAGTTTATGTTGATATATTTTTGCATATATGATGATATATTTCTGAATGCTACTCAATGCATATTTTTCAATACTATCTTGATTATATATGTGATTGATTCTATTGTTGAACTTATGAAAATTTGTGATAGATATACGATATGTTCTTTTCTTAAGAACAGGCTTCTTCTAATTATGTCTGAACATATAAAAGTCACAGATATCTTTCGAAATCATCTTCATCTATTTGAATTTTGAAAATATATCCATTATTCCTTGTCATCATCAAATAGAGAGAGATTATTAACTCAAGGTTTATATTTAACGATTTTGATGATAACTATACAATATTTTAAAATTCAAATTAGATTTATTTCCTTGTGTAGATAACGGTAATTTTTTAAAATGAAATGAAATCATAGAAAAATTACTTCTTTTCTTTTAGGAACCTTCTTAGTAAACTTTCCTTATTAACATCCGGGATGATCTTACCTTTTTAAAAATTAGCTTCAAAAATTTTTGTTCTAGCAGAGATGCTATTAAAAATTCAAAGTCAACTTAGAATTAAGATAAAGCAACGACTAGTTAAAAAAATTGACTATTTAAAGAAGCGCAACAACAATTGTGAAAAAAAAGTGCATACACAAACTTTCGAAACATCGCAACAACAATTGTGAAAAAAAGTGCATACACAAACTTTTGAAACATTTGAGCAACATCTATCTTTTTGAGAGTCATATCAATCTTATTGTGCCTTTAAAAGTGAAATCATTTTATCAAGAGAGAAATTGTTATTTGAGAACTTACTTTCAATTTTACATTTTCTCTTCTTTGGGCTTTTAGAAGCTTGTTATATACTTCAAGTGTAGAAGGTTAAAGAATCTTAAAAAATATGTACTCCTAAGCTTGAAGAGACTCATCAAATTACTACTTGGTTTTTATAATGAAAGATTCAAGTTGGATACTTAGGGACTGGGCGTAGGCTTGAGTTGTAAGCTGAACTAGTATAAATCAATAGGCTCCTTTGGTTTAAGCAGGGTCTTATTTTAAAAAAATCTCCTATCGCCTAACAGGCTCCTATCGTTTAAAAGACTTTATCGTCTGACAGACTCCTACTATTTTTATTTGTTAACTAGGATCTGTTTATTACACTAATTGAATTAACTTGTGAATTTTTTTCCACACAATTCAACTCCCTCTTGCGTGTGTTGACTTTATCATAATTGCCATCAAATCCCTCTTATAATTGGTTAAATAGTCACTTGTAATGAATTCTTTAATTAACTAACCTTATCCGTATCAAATTTATAAAATAATTTAAAAGAATAAAATGACAACCAATAATAAATGGTAAGAATTCATTATTATAACATGTCATAATTAATGTTATTTCTACTAAATTCTTGATAATTTTACCTTTCCATAATCCTCATTACTGTTTGTTCTGGTCATTCATTTTAAATTTGAATCCTAAAGATGTAGCGCCCCCTTACCGTAGAGTATACACCGGGACTCCCGTAGGTCGTACTGATGCATATCCTACGATGAGGGTGCACTACGATCGATCAATTCTAAAACCTCATGGCATCAA
>JANZLD010000005.1:75949141-75976661 GCA_026413575.1 Erythroxylum carthagenense | reverse complement strand
AAACCCCAAAGCAAACACTATTTTTTACTATTATTCCATTCCTTCATTCCCAAACCCTCAAACCAAACACCCCCTAAGAAACCTTAACGGGGCCCACAAACCGATTCCAAATTGACAAGTATCAAAAATTTCGAAACAAGCGGGAATCACATGAGCATGAGAGACAGCTTTGGCGTTTGAGTCTCGTCTCAGCGACTGAAGTTGGCAGCTCACCTCTCCGCCACCTAACTCTTTAATGCGCTTTCCGCTCCGCCTACTTTCCACCATCTCCCATCATGTGGCAACTTCTCGTAGCTGCGGCCGTAGCCGGATCCACTACTCTCGTAGCCAAGCACCTGCTTCTCTCCGATAAGTTCGAGGAGGAGCAACGGACTGAGAACCATGAACTTGTCTCCTCCGAATTTCAGTCGCCTTTAGTGACCAGTAAGTGTGGGTACGAGAGTAATGAGGAGATCTTTAGGTTTTCGAGCTCAGGATCGAGCGGGAAGAGAACTAAGGGTTCGAGGAAGAAATCGGGTATCTCCGGCCGTCGATTGAAGTACGGAGTTGCTAATCAGAGATCTGAAGGCGACGGTGCGGAGAGGAGTGGCAGAAGGTTTGGGGTTTGCTTGAAGAAAAGAAAAACTGCTAAGCGTGTGCTTGGATCCTCTTCTTCTAAAGGTTAACTTCTTTTATATAATACAATCTCGAGTTTTTAAAATGTACGAAAATTGAAGGGAAAAAAGAAACTTATAGTGTTGATCGAGCGCAGTTAATGCGAGTTATGGAAGTATACTTTTGCTTGGATACAAAAATTAATAAATAATTAGTTTGTTCCTTTAATGATTACTTTGTAACTTCAATTGTTGCTGATTTCTTGAGCTCTGAATATTTGTGAGATGAAATTCTTTGATTCCTTGGCGATTCGGTAAGTTAATTTGCAGTATTGTCCTATTTCAATGAATTTGAACGAACCTTTAATTATTCAGGACTTTCCTAACGGGCTAAAACCTTATTATCTTAAGCATGTAACAATGTTGATCATTGAAGTGATGCTGTGGTTTTAAGTACTTTGATTACTTGTGAAGTCTCTGTCATGTGATGCTGTTGATACCTCAATGTAACGTTCCACAGATGGCTCTTTGTTTGATTGGGGATTGGGTGTGGGAATCATGTACATGATTTCAGCTGAGAAAGCTGAGATCAATAAGCTGAGCATGGCCATGGATGAGACTTCAAAGGTTGTTCAGGAATTAAGAGCTGACCTTTTCAGAAGGAAATCAAAAAAGTTTCTTGCAAGCTCAGATAATGAGCATCTTCATCTAGAGCTTAATGGACCAAGGATTGGGGCGAAAGATGCAAACAAAATCAAATTGTCTGAGCTCTCCATGACTGATGATGCTGAATGCCCAAGTAGCGTTCTTACGGAAGAGTTGGTTCCAGACGTGAAGGAAATGGATGAACTAGAGGCAGAGCTTGAATCTGAACTGCAAAAACTTCCTTGGTCTCCCTCTGAAGCTCTTGACGATAATGTGATGAAACAAAATTTAGACAAGGTGAAGTCTTTCAAGTATCACTCTGATCTTAGTGTAGATTAAGTTAATATTTAAAATTCTGCTTGTTTTGTTGGTACCTTTTTTGTCTCTTTAACTACTGTTATGGATAGGTTGGTTGCACAAATGTAGTTTAACTTTCTACATGCCATTGTTTAACACTTAGTAGTTATAAGATGAACATTCAGATATAGTGTTCAACGTGTGCTTACTAAACCAGCAATGCATTTTATGATAATGAAATTTCAGGACTCATTGTATCATTTACTGGGGATCCACATGTGATTCATTGAGGAACTATAGCATATTGTGTGCAAAGTCCATTCTTTATTTGACCGGGTTTTATGATATTAATTTGGTTCAAATTGTACACTGGTGTGTATACACCATAAAGAGTTCGAACTCTAATGGCTATTTTCATATTTCTTGGGCCAAAATGATCTCCACCTGACTCTTATCTAATCTTAAGGCAGCAACATTACTGTTTCAAAAGGTTTTATGTCTAATTTGGAGATTCACATACTTATGATAGTATTATGGTTAAAAAAATGCTCCCTGCTGTAATGAGTCTATCAGCTATGAACTACAGATTTCTTTTACCATAAAATTTTTCTGCAGGCTGAGATATTATCCGGTGAAGCAGACCAAGAAACTGATATTTCTTACCAATGTCATGGGGTATCGCCATCAGAGCTCGATCAGAAATTATGTCACGTGCTCATTGAACGGCAAGGAAACCAGATTGCGGGGTTGGAATCTGAATTACATTTGGCCCAGTCCAAACTCTGCGAGAAGGAAGCTGAACTCCAAGCACTGAAGGACTGCGTAAGACGCCTGACAGAGTTTTCCTTATCTTCTATATCCGGTAATTTTATTAATTTAGCGCTTTTTTTTTTCGTTTTTTATGTCAATTCGTCCGAAGCATACTTGACAAAGTTAACAAAAAGGACAACGTATTGTAGACTAACAATGATTCATCCTGAGTACCAGTTAATCTGAAATTTAGTATTGATTCTCAGATGATGAAACAGAGGTACAAGTACGGCAACAATGGACCAGTGAAGGACATAACAGCAGCAACATCGGATCCGAGTTTAAAAATTCGGTGGTCGGAATGAAAAGACCTATAGCCTCTGCATAAACCTCTTAGAATATAACAGTATAGCATATATATAGGGTAAGGAAGTAATTTAAGAGGCAATCATAGGATGTCGCGGACTTTCTGGCCTCTTTTGTGTCACACCATATAAGCAAGGCCCTCATGTATATCAACTTGAATTGGCCCAATTCTCTAGTATCTGTAGAACAAGTAGCATTTTAATCCGAAGTCTTCGCATTTACTTCATGTTTTGTTGTATTCATAGTTTCTATTCCTAATGTGTACAGATCAACAACACACCTTTTGCCCATTGATTGTTGATTGACTCGCTAGGCTTGCCTCCTACGTCAAACCCTTTTTGCTGAGTGTCGGAAAGTGACCTGAACATAAGTTGACCTTTCTGTACCTGTTCTTGGAAATGACATTGCCTGTTGATGCGCTTCATTGTGGAATTACAAACTTACACCGAGCTCCCCAAGTCTTGTGCTAATCGAGGAAAGGATAATGTTGGAAACTTGACGAACTAGAGATTTTTATAGTGCGTTGGTAGTTGCTTGGGCATAGACAAATTGTGACTGGTGGAGCCACTAATGGGGTGTGGAGAAACCCCACCACACTTATATTCTGTTACTTGCTTTTCACTGTGTAGGTATCCTCTTTATTGCAGGGGTGGGTGGAACTTGTTGGAAGTCCGTCGGTGAAGTGGAGTGCCAATGCCATAAATTCCAAGGACCAAAATTTCAAGGCAGGCATGTAGTTGATGAATGATTAGTATCAATACCATTCTTTGACAAGAAACCAAGACACCTTTTTACCCTCTTTTAACCCCATTACTTAGCCTATCAGAACTGCCCAAAATTCCACCTATAAGCAGCCACAAGTTGGTGGCTCTTAAAACACCATCAAGACTCCTCTCTGTGCAGGGTATAGGCCAAATTCGAGGGCCGGGCAAGTTACAAATGAATGTTTGTTATGATTTTTTTTTTTTTAACTCATGAGGTGTTTTAAGAGGGTTTCAATTATGAGAAGACATCTTTAAGTCATCCACACTTCGATTAATTCTCGTTCGAACCGAATAGGTTTTTTTTAAGAGGTAAAATTTTGACCTCAAATTTTAAACAGTTGTATAAACGAGAAGATAAGTACCGTAAACAACCGATTGTTGGGCTAATACGTATGATGTGATACCCAAATGATGTTTGGTGATTGATACTTCTCAGTGACAACTCCGTTTTTGGTCGGTAACATCTCCAACCCTACTTTCCTCCTACCAAATACATGTCAATACAGTATTTCGGTTAAATTGATTTAAAAAGAGATTCAATAAAATTACAAAACTTGCTAAAACTCCACTCCACGTAGTTTGTAAATAGGATGGTGTACTCCGAGAAAGACAAAAACAAAGTGATCAGAGAATGTAAAAGATGGAGATGAGAGGAACAGAAATCATCCGGACAGAATCCTAAAGCCTCAGTCAAGTCGGAATCCAAAAAAATCTTTTGCTTTCGTTACCGTCAGATTTCATCCAACCGTGTACGCACCCAAAATCACCAACCACTGACCTAAACGTATAACAACAGCATAAAGCCTTCAGAAAAACTCCAACGACCAGTGAAACCCCTAACTCCGACACATAAAACCACACCCAACACACTGATTAAGGTTTCTATTTCTGCATAGGTGTGAAGACATGAAGCTCCCGGCAAAACGCATTTCGAGTCCTGGTCGGGCGGAGAAGTACCCCCCACCGTTGATGAGGTTTTTGAGAACCAGTGTTGGGAACAGAAGCAGAAGTCGGTCACGTTCAAGCCCAATGTTTGTTAGGAAGAAGAATACAGGTATGGAAACTACTCAGGAGCCTTCCTCTCCAAAAGTGACTTGCATGGGTCAGGTCCGAGTGAGACGGTCAAAGCTAGATAAGACCCGACGCACTAAACAGAAAAGCGGGTGCAGATGGATCCCAGGCATCTTCTTCTGCCACCGTGAAAAGGCGAAGCTCAAGCTTAAGTGTTTTAGACCCGCTTGGTTTAAGTTGGTACTATTTTTTCGTCCTGGTTTAAGGAGAAATCCTGAAATTAGTGAAGGCTCTTCAAGGATTGAACCAGAGTTTGGTCCCAGAAGCAGTGGAGGTGTTTTCCAAAGAAGTAGTGAAGAAGATGAGGAAGATGACGGAGAAGAAGAAGAAGAAGAATTACACCGTGTTTATATTCCTAGTGCTGTTACACCACCAAAGAATGCTTTCTTATTGACTAGATGCAGATCTGCCCCGTATCGATCTTCATCTTTAGCTTGTAGATTTTGGGGTTCACCTTTAAGCAGTGAAGAAACAGAGTCAAAGCAAAGAACGGATCTTTATGAGAGCCCAACATCGAAAAGAGAGTTTGTTTACGCAGAGTCTGATCAAGAATCGCAATTGGATCCAGAAAGCCCGGAAAAAATCAAGTTTTTTAGAGAATTTGAGGGTTCAGTTACTTCAATTAGAGAAAGAATGATGAGAAGTGCAAAAATTGAAGATTTGAGACCAGAGGGTACTGGGAATTTGCACCCTTTGATGCTCACAAGGTGTAAATCAGAACCAGCTAGAATTGCGAAGAAGCTTGATCCAGAGATGACTTTCTGGAAGAAGGGAAGATTGGGTTTCATATGATTAATTTAATTGCATAGTTTTAACTTTTTTCTTTTGATTTTCAGTATCTACTACTTCGTTCTTCATATAATACATATATATTTTTTGGTAAACTCAATTAAATATATTTTCTCAAACATGGAAATCATAATCAAATTAGTAGAAAGTCTTCTCTTTTGTATTTGTTATATAATATGCAGAGGAGAATCTCAATGGTTCGCCTCTCTGATAATAAAAAAATAAATGGCTGAATTATGGTACAATAAGAAACATGGCATAAATTGTTGTTGTTGTGTTTTGATGTTCATCTTTTTCGCTGCCACTGCTAATGGGAAGTTGTATTTTATAACGTCGTTGGCAATTTCATGCAACTCTTTTATCAGTCTTTCTTTTACTTTTCTGTTTTGATGTATGGATTTGCTTCTTCTGGGTGGTGCAGTCTTTTAGTGTTTGTTTTAAGCAGCCTCGGATTCTCTGACCAGCTTTCATTTTTGGTAGAAAGTTTATAATATCTGCATTGACCCACCTTTTACCTTCCTCTTTGAAGTAGTTTAGTTTAACTATACTACTCTGTTTATTAGTCTTACAGCTCGACTGAGTTGGGTTCTTTCTCATCTGAGAAGACTTGAGGTCAAAAACACTGAAGTTTATGGCTGAGCTTTTCAATGATAAGAAGAATAGTCAAAACAGATCGGTTGTGTATGGTTGGTTGGACGTCTGGACCATGAAGATTAAAGAACTTAGCCCCATCATTGATTTGTCGTGTCTGAGAGGAAAAGACTTGGGCTGGTTGACCTCTGTATCAGGACAGCGTTTATAATGTGAACTTTCACAAGCCAGAGGCTTTTACAGTTGGAATCTGGGTATAAAGCTGTAAAGATGTTGGAGGAAAACGCCACCACCGCTTTCTGGGCAATTTGTCTTTGATCAGATCCATCTGTGGGCTTACAGACAAGCACCGGATTTTGAAGAGTTCAGAGCCCAAACCTGGAACTGAGTTTGTGCCTTTTAGGGCAGGGTATGTAAACATTGATTCTGAAACGAGTTAGTGTGATTTTTATTAATATTGTCTTAGACAAATAATATTTTTTATTAGTTATACTACCAAACTCTGTTCTATGGAAAAAGAGGCAACAGCTTTTCATTCACAAAAGCCCTTTTTCTCTGGGCGTTTTGTAGCAGTCCAAGGTTCTACTTCCACACGAAAATGACATATCAACTGGTAGGTTGCCTGTTTATTACTAGTAGGATTCAAGAGGCAATTATGGCTGTGGGTTTCCTCCAGTCACAGTTGGGGAGCTTAGAAGCGTATGAGTACCAAAAGGATAGGGATGGGAAGGGAAGGAAGTCCTGAAGCTTCATAACTTAAATCTTTTTTAGCTTAGTAAAGGATAAGATATGTTTAACACGAATTTGGATCCTCTGTTTAAAATAATCATGTCCAATGTCCACAACGCTCATCTGTTGACAGTACATTCCCATTCCTATCCAGCCATGGCCCAGCTGCATATCCAGCAGTAGAGTAGCTGTTGACGTTGATCAACTCTTTTAGACTTTGAGACATCCAAGGAAGCTCACCCTTATGGGCAAGCAAGCTCCATACCGTACAAAAGGGGACAATTCAAAGACAAAAATATTTGATAATCACAACTTTGTTGTCTCCATCCAATAATATTTTGCTACTTTCACTATGTATCCCACTTGCAATGAATCACTTGTTAGCTGTTTTTACTTATTTGGACAAGCCTCTTAACTAAAACATTACTTTCTACTCCATTTCCCCTTTCATTTCTCCTTTATATTCATATCTGAAAAAAATGGAAGACAAAACAGATTGCGTGTGTAGTTTCTGGGTTGCTGTCAACTCGTATTGGTTCCTTTATATTCATATTAAAATTGTCTCTGATTCAAGCATATCCATAACCAGAACCAGTGCCAATATTGCACATTCGGCTCACTACTAATAATTCCTAAGAGATTAGTTTTGCATTCCTCAACTGAAACCAGATTGACATCACCCTTCATCCACTTCCAATGAGATAGATGTCACCATGTTCCTGGTAAAGTATAGGTATCACTGTATCAGATACTAATCTACGTATACATATATAATGGAGGGTTATATTCATTAGAATTTGAGAGTTTTAAATTTAAGATGTTAGGTATGAGTAATGTGAAGTCCAGCAAGAGAGCTAAATAGGATGTCCCTCAATAAGACATTACAATAATACACACATGGAGCTGTCTCCACCATGTATATGCATAAGTGAGATAGAAATAATGAAAGAATTAAAACCAATAAGAACATCTTTAGGTATATGGGCATTGTTAGAGCAAAAATAAATGTTCCAACCGAACACATCAACATCGTTACCTTGCAACTTATTGCTGTGTCGATTATGACGGTCTAAATTTGCTAAAAGGTCGATATAATATCCCCTCAACTGCGTGCACCCTACTCTCTCCTATGACCCTTTTCAATCTATAAAATGATCATATCCATGTTGATTAGCTTTGTTTACTATGAGACTAACTCAATCTTTTCCTTCCATGGAGATCAAGTCCTCTGCAGTAACCATCTTTGTTCTCTTTCTCCTCCTTTCTTCGCCTTGTGCTTCAAGAGGTTTGTAGTTCTTCAACTTAGTGTGTGCGTATGAATGGTTTTGTTGGTTAACATGGAAAAACGTGTCTCTTTGGCCCAGGGGTGGCTGATCCACAGGTGTATGAAATTGATTATAGAGGACCAGAGACTCACTCCTCGATGCTCCCTCCTCCTGGTCATTCTCGTAGACGGCCTTGGATTCGTAAAGGAGGCCCTTTTGCATCTCCCTCCCAAGGTTTTAGAGATGGTAACACTAGAGGAAGTGTAAGAACACAAAACCAAGATGATGATCTAGATTAAATTATATTATTTGATTGTTTAACGTGTCATTTCTTTACAAGCAATGCTGACTTGTGACTCAATAAATCTGTTTCATATATCATTGGGATCCCATGGATTAAGAAACATATGCGATTCTATAGCTTGACTTTTACAGTCTTCTGATAAGTGGATGCACTAGCAGTTAGTTATATGATCAGATGACTTCATTGTGCTTTGCAGGAGAAGAAAATTCATGGATGATCCACTTATGGTGTTGGATTTTGCTAGTTTTTTTTTTAAAATCTAAAGCCATTACAGTTTCTTCTCATTCTCAGCATTACATATAAGAATTGAGGAGAGACATTCTTATTTTAACTTTTGTCTATCTATCTATACATTAGTGTCGTTTGTTGATGTTATCGAATCATCAGAAGTGCATGTTACATCACATTATGAGGAATGGCTTCTTAAGAAGATTGAAAAATCGCTTGTGGCTGTGCTTTGGATTTGTAAGCTAAATATCAAGCAGAAATGGCTGCCTGCCTAGCTAACTAATCCATCCCATCTAATTGCTATAATTATGATAGCTGTTGATTGAGTTGTGAAATCTGTTTCTTTCTATAGTCGTTGGGACAATTAGGAGGGACCTGTCAATTCACAAACCTAAGTGGGTCTTATGTAAGATACTCATCACTTCAATTACCAGAATGATTATGGCCATTTGTTTGTGTGCAAACTATTAAGCCTGTGAGCACCTAAAGGTGTCAATTTTACACCTTACTATGGCATTGATTGGGAGACATTGAACTTGAGTGGCAGATCCATTCGCAATTTCTAAGTACATGCAGATGGTTCTAGGGTTACATGCAAAGTTATGATAAGGGAGAAGAATGTTGTTATTTTACATTCTGAAGTTAGGGATCTATACGAAGTAGAGATGAAGACATCATTCTTGGTTGATGAGTAATTCTGATTTCAAGAAATGAAAATCAAAGAAGATGAAACATCACTTTGCCTTTGTCTTTGATGGTAACATAAAACTAAAACATGTAAAAATTTGAAGCCATTAGGGGACCAAAAGGAGTTGATGCCATCAGGAAGACAGCTACAGCTTTCCAAATTATTGCTAATGCAATAAAGTTAATTTCAATATTTCACTTCCTTGATATTTGAAAAGTTCAATTATAGCCATAAAAATAGTTAAAAATAAATAATTTAAAATATGATTATAAGAGATTGACTTCTTCGGTTAGCAATTGTTCAACTATTATTTTGAATTATTGATTACATTTAACTGTTTGACAAGTCAAAACGTTATTGAAATTGTTTGATAATTGGCTGATCAGCTGAAAATGAAAAAGCTACCATCCACTAGCGTTTTGTTTTATCAACAAAAATTTAATATTGAAAATACAATTATGCCCCTTTTGTTGAGATTTTGTTAAAGGATAATGCTGGTGCTGCTGTTGCCTTATTCACACTAATAGTAGTAAACAACTAAAGTTGACCCTACCTATAGTTTATGGAACCCTGTCCTGTATGTTTCTTTATGAAAAATTTGCAATTTTTTTTTCCAACTTTAAGAAGCTAATTTTGCTGTATCAAATTTGTCTTACTCTGAGAAGTCTTGAAATACCACTCCATTTTTTTTTTCTAACTTCAACTTTCAAATAATCTATCTCTTTCATTTAAGTACTTTGTAAAGTAATTTGAATATTATATTATTGTATTCCTCTTCACAAGTTTTTTATTAAAAAAAGCAAGACAGTAATAGAGTTTATTTTAAAACAGAAAAATTATTAGTAAAAAATAAAAATCATGTATTTAAAATAACTCATTATTTATTTATTTATAGTGACTGTTGTCGCCTGTAACTAAATATAAAATGAAAGCAACTTCTTACAACACAAATTAATGTAGTAGTGAAAAGTGGGGATCGTTTCCACGAGAAATTCAGACATTAGTAGTTATGCAATAAAAGGGGGGGTTTTTAATTGTGAATTAAACAGAATTTAATTGAAGTACGAAAATGAAAAATAATTAATAACAAAACAATGAGAATTTAACAATCAATAAAAACAAATCTTGATTTCCAGTCTCCTTCGTTATTGAACTTGCGTTGATTATCGACACTAAAAATAACCAATTTATTAGTTAATCATTCGTCGTGGTAAATTTCTTTACCTACTTTCTTGTATATTTAGTTAACCAAAATATGTATTTAAATTAACCCTTATTAATTAATAACCTGGATATGATCTCATATTTAATTAATTAATAGCTTTATGAATTACGACGAACTAGACAACATAAATACGATATATATTTAGCCTAGATAATTATTTGTCCTATAATCATGTCCCTAACATAGTAGACAAAAATTCTAGTCGCTACTTTTGATTAAAAGGATTGAATGCCAATCTATTTAATCTAACAATTGATTGTATAAAATCATAAACTAGTTGCGCACCTAGCTGTAAAATTAAGCAATCAAATAATAACCTAGAAAGATAATTAATACTTGACTAATAAATCTATTGAAATAAAGAATAAAAGTCTCACAACATGCAAAATTCAATAACTAGAATTTCGTAAACCAATAAATAAAAATTTAGTTACCTAACATTGCAATTTTTCCTAATTATTTGAGACTATCACTGGCATTGCCGCCCGCCTTCTTCTCTATTTGTTCTTATGCAGCCCTCTCCCATTCACTATTCATCGATGGGACAGATAAGGTTGGGGTTTAACGGTGTTCCATGCAGCTGTTCATCCACGCACCACGTCTACACTAGCTCCTAGCCTCTTCTTCCACACTCAGCTGCTGCCCTCACTTGTGCTGCCCTCTACTGTTGCGTGATTAGATAATTTTTTACTTTGGGGGCTCTTATTCATGCTTAAAGCCTCGTTTCCTTCCTTTAACGCTACGTCCTTAGGCGTTTTGAGTAAAACGCCTACGTCGCAGCTCAGCAGCCCTCCCCTCCGTTCTTCTTCACGTGTTGTGTTTTGTTCTTCTGCCTTCACTGTGCGCCATCGTTCCTTCTCTCTGCACTGTAGCTTGTGCCAAATTATTAAGTTGGTCCAAGCACACTGTACACGGCTTTTTAAAGCTCTTTGCTACGTCGTTTGCCTCATTTGTTTTATTATTCCAACCAGCTGCGTTTTAAGCATCTAGTTGTTGCACGACGCCATGTCTAATTAGGGTTAACTCTTGGTTCAACTATTTTTATCCCAAAATTATCGCAATTCTTTCTATTTAGTTCCAAAATACACCTTGACATAAAATAAGATTAATTCCCATTAAATATAACTTCAAACCTCAAGAATAAAGAAAATTAACACATAAAAAGATAGAAAATAAAGATACTAACAAACTCCTCCACACTTAACATTTTGCTCACCCTTGAGTAAATTAAACATGACCAAGAAAATATAGACACTAACAAAATCCCCCACATTGAACCTTTTGCTTGCTCTCGAGCAAATTAAACATGACCATCAAATTCTATCAATTCATTTTCAATGAAACTAAGCGCATGCAATCATTCAAACTTTGGCCAATCGAATGTCAAGCTACTACACACATCATGTTTAGTTTTCATCGATGCACATAAACAAACTCAATTTATGAAACTATCATTCAAAGATAAGCATAAACTCACAATGAATTTTTCTCGCCAAATTCACTCATTTCACTTAAGTGTTTATATATTGTGTTTCGTTCAAAACTCCCTATAGGAAATCACACTATCATAGGCTTGCAAATACACCAATTATCTTCTACAATGATTACATGCTAAAATAGATCAAAAGGGCTTTATTTGAGGTTGTAATGGGGCTAAGGTTAAGGTGAGTTAAAAGGGATTTGAAGGGTTCTTTACAAGTAGTTATAAAGCACTAAATATACAAAGGGCCAACAAAATGTATCTATGAGAATTACATATAAAAAAAACTGACTACTCAAAAATTATTATTGCTACTATTTTTCTTTTTTGTTTTTTTTTGAATACTAAGGAAACAATAATCAATAATAGTAGCTAAATACAATGTGCTCTATGAGTAGAAATATCAATAAACTTGTCTCAGAAAAATATAGTCAAAAGTCCTAAAACTAACTAACTTAGTACTTTATTAAACTAGTAAATAGGTAATGCTAATGGGTTTAATGTTTTAGAATGAGGTGTTTTCTTTAAGAAACAAAAGAGGTAAAGGATCAAAGGGGTTTGCAAGGGTAAATAAGATAGGTGGGTCATTTAAGTCAAGGGTTAAAAGAAAAAGGGCCTTAATAATTTCTATTTAGCATGCATCTAATAGATTCAAACCGGTTCAGAGCAAGTTCTGAAGGTAATCACTTAAAGGAGTACCACAGACATAAAAAATGAAATAATTTTTGAATGGAGCCACATAGGCTCAATCCTTCACATAGGCTCAAAATCCATTATGCTTCTATACATTACCTAATCACTCAAGCATCAATTCCTGAGTATACTTATGTAACCAACTACTTTAATCAATCAGCATGATTTACCTTCTATTCAGTTGGCCTAATTTTACTTCAAGCACGCAATTAAGTCTCATTCCAACTATTAAGATAGAATTTCATGGTTTAACACACATCACATGCAAATTAAAAGACAGAAAAGAAAAATCAAGATCAAAATGAACAAAGAAACAGTAAATTCAAAACACACAGTCACACTAATATTCATTGTCCCCCCATCCCCCCCCGCCACACACACACACACACACACACTTAATCTACATTGTCCTCAATGTACTTGCAAAAAGAAAAATATAAGAAAATAAAGGTTAAAGAAGCTTCTTTGTTAATGCATTAAGGTGTTGGTGAAAAAGGCAATTGAAATTTCTGATGCTCGAAGAAAGCGAGCTGGTTGTGCTCCATTCTGCCCAATTTAGAGTAAACTGGCTCAGCCAATTCAATTTCTTCTGCAATTTCAATCTGTAAATTCTCATAATACGGTTTTAATTGGAGCCTATTAACTTTAAACGCTTTAAAAGTGTCTAAACTCTGAATTTCAACTGCATCATGTGTGAAAACATTAGTAACAACAAATGGACCTATCCAACGAGATCGTAATTTACCATGAAAGAGCTTTAGTTTAAAGTGATAAAGAAGGGACCTTTTGACCTATGGAAAATTATTTTCTAATTAAGATTTTTTTAGAAAGGCCTTAGTCTTTTCTTTATAGATTTTTGCACTCTCATAACCTTTATTATGTATCTCTTCCAACTCTTGCAATTGTAATTTTTGATTAATTCCAATCTTAGTTAAATCCAAATTGCATTGTTTGACAGCCTAGTAAGCCTTATGTTTCAATTCTATAGGTAAATGACAAGGTCTTCCGAATACTAACCTGTATGGTGACATACCAATAGAAGTTTTATATGCTGTCCTGTATGCCCATAGCGCGTCGTCTAAATGCAAACTCCAATCCTTCCTATTAGGATTAACCACTTTCTCCAAATTTGATTTGATTTCCCTGTTAGAAACTTCACTTGTCTGGGGATGGTATGCTGTTGAAATTCGATGTGTAACACCATATTTTTTCAATAAAACCTCAACAATTCAATTACAAAAATGAGTCCTGTGGTCACAAATTATTGCTTTAAGCACTCCAAAACTGTCAAAAATATGAGATTTAACAAAATCAACAACTTTAGCATTATTAGTATCAGTAGCCTTAGCTTCAAACCATTTTGAAACATAATCCACATCAAAGAGAATATATGTCTTACTGAAAGATAAAGAAAAAGGGCCCATAAAATTAATTCCCCATACATAAAAAATTTCACATACCAAGATACTCGTGAGCGGCATTTGGTATTTTGGCCCTAAACCACTTGTTCTTTGACATCGATCACAAGATTTGCAAAATATATAAGAATCATAAAATAATTTAGGCCAAAAAAAACCACATTCAAGCACCTTACAGGTTGTCCTTCTAGGACCAAAGTGTCCACCACATGCAAAAGAATGGTAAAATTTCAATATAAAAGGGATCTTATCATCAGATACACTTCGCCTAATAATTTGATCATAACAATATTTCCATAGATGTGGCTCATCCCATGCATAATATTTAGCCTCTCTTTTAATTTTATCTTTTTCAACTCGATATAAAGTACTAGGTAAAGACTTGGTATTTAGAAAATTGACTATGTCAGCATACCAACGTGTTACC
Source organism: Erythroxylum carthagenense (assembly GCA_026413575.1). Classification (NCBI taxonomy): domain Eukaryota; kingdom Viridiplantae; phylum Streptophyta; class Magnoliopsida; order Malpighiales; family Erythroxylaceae; genus Erythroxylum; species Erythroxylum carthagenense. Next base: position 75,962,338 of record JANZLD010000005.1, on the reverse strand, counting down.
TGTTGTGTGGAGAATAAATATTCATCTAGAAATTCATCTTTCAAGTTTTCTGAAGTTATGTCTAGACGAATACGACTAAGGTGGTCTGCAACTAGATTTTCAGTTCCCTTTTTGTCTCGTATCTCCACATCAAATTCTTGCAATAGTAGAATCAAACGAATTAGACGTGGCTTTGCTTCCTTTTTGGACAACAAATACTTCAATGCAGCATGATCTGAATAAACTATGACATGTGTGCCCAATAGATATGAACGAAACTTCTCTAGCCCAAAAATAACTGCCAATAATTCTTTTTCTATTGTTGAATAGTTTTTCTCGGCGTCGTTTAGCATCATCGAAGCATAGTAAATCATATGCGCTGCTTTATTCATCCTTTGCCCCATAACAATGCCTAACGCATAGTCGCTTGCATCGCACATTATCTCAAATGGAAGACTCCAATCTGGGGTCCGGATTATTGTAACAGGGATTAGCTTCTCCTTTAATTCATAGAATGCTTTCCTACATGCTTCGTCAAACTTGAACTCCACATCTTTTTGAAGTAACTTGCATAAGATTGAGTGGTCTTCAAAAAGTCTTTGATAAAGCATCGATAGAAACCTGCATGTCTAAGAAAAACTGAACTTCCCGTACACTTACGAGGTAAGTAAGAGATTTAATGATTTCTATTTTAGCCTTGTCAAACTCATTTCCTTTAGAAGACACTACATGGCCTAAGATTATTCCTTGATCAACCATAAAATGGCATTTTTCATAATTCAGAATCAAATTATTTTCAATGCAACGTTCTAAAATTTTCTCAAGGTTAATCAAGCAAGTATCAAAAGACTCACCATAAACTGTAAAGTAGTCCATAAAAACTTCAATACAGTCATCCACATAATCAGAAAAAAATACTAACCATGCATTTTTGGAACGTGGCAGGTGTATTACATAGTCCAAAAGGCATTCTTCGATATGCAAAAGTGCCAAAAAGACATGTAAAAGTTGTTTTGTCCTGACCCTCTAGTGTAACAGAAATTTGGTGATAACCTAAGTAACCATCTAAACAACAATAATGAGTTTTCTCTGTAATTTTTTCAAGCATCTGGTTAATAAAAGGAAGTGAAAAATGATCTTTACGAGTAAAAGAATTTAATTTTCGATAATCGATACAAACTCTCCACCCATTTTGCACACGGGTGGGCACCAATTCACCTGATGTGTTCTCCACAACGGTTACTCCAGGTTTCTTAGGAATCACTTGCACTGGACTTACCCATTTACTATTTAAAATTGGATAGATTATTCCAACAACGTGGAGCTTCAAAATCTCCTTCTTAACTACCTCCATCATTGGTGGGTTTAATCTTTGTTGAGGTTTTCTTGTTTCCTTAGCTCCATCTTCTAATAGAATTCGGTGCATACAAATTGATGGGCTAATCCCTTTCAAATCTGCCGCAGTCCATCCAAAAGCATCTTCGCAATTTTTCAACATACCCAATAATTGTGTTTCCTGCAAAGATGTTAGTCTGCTTGAAATTATAACAGGAAGAGTTTCATGCTCATCTAAATACACATATTTCAGGTTACCTGGAAGAGCCTTCAACTCCAATTTTGGTGGCTGTATAAGAGATGGCAACAACTTTGAATTATTTCTAATTAGCTCCAGAAAATGTACCTGTTGCTCCAAGCATTTGCTCTGCTCTAAAATCCAGCTCTTCAGGAATGGCAAGATAATTGGCTAGTGTTTTTCCTTCCAAATATTCAAACTATTTTCCAATGCAGTCCATAATTTATCAGGTCCATCTAAATGAAATGTTTCCTGCACTTAAGTATCAAGAAAACTCATAGAAACAAAAGATTGATCATCATTAGGAAATTTCATGGCATCATAAATATTGAACTTAATCACATCTCCATCAAACTTCATAGTCAAGGACCTATCATAGACGTCAATTTTTGTTCTGGAAGTTTTCAAAAATGGTCTTCCCAATAAAATTGGGACTGAAGTGGATGAATTTTTATTACCCATCTGTAAGACATAAAAGTCAGTAGAAAAAATCATATTATCAACTTGAACTAGGACATCCACAAGAACACCCTTAGGATAGACATTAGATTGATCAGCAAGTTGGATTATGATACCAGTTTCTTTCAGATGCCCCATATTCAAAGATTTATAAATAGATTGAGGCATAACATTAATCGATGCACCTAAATCCAATAATGCTTTCTTAATTTTTAGATTACCTATTTTACAAGGGATTGTGAACATACCTGAATGTAGACACTTACGAGGTAACTTCTTTTGAAACATAGCAGAAACATTCTTACCTAGTCGCACCTTTTCATTGCCACTTAGCTTTCTCTTTGAGGTACAAAGTTCCTTAAGAAATTTAGCATAACGAGGAATTTGTTTAATATCATCACGCAAAGAAATATTTACTTGTACCTTGTGAAAAGTTTCCATAATTTCTTTCTGTTTCTCCTCCTCCTTCTGCTTGGCAAAATGACTAAGAAAAGGAGGTTGTACACTGAACTTAGGCGTGACAATGTAAGAATCACCCTCCTTTTTCTTTTGTGACTGCTTTGGAACTTCTTTCTCTACTTCATCTTCAACCTCTTACTTAGAAACCTTTGGGTTAGGTTCCTTTAACTCTTTACTACTTTGAAGTGTGATAGCACAAACACTCTTTTTTGGATTCATCTCAGGTTGAGAACGGAGCTTTCCTGAATTTTGTGCCTACAACCTATTGACAACAATCGCCATTTGGTTCATTTGAGTCTTAAGAATCTGTATGCTGACTTGCGTATCTTGCTGAAATTTCATTGTATTTTGTTGAAAGTTCACAGTATTCGTGGCTAATGTCTTGACTATGTCCTCCAAATAATTATTTTCACCAGAACTTTGTCCCATTTGTTGTTGCTGTCTAGGCACATAAGGTTGTTTATATGGCTGAAAATTAGAACTTGCTTGTCCCTGATTGTTGCCATAACGGAGATTTGGATGATCTCGCCAACCCAAATTATATGTGTTTGATAATGGGTCATACTTCCTTTGAGGTTGTCCTAAATAACCACCCATTGCCTTGGCTTCTTCAACATGGCCTTCTTATAGAGTGGGACACATATCTGTAGGATGGTCAACCATAGAACAAATACCACAAGTCTTAACTTCCTCTTTCCTTGAAACTGCAAGTTGACGCACCAAAGAAGTCAAATCATCTAATCTTCTTTCCAATGACGAAACTCCCATCTCATTAACATGTCTTAAACCATAATCATTTTGAGCTCCAAATTGTTTAGAGTTAGAAACCATAGTTGAGATCAAATTCCATGTAGTTGCTGGTGTTTTATCAACTAGCACTCTTCCTCTTACAACATCTATCATACTCCTCTCAGTCGGTAAAAGACCTTTATAAAAGTATTGAATCAGCAATTGCTCGCTAATTTGATGATGGGGGCAACTTGCACATAGCTTTTTAAATCTCTCCCAATATTCATATAATGACTCCCTAGCATTTTGTCTGATGCCACAGATTTCTTTTCTGATATTGGCAACCCTGGCAGCTGGGAAAAACTTCTTAAGAAATAACTTCTTCATCTCTGCCCATGTTCTAATACTTCTAATAGGTAAATAATATAACCAATCTTGAGCATCATCCTTCAAAGAAAAGGGAAAGCCCTCAGCTCTATCTGCCCTTCAGTGACATTAGTAGGCTTCATTCCCATACAAACAACATCAAACTCCTTCAAGTGCTTATAAGGATCTTCTCCCAATGTGCCTCGGAAAGTGGATAACAAGTGAATCAATCCTGACTTCAGCTCAAAAGTGTTATTATCACCCAAATTCGAAAAATTAATACAATGAGGTTGTCAGTCCTCAACTGGAGCAGCCAGTTAGCGTAAAGTGCGATTTGCATCCATGTTCCTTTCCCTCTATCGTTCTTCTCTCAGTACTTGTTGTCTTTCTTTTGTCTACTTTCTTAATGTCTTTGCTGTTTTCTCAATTTCAGGATTGTACTGCAAATTTTCAGACTGATTCGAACCCGTAACGTATATAAACTGTCAAAAAATTCTCCAACAACGGCGCCAAAATTTGGTGACTGCTGTCGCCTGCAATCAAATATAAAAATAAACGAACTTCCTGCAGCATAAATTAATGTAGTAGTGGAAAGTAGGGATCGTTTCCACGAGAAATTCAGACGTTAGTAGTTACGTAATAAAAGGGGGTTTTAAATTATGAATTAAACATAATTTAATTGGAGTACGAAATTGAAAAATAACTAATGACAAAATAACGAGAATTTAACAATCAATAGAAACAAATCTTGGTTCTCGGTCTCCTTCGTTATTGAACTTGCGCTGATCATCGACACTAAAAATAACCAATTTATTAGTTAATCATTTGTCGTGGTAAATTTTTTAACCTATTTTCTCTTATGTTTAGTTAACCAAAACATACATTTGAATTAACTCTTATTAATTAATAACCTGGATATAATCTCAGATTTAATTAATTAATAGCTTTACGAATTAAGAAAATCGACAAACTAGACAACATACATATGATAAAAAACAAAAATCTCACAACATGCAAAGTTCAATAACTAGGATTCCGTAAACCAAGAAATAAAAATTTAATTACCCAATATCACAATTTTTCCTAATTATTTGGGACTGTCGTGGGTGTTGATCTTCTTGTTCTGCCATCAGCCCTCTTCTCTATTTGCTTCTTATGCAGCCCTCTCCCATTCACTATTCATCGATGGGACAAATAAGGTTAGGGTTTAATGGTGTTCCATGTAGCTGTTCATCCATGCACCACATCTGCACCAGCTCCTAGCCTCTTCTTCCATACTTAGTTGTTGCCCTCACTTGCGTTGCCCTCTACTGTTGCGTGATTAGACAATTTTTTACTTTAGGGGCTCTTATTCACACTTAAAGCCTCGCTGCCTTCCTTCAACGCTATGTCCTTAGGCGTTTTTTAGTAAAATGCCTGTGTCGCAGCTCAACAGCCCTCCCCTTTGTTCTTCTCCGTGTGCTGCGTTTTGATCTTCTGCCTTCACTGTGTGTCGTTGTTCCTTCTCTCTGTGCTGTAGCTTTATGTGGCAAATTATTAAGTTGGTCCATGCACACTGTACACGACCTTTTAAAGCTCTTTGCTATGTCATTTGCTTCATTTGTTTTATTATTTTAACCTGCTGCGTTTCAAGCATCTAGTTGCTGCACGAGGTCATTTTTAATTAGGGTCAACTCTTGGTTCAGTATTTTTATCCCAAAATCATTGCATTTTCTTTCTATTTAGTTCCAAAATACAACTTTACATAAAACAAGATTAATTTCCTTTAAGTATAATTTCAAACTTCAAGAACAAAGAAAATTAATACATAAAAAGATAGAAAATAAAGATATTAATAATTTACATAAGAATAAGCAGATATTAATGTGAAAATAAAGATAAGATATCCACAATTTCACTAAATTTGGACACTAACATTAAAAAGATAAACTATAAATTTATAACGAATTTGAATCAACTTTAAACGTATATTTTTTAATAAATATAAACTAAATTTAAAATAAGTTAAACGTAAGTTTATTTAAACTAGATTGATTTTTTAAATAATAAACTAATTTTACAACATTTATAACATATATTAACGATTAAAAATAGTATTTTTTTACTATAATATTTTGTACATGTACATTTTAAATAATAGTATATTAAAAATTAAATATATCTTGATATTTTCACTTCTTAAACATATACATATGCATATATATTAACTTATTTTATATCCTTTTTTCCTATTGGTCATAAAGAAATAAGTTTTTTGTTTAATTCATGCCCTCATAAGTTATTTTACACATAAATAACTAATTTTATCAAACATTTTTAATAAACAAATGATGTTATCAGTTAGTTAAATCAACTGATATAATTTACTGTCATCTAACAACTATAATGTAATCCGCTGATTGTCAAACCAAGCTATTGTTTTTACTTATTGAAGAATTTAAAATTTAATTAAAACAGATAGTTAAATAGAAATTAATTGATTTATTTTAGTTTATGAAAACTTATTAATTTAAAAAATTGACTAATTAATTGATAAATTGATCAATTTTTAATAATAAAAGTTATTAAAGTAAGTCAAACCGGAAAATTGAAAACTAAACTAAAAAATTACATGATTCAAGATTTTTGTGTTTGAATCAATCATACCTAAATAAAATAGGGAAAAAAAGAAAAAAACTATTGTTGCGGACGATCTGTATTCTGTACTACACAAATTGTAAAGTAAAAGGAAATTTGATTTAAATGGTGGTAGCCAGATATGAGTAATGTCACCAAAATTTGACAAATGTGATTGAGACAATTTTTAGAAGCAAAGATATTGATAATTAAAAATAAAAGGATATATTTCTTACCTGTTTAAAATATTAATCTTTAAGCTTATCTTAGTCTCGTTTAACAATTAATAACATAAGCTTACTAGAAAGTTAAAAATATTAAAAAGGTAATATCATATTATACAGCAATAAATAATATTTTTATGAATTTTTAATTAAATTTGAATGTTACATAATTTTAATAATAATAAACAAATAAATATCTATAACTTTTTAAAGGAAAATAATAGTTATAGTTATAATTATGATATTTATAAAAATAAAACAAGACAAGGCATTTAAATAATCATTTAAATAATTTATGTAAGAAAAGAGATGTAAGGTTTAAATGTTCAATTGATATTAGACTCTTATGCAATTGGTTAAAGATTAAATAAAATTAAAATTTTGAAATATGATTGAAAGAGATTGTTTTAGAAAATTTTGAAATTTAATTAAAATATAAATTATTAAATAAAAATGTATTTATTTATTTTAGTTTATAAGAATTTATTGATTTACAAAAATTGACTGATTAATTAATAAACTGGTAAGTTTTTAACAATAAAAGTTATTAAACTAAATCAAACCGAAAAGTTGAATGATTTAAAATTTTTATAGTTGAATCAGTCAAACCATTTGAATTTTTAATCATTGATATTGATATTATAATTACATTCTTAATTGATTTCATAATTTATGGTCTAATATCCTAATTATCATAATCTTACTGTTGGATGAGTTACTTTTTATTGGGATTGGAAACACATCACATTATGGCAGATAACGTATTATAGGTAAGATCTTGCATTTCCATTTTTTCGTCTGTGAATTTTTAATGAACTCATCTTACTTGTCAATTATTTTCTTCTCAAGATCTTTTACTTTTTTTTTTCATCATATGAGAGTTAGAATTAATTCCCGTTTGTCTACTTCTAGCCATGTGGGATCGGGAAGGACGCACCTTTAGTGTATCAATTATCGTACCCACGATAAACGTTGGAAAGCCAAGTGCATAATTGCTAAAAACTTCTAAGTAGTAAGCCACTCTAAGATGAGTGTTCTCCTATTTTGACTTCTGTAAGATGTTGTGTTAAGTCCCGCAACAAGCGTAACCCTCGTATTTAGCTGCCACCGTTGAGTTTGGAACCTTGAGTAGATTGCCAGTGATAAGCCGGACGCAGGTGAAGATGGCGTTAAGTTATCATGCTTTTTAACTTATAGAGGAAATAAGATAATTAGGTGGTATACTATATATATATTTCTACATTAGAACTTTTTTTTAATGACCTATGCATTTTCTTATTATTTCTAATTGGACTAACAGAATTTAGCTATATCACAGTCAAAGGAAAAAAATATAAATAGCATAGAAAAAGAGAAAATCATTTGACTATTTCATTTCTGACTTTTAAAAACTGATGTTAGAGATTTAAAAGCTGGATCAATTCAACATAAGTTGTTGGGTTTATGAAGTTATCATAATTTCTTCATTAAATCATTGACTAAAATTACAAAAAGTAAAACTCGTTCTCTTCCTTTAAAGTTTAAACATCCGAAATAGTGCACTGTCTGAAGAGTAAAACTCTCCGCGAGAATAAGAGATAATCGTTAATTATATGCCGCCTTTGTTCCGTGTTTATAAAAAAAAAGACTCGAATTTATAAGTTTATGATAAAAAAAGAATAAATTTATCAATTGCTCCGATGCTTACTTTAAAAATAGCCTATCCCATTATATATTGATTCAATTATAGTAAATTAAATAATAAACTCTTCCTATTTCTATTGTGAAATTTTTTTAGTTCGTATTTAAATTAAAATTTGCACTTTCTAATATTATCAAATACCAAAAATATAAAACTTTACTAATGTGGCCAATATTTTTTGTGATTAGTAAACCATAACTAAAAATTTAAATCATAAACTTCATTAGAAAATATTTTATCATCCTTCTATAAAATTTTATTTTAGAAACAACTTCTAATTAAAAGTACGATTGTATATTAATGAACTTTCTCAGATCTTACGTATCAGCGAAATTTATTACCGGTATTGTTGATGTTGTCGTCGTCTATAAAATTTTATAAAATTATCAAACCTTTTTCTATAATATACATATTTGATATTAATAACAATTCTATCATAATAATTATATAATTTTTTTTAGTGTTTTTAACAATTGAAGGAAAATTGTATTATTATGTTAATTAATGGCAAAACCAAATGACTATAAAAAGTTGGAAGTTGACGGTAAACAAAAAGTGGTGGACACGTTCTTTCGTAATTTCATCGAAGTTTTAAGGAGCGGAGGAGGCAGAATCAATCGTTTACTTTCTTAACGTACGATTCAATTCAACTCACTGTCTCTCACCTTTCTCTCTCTGGCTTTATCTGTTCCAATCTCTTTTTGTCTCTGTTGAAATGGCTGGAAGCAACCCCAATAACCAAAACGATGCTTTTAACGGCAAGAACGGTCATGAGGAGGAACTGAGTCCTTTATTGAACAAAGACCTTCGGGAGAGAGACGAGAAACCGGCGAAAGTCTCCGACGAGAAATCGCCGCGATCTGGAGGTTCTCCTGCGTGTAAGTGGACTGCTGATGGCCTACCGCTTGCTCATGGAAGTGTGGTCGGAGATCCCGTGGCGCGTGCTCAATGGGACACGAGCTTCTTCGCTTGTTTGGGTCGTAACGATGAATTTTGCAGCAGTGATGTTGAAGTTTGTAAGTGATTTTGGATTCTTGTCTTTTGGCTTTTTGGTTTTGTGTAATTTGGATGAGTTTTAATATGATGATCTTTGGGTTATGAGGAAGACTTCATCAAGGGTGGATGGAGGTGATATGCAGCTTTAATTTAAGGGTTTCGTTCTCTGTTGGTGATTGGTTTCAATCTCTTTTTAGATCGACCCTTCATTGGAAGAACTTTTGTTTTCTGTTTGGTATCATTGATTTTGCATTTGATGATCGTATTTGGCATAATAAATGGGGCATTTCATCTTTTCAGATTTGGCTTGGTTAATAACTTGAAAAGGTGAATGCTTTGCAGTGTAGGTCTCTTGTGATGGGCTTAAGCTCAATTGTCGGTTTAATATCTTTGCTTATTTTCTAACATTTCTCTGAGGTTGGATCGTTGACTTAAACTAAATCTTCCACATGCTGTATTGAGTTATGATCTTGTCCCCAGTTTTTCTTTATAATAGCCAAACTTGATGTCATCATTGGGGAACAGAATGATTTAAGAGAGAGAGATCTGTAAATATAACGGTTTTTTTTTTTGTCGTATTTCACGTGCTATCATCCTGATCTTGATACTATCTAATGTGTCAGATTGGTTTTGCAAGTCGGTATGAATTTGTTAACGTTTTCACAGGTCTTCTGGGAAGTGTTGCCCCTTGTGTGCTGTATGGAAGCAATATTGAGAGGCTTGGATCAAGCCCTGGAACCTTCACAAATCATTGCTTGCCCTACACAGGTCTATACCTGATTGGTAATTCCCTTTTTGGTTCGAATTGCCTTGCACCATGGTTTACGTATCCTAGCCGCACTGCACTTCGCAGGAAATTTAACCTAGAGGCAAGTTATTTCCTTACTTTTTCCCTCCATAAACCTGCAATTTGGACGTTGTTTTAGATTCCTAATGCTTGTGTAGTTCTTCTTTGTCACTTGACATTGGGATTTTGATGGATGTATCAAAATGTCTATATTTCATTTCGATATGCTATGTGGTCATGATTTTGGTCCACCCTTCTAATACAAGTATTTGTGAGTTGTTGCTGTTCCAAGATTTACTAATTATTGCGAATGGTATTGGTGTGTTGTAGTGCCAATTATGCTTGCTTTTCTTCTTACATAATCTTTTGCATAAAAGCATTTGCATCTTTATACAATGATCCGTACCATTCTCCAAGTTTGTATGATTTCCTTCATTTTATCCAAAGTCAGCATGGTCTAAAGGTACTTCCAAACTGTTTCTATCTTGAGCTTTGAATTATAATTTGGCTTCAAAATTTGTTCTTTTTTTTCAGTGAACTTGCCTGTCCATTTGCCTTTATGGAATATGGAATATGATCTGTTACTTGGGAAGAACTTGAGCTGGATTTTTATTTAGGATGAACTTGAGCTGGATTTTTACTCTTATGCATTCATTACCTATGAGTAGGTTCGGGATGAGCATTTTGTGCATTAACATCCATGGTTTTGATATGAAACAGGGTAGCTGTGAGGCACTTAATAGGTCATGTGGTTGCTGTGGAAGCTGTGTGGAAGATGAGTTGCAACGTGAGCAGTGTGAGTCAACATGCGACTTTGCAACTCATGTTTTCTGCCATCCGTGTGCCCTTTGCCAGGAAGGTCGCGAGATTCGTCGAAAGGTGCCTCATCCTGGGTTCAATGCTCGGCCAGTCTTGGTTATGATCCCACCAGGCGAGCAGACAATGGGTCGTGGAGCTTGAATGAATCCCATGTGAACGTTGCATCCTATCTATACCTACGTCTATTGTTATGTTCTTTTTCGTAGATTTTGTGAATCTTTGCTTGCGTGATCTGCACTGCATTTGATTCCCGTTACTGCAGTTTTATTTACTGGTAAAATAAACTAAAGGTGTAGCGTTGGCTGAACTATGTTTGTATAGTACATTGTATACATGGTCCGGACATCTTGTACTTTGGAATTGAGGAGTTGATGTTTAGATTAAGATCATGTTTTGACGATCCTATTCATGTGTTTGTTCAAAACACAATAACCTTAATTGAGATTGGATGCAAAATGATTCTAAGATTGCTGTCTTTTATGAAACTAAATTGCTCCTCAAAATAAGAGTTAATGAAGAATGTTAAACCTCAAGAAGCTGCCTTGCGAATAGGCCAATGAGAACGTCCCTAGAGTTTAATATGCTTGAATCTTTTATGGTTTTGTTGATTAGAATAAACATTTGCACACTCTTTTCATATGGAGGAATTATAAGGAGAAACAAAATCCCACTTCTTGAACAATCGAATAAAGAAATATAGTAAACAAAATCCACAAGGAATTAACAGATTCTAACCCCATGATAAACATAGTTGACAAAAGCCAGATTGAACGAGTTGACAATGCAGATAGTATGATTAGGTTAGGTTATTTTGCACTTCTAAAATCGACCTGCCAATTAAACATGTATGAGATAGCCATTGCCCTTTCCACAAAATGCACCTTTATCTGAAGTTCTACCAAAATGTAAGATTAACATTTAAATTATGAGTTTATATTCCTAACTATGAAGCCAAAATGTGAAATAGCAAAGACAGTTCTCTCGACATTAAAGGATAGGAAGATTCAACACAGAAAACTTGACATTTAAGAATGCAACACAAAGCAAGTTCTAACTTCTATATTCTTATTCTCCTGGTGCAGAAACACCTTGCTTCAGCCTCTCTCTCTTCATCTTCTTCTTGGAGACGGGCTTCTTTTTTCTTGGGGGTAGCGTCTTCCGTGCATATAGGTAAAGTACATAATTTCCAACAAGGAATGTCAACACCAAACCCCCCACAACCAGCAGCACTATCAATCCTGGGTTTAACCCTTTTGCTGGAACATCGTTAATAACATTTCCCTAATCATCAAAACATGCATCGGTATTCAGTTAGAACACACAACTAAGCCAAAAAAAAAGAAAAAGAAACTGCAGAAAAAAACTAACAAGACCATGAACCATTACAAGCTAGGTTGATGGTAAATCCTGACACTCTCAAAATCCTCTTCCTTACAATACTAACAAGCAAGAAAAGAAAAGCACGACGATTACAAGCAAATCAACTCACGTGAGTGTGAACGAGTTAATGAAAACAACAAACAATTTGGAAAAATGTTGGATGACCTCTGTACAAAGACAAAAAGAAGCTCACAAATTGAAAAAAGTGGGTCAATGAGAATCAAAAGATCAAAAATCAAACTTCAAGATTCAACCTTTTGTTTATTTACTTAAACCAATGAAGCTCTAATTCTTCAACATAACATGATAATGATCTTTTTTGATCACCATGATTTTCTTAAATTGGAATAAAACTAACAAACATAGTTGATCGCACACGATTTGGTCAAACTCAGAATTAACCAATCGACAATATGGAAACCACCACAAAGTCACAATCAATCACGCGTCAATAAATAACTCAAAGACACAATTTTCCGTGCATCACATTTTCAGGCATAAAACAGGGAAGCTACCCATCGGATCAAAAAACGCATTTTCCCAGCATGCAATCCAAACACAACATACAAACGATGGAAAGAACTGTGAGAAATAGAAAGCTCAACTATCATTATCCAAGATCGAAAACCACAAGATCACAACAAAAAACGAATTGATCTCCTCTTAGTCAGAAGTTAAAACATATATATATGTATGCATGTGTCAGTGTTAACAGAGATCTCAAATTAAATCTGAGGAGATCAACAATTCAAAAAAGAACATTAGGATGAGGCCTTACCGTTCCCTGAAACAACGGCGGTGACTGATCGGGAAACTCGAAATCGTCGGCCATGCGCAGCGGCGAGAAAAGAACTCGCAGAGAATGGAAGATTCCAGAGAGGGAATGAGCTAGTACATTAAAAGCAGAAGGTTCATCATAATTGTGTGTTGGTCCTCTATTTTTTCTACCATTTCTTTTCTGCCCCCTATATACTTCATTTTGTTCAATTCCACCAACTACAATCAAGTTATTGAACATGTTCCATCAAAATGAAAAATGAATTCGGTTTAATAAAAAATTATATTACGGTAATTATTTAAAAAATTAATCAAAAAATTAAATTTTATTAAATTTTATAATATTAATCTC
>JANZLD010000005.1:75892122-75902851 GCA_026413575.1 Erythroxylum carthagenense | reverse complement strand
TAGTTTAATTGAAATGCACCATATTATGCATATTGAAGGTACTAAGATGAATGTGCTCTCCTAACATTAGAGTAAAGGCCATCATATATTTTAAATCTTAAATGACCACCAACAGGAATAATATTTGAAATCACGAACATCTTTGGGTTTTTTGATGGTTTCTATACTAACACCTAACTTAAAGTTACATTTGACTTTGTCAGACACAAAGTGAGGTTGAAGTTAAACGTTGGTATGACAACTATAAGAAGTAGGTTTTTCAGGAATAGTAATGCCTATACTCTCATTTATAAGATCATTAGTGAGATGTGTGTCGACACTTTAAATTTTAGAGAATAGATGTGTCACCTTAAATTAATCAAAGTAGAAGGTTACAATAAAATAATCGAACACTTATTGGGGATGACATGACAAGTATTTGTAAGTAGGGATTCCTACCCTTAATCAAAGAAAAACCAATGTTTAAAAAACTAGACCAAAATTAAACCGATAAGATCAAAGGTGTATGGTTTAAAATTCTTAACCTATGTTAGATCTTCATAAAACCAATATATAGCAAAGATTGAACAAATTTGAAGCCTTTTACATATGATTAAAGAAGGCGACTATCCTTTACCATCAAAAAAATTGAAGTTTAATTAAAAAAGATATTGTTAAATAAAAATCAATTAGTTTATTCTGATTTATAAAAATCAATTAGTTTACAAAAATTGGTTAATTAATTAATAAATTAGAAAAATTTTTAATAACAAGGGTTATTAAAATAAGTCAAACCAAAAAGTTGGTCTGTTCAAGATTTTTTCTATTGAATCGGCCATACTAGTTCAATTTATAATTATTAGGAAAAACTATATAAGACTATAGGCTTTGAATTATTCTGGACAAGAAGGGAAAATTACATAAGTTTCGTATTACTAATGTAGTACAAAATCGAAAAAAATTAGGAGAGTAGATGTCAAAATACTTATCCTTATAAATAGAACGATGCATAAGAGGTAGATGAGTTGTGGATCTTTTTTAAATTTTCTTAGTTTAACAGGGATGGGGTTAGCCCTACCTTAAGCGAGTGTCTTAGACACATGATTATGATTCTTTATAGTTCTTGACATGGTAGTAATGTGAGGTACGTTAAAAATGGAGACAAAGATCGAACAATGAATGAAAGAGAATGGCTACCAATGATATAGAGTCTAAGGCCACTAGCAGGAAAAACAATTTCATAAAATCAAGTTTAATAACTTCAATTTCAATTCAATCACAATAAGTAAGCTGTAATTGTGAAGGATAATGTAAAACAAATCATGTAGTATGTAGCGTTGATAAATAACCAAAATCAAAGTATTTTGAAGAAGTAAAAAAATGATAAAGTGAGATGAAAATATGCAGATACATCTGGAAAACAAAAGCAAGATACGAAATGGGTTCAATTTTAAGAGAATGATCTATAATTGTAAGAGAAATATCAATTTCTTTAAAAAGGTCTATGTTGTAATCATTTATTTAGATTATAAATTGATTACTTTCAATAAAGTTGAAAGTAACAAAAGCTCAAATACATTCCTAATTAAATAAAACCATTAGTTTAACAAAAGATTGCATAAATACAAGGAATTTTTAAAAAATCCCAAATTTCATGAGGTAAAAATGTCAAAAAATTAAATTCTATTAAAATTAGAACCAATGTTGCAATTGAGAATTTTATAACCTCAAATCAACCTTCAATTTCATTAATAAACCATCAAATATAAAAAGTTAATTAAAGGTATGCAATTAATAGAAAAATCTTCACTTCTAAAAGCATAACTCTCCCAATTTGCAATTTGATTCAATCTGAAATCAATCTTATAAGATTAAATGCATAAACATGCTTAAAGTATACAATAGGGTAAATTAATCATCAATTAAAAGAAGGATTCAATGATTTTTTAAAATCCTTAAAATTGAGGAGACCAAAGTTGGATGAGTTGTAATTGAATGTCAATGGAGCTTAGCCTTGTGGGTGTAAAGGAGTTTGTTAGAGTTGAAGATTTTATCTAAGACTCACTAAATAAGAAATAGAAACTCTAGACATGGAGGTGTTGCCATAAATGAGGAAGGTATCACATGAGAAGTCATTTGAGTTTCTACTTCTTCAAAAGTGTTTTAAGCTAATTGAGTGGAGAAGAGAAAATTTTTAGAGAGTTAGAAAGAGGAGAAATTCTATTGGTCACCAAAGAGAGGCTTGCGGTTTATATTTGTTTCAGATATGAGAGATAAAGCAACAACAAAGAGACAATGAATAGTATTGCTCAACCAATATAACTGACCAAATAATTGATAAGCTCACTGAAACAAAATTTTCTAAGGAACAAGGTGACATTGGATGATCACATAAGGATATTGATCGACTAATGTAAATAAGTGGTCGACTAGAGGAGCGATCAAACTACGAGCAAACTCACTAGATATGAAAATTTGATGATTTTTAGAATACTAGCTGACTATACTAAGATACTAATCAACCAGTGTGACCTGATGATTTAAAGAACAAATTTAAAACTCAAATAAAACATTAAAACACATAAAAATTCATGGTAATGTCAATCAAAGTCAATTATTATCACAAAATGTAAATTTAATCACATAGAATTTCTATCAATTATACTCAATTCTCTTCTAATTGTGAAGAATCTATCTTCACTTATAAGTCTGTGAAATTA
The DNA here is from genome assembly GCA_026413575.1 of Erythroxylum carthagenense. Classification (NCBI taxonomy): domain Eukaryota; kingdom Viridiplantae; phylum Streptophyta; class Magnoliopsida; order Malpighiales; family Erythroxylaceae; genus Erythroxylum; species Erythroxylum carthagenense. The sequence continues at coordinate 75,900,152 of JANZLD010000005.1, read as the reverse complement.
TCAGTCAATTGATGTTATGTATCTATAAATTCTTACTCAATATTTTTCACTCATACATAATCTTTAAGTCTAGGTACTAAGGTCTATACTATAATTCTTTTTTAAAAAAGATTAATCCTTTATTCATAGTGCAAATCCAATATTTATCACTAAGGATTTAGACTTAAAATAGCAAACAAGCATAAAATGTGACAAATTTATTTTAAAAAATAATTACCTCTTATTAAACATTACCTTTGATATAATTTGAACAATGATTCTTTTTGAATTTTCAATCTATTGGAAACATCTTATCCTTCTCATCCCTTTTACTTGGTTTAATAATTGGCTCTTTTAAAAAGTCTTAGTGATCATTCTTGTTCTCTTTAAAGATTAATATCTCCATATCCTATATAAATATCTTCAAGACTTTCTTAGAAGCAAGGTGGTTAGATTAAAACTGATACATATAAACTTTTTAATGACAACGCTAAGTTCATTAACTACGATCACTACTATTTACGAATTGTTCTTCTTTTATTTAAAGTCTACAAAATAAGGCAATCAATGTATTTTTGATATCTAAATAAACTTGGGTCCTTGATTGTTAGTCTCTTTATTCCTTTCAACCAACACTTTTAAGGGTTTACTTGTCATTCATTGTTTAAGGAAATAACATATATCAATATGTCCATATTTACCAATAAAATGGCATACCACATTACATGAATAATATGAGTTGGGGATATGATAATAAACTTTATAATTTGGTACATAAATAGATTTATTGTTCTTCTATATGTATATTAATAATGGGGATCCCCCTTCAGATATTAAAGAAGTTGAATGTGTTAGTGTTATGATTTAGAAGCCAATAATTATATGATTGTATTTTAACAATTATGTTCATGAATTGAATGGTTTATATCATTTTGTTCCATAAGTTTTCATTATTTATGGATTGCCAAATTGAGAACTCAGATTGTAGAACTCTGTAATAGAAAATAATAATTACTTTGAAATGTCACTAATCTTGGTAATTAACATGGAATATTAATTGACCACTAAAAGATTAGTGTGTGGATTAAATGATGTTAATGTTCTACAAACCATTCAATAAGGAGTTACTGATTTAATCACAAAGATATGTAATGGAGATTATGGCATTTGACAGACCCTAAATAAAACATTATTAAGAATGTGTTTATGTCATTGATGTTTCAAACGTGTCTTGAATTATATGGCATGAGATGTTCATTTTCTTACATGAGAAATGTGTATTTGTTGGCATTGTCCAACACTAATTGTAACAGGTAGCTATATAGATAATGCCACAGTATGCATAACTTGTGTAGATGATAAATGTTCATCAAGAATAATGTTACCCCTTGCATATGATATAAGCAATAATGTCTATGGACCCTTGATAAAATAATATTGTATGCATGTATTATGATTAAGGAGTTAATCATATTTATGATTTACTTTGGAAATCAAGAAAGAATAAATTGGCAAGAATAACATGTTCCAATCTTGCATTTATTCAGGATATTATGAGATAAGAGAATTGAGATAGGCAATTGTTACTTCGAGATTGTGATTTGTATATGATACTTATCATCTATGTCATTTAAGTAATTATAATGTATTTTACTTGATAACTCTTATGATGTATAGAATTAAAAAGGGTTTTAATTTTATTATCAACATGACATAGATCCCAAAGGGTCACACTAGAAAAGATTTGATTAGAAAAAGGAAATTATTATAGTATATCATATGGAGATATAAATATGACGGTAAAATTAATTATAAATGTTATAATTATTTTGTTCGTCATATGGTATTATAATAAATGTTATTAAATAATAAATTTAATCCTAGATAAATTTATTTGATATGTATGACACGTCATATAAATTTAATGCTCAACAAAATAATGCATTTAATTATATGGTATAGTTATGTGAAAATTGGGTCAAATGTTTAACTATTTTGAAACTTGAAATAAATGGCAAAGTGTCTATTTAAATGAAAATTTGCATGGCCAACCTTGTAAGAACATAAGGTATCCATGAAATTAACAAAAAGATGTGTTTAAAGCCTAATGACTAAGTTATCCTTTCACTTTATTTTCTTGGCTTTATTTACACAAAGTCATTTTAGACAATTAAAGAGGCTTTTAATTAACCCTAATTTATCCAAAAATAAAGAAGACTTTCGGATTTTTTAGGGAGTTCCCACCTGCTGTCATTTTTCTTCTTCTCTCCTATGGTTTCAACCTTTTCTTTTCTATTTTGTCTTCCACCAAGCTGCCGATTTTCTTCATCCTATTTACAAGACTAAAAAAGCTTTTCCATTTAGCTCATGTGTTGAGCAATTAATCACCCATCTTTTTGTTTATTTTGGGGATTTTCTAGGATCAAAGATAAGCCATTGAAGTACCATATAGCATTAGGAAACATTAGGCTTTCTAATCAATCTTTGGTGAAAACCTTGGAGTGCATCTCATTTGGTGTGATCTTTCGATTGGTTTGGAGATCAAGTTCAAGGTATAATGGTTTATGTGCTTTGATATAAGTTATTTTGTTTTATGAATTGGTTAAAGGACAAGAAATTTTGCTTCTTGTTGGTTTTTTTTAAAAAATTAATCCACTTGAAGCCTTAATAAAACCGACATAATGCTCTTTTTAGGTAGTGAGGAATCCTAGCATAATTGTATGTATAAGGTATGTTTCTTTAATTGATATTGATAAGGAGTATCAATATATGTCATAACATTATGCTTAACATGAGGATTAAAGGAGTATAAGTAAGATTGTAAGCTATCATATGTCTTTACATAGAAATTACGCTTATTCTTTCCTAGAGAGTGTTGAGTTCTATGCCTAGATTGTGAGCCATATATAAAGCGTAAGGCTTGATCTTAAAATGAGCCTTAGTGGATATATCATATGCATATGATTTATATGTATACTTAGCCGTGAATGCTCAATACTCAGTTGCCACCTTAAGTAAATGTTCTTCATCATATAAATGCTTTCCCTTAATAAATAAGATTTAGGTATTGGATACACTCTCATACTTATATCTAATCTCATGCCTGTTATTAGGAAACTTGTAAGATCCTTACATGCTTTCAAGTTTCTCACTTCCCTAAGTCTTTAAGGATATTGAACTCCTTTTTCAATGCTTCAATCTCTTGCTTTAAGGCATATAGGTTATGATTATCAATAATGACTAAACTTTTGGATACTTTAATATTAAGCAATTTAGTCTTCCATTTTTGCATTTTTATTTATACATACATCTAGATTTTTTGAGTCTCTTTAAGTTTATAAGGTAGATTCTTCCTTTCATGCTCATAATTTCGTGGCTCTCAACTAGTTCATTATATGACAATCATTAACATTATTATAAGATCTAGAGTTAGAAAGTACCTCATCATCAGCTTTAGTTGTAAAGCAAATATGAGCTGCATACCTTTTAAATGTCCACTCTCAAAATCACTTGTGTCATCCCAAATTGAGGCATTAAGTGCCTTATTTTTCCTTTTGACCCTCTTCTCCTTCTTATCGTTTCTCATATTTATCATTTTTCTTAAAGAGGGAGTATTAAGACTTCATATGTTTGAGTTTCCAACATTCAAAATAAATAATATTATTTGATTTGTGTTTTAAATATGTCTTACACTTTTGAAGTCATTTTTTTAGGAGTTATTTTTCATCAATGTTTCTTTAAAATTTTTAGGGATTAGGGCAATAGCTTCCCCATCGCTTTCATTAGTTAATGTCTCTTCTTTTCACTTGATTTTTCCTTCAAGACTTTGAATGCTATGTTCTTTTTTCTAAGCGTTATTTTTGCATCTTTGAGCCTTATATGAGGAGAGATTTAATAAGCTTCTTTAGTGTTATTAGATTATTAACTTTTTGTATAATCATCACTTTAGCTTACTACATCTTTAAAAGTAACCTAAAAAGCTTTCTTACTATTTCAATATTAATACAAGTCTTTCCAAGACTTTTGAAAACATTAATAATATCAATTAATCTAGTGTATATGCTAGATATACTTTCGTTATACTTCATTTAAAATAATTTATATTAGAATGTTAACGTGCTAACTTTGCTTTCCTTTGCTTGATTTGTTCTCTCTTAAATAACTTCTAAAGTATGCCAAATTTTATGATCTATTTTACACATAAATATCCTATTGGATTCATATCTTCTTAAGGCAAAAAATAAAATATAGATAGCTTTGCCATTCAAGGAAAATAATTTCTTGTCTTGAAGATTCCATTCCTTTTTGAGCTTAGGATCTTTTTTATCATCTATAACTTTAGTATAAATGAATTGATCACTCAAAACAAATTTTCATAAGTCAACAATTTTTATCATTAAGAAAAATTTTATCATTGTTTTTCAATATAAATAGTCATTTCCATAAAAGAAGGGGACTTTACTAATGTTTTGCCCCTCTTGGTTGAGTGATTATGATGTTATTAAATATGTAATTGTGATCTTTACTATAGGATTTTATTTGAAATGCTAGCGTAGTATACCTCCTCTGATATCATTTGTTAGTCCTTAATAACACCTAAGAGGGGGTGAATTAGTTGACAAATTTTAAACAAAATATTTACTAACTTAGTGTATTAATAAGTGCAATTTATAAATGATAAAAAATATGATTAAAAAATAATAAATTTGAGCTATCACTTAAGCAATAATGTAAAAAATTTAAGGGAAAAGAAATACAATTTGATTTGTGGTAGTTTGAAAAAAAACCTTTTCCTACATCCACTCTTAAGACTCTTTTTGGAATTTCACCATGACTATTCTTTCAATATGAAGAATAATCTTTGTACATCTTTTTTCGATAAAAAAGAACTCCTTAATAGTCTTTCCTAATAATGAAGAAGTACCTTAATGCTACTTGGAATAATCCCAAGTACAACACCCCAATAAAAGCTTATAACTTAAAATATCGTACTTTATCACTTCAATAAAATAAAAAAGACTCACTCGTACAAATATAAGAAAATAAATATTTAGATGCTTGATAAACATTTAAAAATATTGTATAAGACACCTAAATACTTTTTGACGCAATAACTAATAAGGAATTATGTATTTATAGGATTCTGGGACCCTCACTAATTCTTGAAGTCAAGCTAGTCGTTATAATGACTAATTTCAACATACCAGTCAACCACTAGGTCATATTGATTGACCAATATGCATTCAATGCATAATATTAGTAGTCGTTACACATTAGTTGATTACTAGAGCATGTTGGTTGACAAACATATCCTTTAAAGGGATATTGGTTGACCAATGTTTTGGTTGACCAATGTGTTAACAAAAACTCCTGTTACAAATTTAAATTACATTAATTGACTACTTACCTATATGAGTTAACCAATTCTCCCAAAAAGTATGATCTTAACAACTTTAAATGCTTAAACTTAATTTGTTTAAAGCAACTACAATTAAAACAACTTTTAAAATATCCCTTAAGGAATGTTTAAAAGATCAGGAGACTTTCTTTTAAGAACAAAAGTTTGATACCTCTTAATGAATGAAAAGACTCATGTAATAAAGTAAGGTTAAATGTTTATATATTATGAGCCTTTAAAATTACCAAATTAACAAAATGAGATTACAATTAACTTGACAAAATATATAATGACCTTGATGTGTCTTAATCTTCTTTTATTCTTGACTTGATCTTCTATTTTGAATGTTGCAAACTTCAACTTTTTTTAATCATCCTTATAAAGTATTTTCTTCAGCTATATATGATTACATCTTGTTTTTCTATAATTTATTATCAAGATAACAAACTTATTAATAGTGCTTATATATTTTTTAATCATCACAACATTGATTAGAACTTTTTTTAGTTCAACAAATTTAATTTCTACTTTTGGTATTGCAAAATTTTATCATAAACTAAATATATTAATTAAATACAACAACAACAACAATCACCCAGTAAAAATATCACTGATACTCAGGATCTAGGGAGGTTCAGTTGTACGTATCCTTACCCCTAACTAGTAGAGAGATTATTTTCGAATGACGAACATGAAAAAATTATAATAAAATAATCATCATAATAAAATAAATAAAATATATAATAAGTAATAAACTAAATAATACGATAAAGATAGACTAGATAAAAAAAGTAATTACAAGAAAATAATAATAATAATAATAATAATAATAATAATAATAATAAAGGGAAATGTTCAGGTCAAATCACTAAGAGTTAAGTATAAGTATTTGAATGTTTAGGCTAAATATGAGAGGAAAATGCTAAAAGACTTGTGAGAATGACAAGGATCTCTTTATACGAAATCTTTTATCTGTATCTTGGTATGCGAAAGTTTTTTATTCCAGGTCATGTCTTAGGTAAGTTCTAACAAAGCAATATCATTCTTAATCACCTTCCCTCAATTCTTCTTAAACCTCCTTTTTTTTTTCTCTTACAGTCTCTAAGTACAATCTTCTCGCATCTTCTTACTAGAGCGTCTAAGTATCTCTTCTTAACATGTATAAACTACCTAAGTCTTATCTTTCTTAATTTTTTTTATAATACTAGTCACATTTAATTTGTCTCTTACCATTACATTGTTGACCTTATCTCTTATAGTAAGGTTGCACATCTAGCATAACATCCTCATCTTTGCCACCATTAGTTATTCTCTTATAGTAAGGTTGCAAACAACTATACACCTATTTGATGGGCCAAGACTCTACCTCATAGAGTATAGCCGACGTACTCACTAAATTGTAGAATTTACCTTTAAGCTTAAGTGGTATCTCCTTATCACATAAAAATCCTTATGCACTTCTCCATTTAAATCACCTTGATCTGATATGGTGAACTAAGTCTTTATTAATCTCTCCATTTCTTTAGATGATAGATCCTAAATACTTAAAACCCTCATTTTTGTGGTATAACTTTTGAATTAATCTTTATCACCACATCAGTAGCCATCCTACGTCTTAAAAAGTTACACTCTACATACTCAATCTTAGTCATACTCAATTTAAAGCCCTTCGACTCTAACGTGTCCCTCCAAAGTTCAAGTTTGATATTGGCACCCTCTTTTATCTTATCCACTAAAATAATGTCATCAGCAAATAGCATACACTAAGGCACATCCACTTGTATATTTTTGGTGAGCTCGTTAATCAATATTGCAAACAAAAAGGGGTTTAAAAAGGAGCCTTAGTGTAGTACAATATCGATAGAAAAATGCTTCGCATCTCCTCCTATCATCCTTACTTTAGTTTTTACATCTTCATACATATCCCTAATACATGCATATAGGTCATAGGAACTCCCTTAACTTTCAAACACTTGCACATGATATTCCTAGGCACCCTGTCATATGTCATCTCTCTTAAATCAATAAAAACCATATATAGGTTACATTGTCTTTCCTTGTAATATTCTATGAATCTTCTAAGAAGATGTAAGGCTTCTATGATAGACCTTAATGATATGAAGTCAAACTAGTTTCTGGGATAGAGGCATCCTTTCTCACCCTCTTCTTAATCACCTTTCCTATAACTTTATGACGAGACTAAGTAATTTGATGCCTTTATAGTTGTTACAGCTTTGAATGTCCTCTTTGAATTAACATAATAAATCTCCAGTTATCCGACATTTTTGCAAACTTAATGATCACATTAAAAACCTTTGCTAGCCAAGTAAGACCCTCTTCACCTAGGTTTTTCCACACTTTTATAAGTATTTCACTCCTCATCCCCCTCAAAGTTTTTTTTAATTTCTTCCTTTGTAGGCTGCCGATAATAAGTAAAATTATGATACCTCTCAAACATGCTAAGATCATCGAAATAGATGTTATCCTCTATGTCTTCATTAAAAAAGGCTATATAAGTAACTCTGTCATCTTCCCTTGTTGTCAATTTAAACTATGAGTGTAGCGCCCCCTTACCATAGAGTACGCACCGGAATACCCGTAGGTCATTCCGATACATAACCTATGATGAGGGTGCACTACGAACGATCAATTC
>JANZLD010000005.1:75863577-75890293 GCA_026413575.1 Erythroxylum carthagenense | reverse complement strand
TTAATTAGCAACTAACCATCCTTATAGACTAAAACAACCATTCTATAACATCTTTTGCACACAGAGTTATGTGTTTTGGTCTATGTTGATGATTAATTTTCTATGTGTTTTAAATTCTTTATATCAAATGGAACAAAATGGAACCTGATAAAGTTTACATTGAGCATAAGCTCAGTCGACCGTGACCTTCGCAAGACGGAAAGGAAGGTAATTTAGTATCTGTTTGGATGGGATTATATCAGTAGAACTTTGTTCAATAGAACTTTTGTTAATAGAGCTTTTTTAATAAATCAGTTCACTGTTTGGCTGTCATTTAAAAAAGATTTTTTTTGAATGAGCTTCATATAATAGACTGTTTGACAATATAAAAATAAAAAGCACTTTTAATTTTAACTATATTTTATTTTATAATAAAATTATTTATGTATATAAATATTATTTAAAATATATTAAACAATATGCAAAGCACAATATATTCATTATTATATAATTTTAAACCATATGAAATATAAATGAAAATATATCTAACCAAATATTTTATATGGACTACAATATAAGTAAGAATAATATCAAAAATAAATATTAACAGTAAAGGGGACTAAAAAATAGGCTTATTAATTAATCTGAAAATTTTATCTAAAAAAGTGTTTTTAAAAAGCTTCAAATTTAAGCTTATTAAAAAATTTGTATTTTAACTTTCAAAAAAGTTATTTCTAATTTTTTTAAAAAAATTTATAGTCAAATACTTTTTTTTAAAAAAATAACTTTTACAATAGAAAAAATATTTATTTGTTCAAAAGTTGAAACAAACAGCATTTATGTTATTTTTTAAATTTAATTTAAATTGTCTAGATAACGGTTGGGAAGAGATAAAAGGAAAAAGAGAAATTGGGGATACAGGCTGTACCCTGTAACTGCTATGAGTCTACTACCATCTCCTTCCCGGTCTTGAAAAGTTCAATCCGCAGCGTTTCACACCTGCTACTTCTTTCTGGCTGACCCAAACAGCCTCTGAAAACTAGAGAAGCAAAGCGGAAGAGTGTCAAATTGATTCTGAACAGTCAACGAATCTGACCTTTTGAAGCGTTGAAAAAGCTCGGAAGATGAGCGTGATCGACATTCTCACGAGAGTCGACGCGATCTGCCAGAAGTACGACAAGTACGACGTCGAGAAGCAGAAGGATCAGAATGTCTCTGGCGACGATGCATTCGCTCGCCTCTACGCGGACGTCGAGTCCGATATCGAGACCGCACTTCAGGTCACTCCTCGATCTCCATCTGTTTTAATTCTCCGGCGGGCCACTTTCCCGATTTGTTTTCTGCTTAGTTTAAATGTGTGGTTTTTGGCAGAAAAAATGGTCAAAAGTCTAGTTCTTGTTGTGGACTTCGTTGACTGAAGTTTCCGATTTCGGAGAATTAGCTTTAACGATCTTATTTAGTGCTTTCTTTTGAGTAATGAAATTTACAGAAAGCGGAGCTTGCTTCGAAGGAGAAAAATAAGGCATCGGCAGTGGCTTTGAACGCGGAGATTCGTCGAACCAAGGCTAAACTGCTAGAGGAGGTTCCTAAATTACAGAGATTGGCAATTAAGAAGGTGTGTTTGCGATTTCTTAGAACAGTTTTGTTGAGTTCATTATTTTTCCATTTTTGTTGTCCATTCAGCTGAACGAGTTAGAGGAGTCACTTGGAATTGATTTTTTAGATGGATTTTTATTGTTTCTGTGTCTGCCGTCTGGGCTTTTTGACGAGGTCTTTGATTTAGATGGCAAAAGGGGTGATTTGTAGTTAATTATTTTTTTAATTTTGGAAGAAATGTAGTTGGGCTGTTGTAATAGTTTGCTATCCAATTAGAATCACTTTTCTTTCTATCCTTAGAAGATTAAATTATCGTTCCTTATGTTGAATTTTTTTTATATATTTTGTTTGAAATCTATGTTCAAGAAAGCAATGAAAATTTGTTCTTTGTGCTTGTCTTCTGTCCAAATGAAACTTCAAAGGATTGTTTCCTTCCCCTGTCTTCAATCTACTTTAGACCTCTTAAATTGACTACTTTGTGCCATGAGCAATTTGATTAACACAATCTATTGGCAGGTTAAAGGGCTTTCAACGGAAGAACTTGCTGCTCGCAATGATCTTGTCCTTGCATTGCCAGACAGGATTCAAGCCATACCAGATGGGGCTGCAGCAGCACCAAAACAAACTGGAGGTTGGGGAGCTTCAGCTTCCCGTCCTGACATCAAATTTGATTCAGGTTCAATTCATCAAGATTTTGACCAGAAATTTGAGCTCTTCGATCATTCCATTGTTGGGGCCAAGACTCTTAACAGTTTATTAGACTATTTTTCTTACATATTTCTTGTTGTTCATAGGTGGTCAATTTGATGATGAATACTTTCAAGAAAGTGAACAATCAAGTCAATTCAGGCAGGAGTATGAAATGCGTCGAATGAAGCAGGCAAGTCCCATGTTAGGTTTTGATTTTGTTTGTGCCTTATTCTACAACCTTGAGGATACTAAATTGCTTGCTCATTCTTTAATATTTGACTATTGTTTAATATATTGTAACTTTTAATTTTCTTACAGGATCAAGGTTTGGAAATGATTTCTGAAGGTTTAGATACTCTAAAAAACATGGCACATGACATGAATGAGGTAGGTTTTCTTCCACATGTGCTCTCTCTCATGTATATCTAGATGTGCTTGCTTACAATGTATGCTGCATAGAAACATACATATAGACGTATAGACATTGTGGTGATAAGTGACTGATCTACATTTATTTGTTTGTTATCTCCCTTTTCAATAATGTTTTAAAAATCAAATTAGAAGTTAAACCGGTAAGACAAGAGGTTTAAGGTTTAAAAAGTTCAACCGATATTAGATCGTCATAAAAACGATTAAACATTGAATAAAATTAAAGAATTTGAAATATGATTGAAGGAGACTGTCCTTAATTTAAAGGTTAATTAAAAATGTAGACTATTAAATGAAAATTAAATATTTTATTTTAGTTTATAAAAATCGATTAATTTTGTGAAAATTGATCAATTAATTAATAAACCGATCAAGTTTTAGTAACAAGGGTCATTAAAGTAAATCGGACCAGAAAGTTAAAAACCGAACAGAAAAGTTAATAGTTTTAAAGTTTTTATGGTTTAATTGGTCAAATCGATTCGATTTTTTAATCATCGCTTTTCAATATGTGCAGGAATTGGATAGGCAAGTTCCTTTGGTGGATGAAATTGACACTAAGGTGAAAAGCATGTTCTTCAAGTTTTTGAAGGCCATGTGATTTTAGTAGAGCTCATATCAAGTGTTTTGCACGCATCTTGCAGGTGGACAAGGCAACTTCGGACCTTAAGAATACTAATGTTAGACTTAAAGATACTGTTAATCAGGTGGTTGAGCTCTATAAATAACAGAATATAGTTTTTCACTATTCTTTGAGATGTGTATTTGCGAGTTAGCTTTTATGCACTTACCAAGCTTTTTTTCTTTGCAGTTGAGGTCTAGTCGAAATTTCTGCATTGATATTGTTTTAATGTGCATAATTCTGGGTATTGCTGCCTATTTGTACAAGTAAGTTCACATTACTATCATAAATAGCTGAAGAATATGCATGTTGCCTGTATTCATTGTTATATGAGTCATTTCGTTAAAGTATTCTTGAAATTGATTTCCTAGTAATAAAAAGGGAATTTGATGATCAAATGGCTTACTGGGTCTTGATATCGGTAATTGACAGAGAATGAAGAATGAATGCAAATATCAGTAATTCTTGAAAAGTGGAGGGTTACTTTTTCTTGTTAGTTAGAGAAAGTGCAAATTAAAAACTGATAAAATATGGATTTTCTTTTTCTGAAAACAAGAGAGATATTTTAATTATACATACCATAATATTGATTTCTTTTCAATATGAATGAAGATTAGAATAAAAAAGAATTGAGTATTCTACTGATGACGATTGGGATCATAGGACAGTAGATTGCCAACATGTACAACTGCTTTATGTTATAAGACATCCTGTCTGTTTTGTTTGAGCGATCATGGTATTGCCATTCAAATAACAATGAGATATGGAGATTGGAATTCCAGAGTACTTGGTGGTGTTAGCTTTTGATTCTGTTCGATTCATTGCTCATACCAGCAAAGTTAGTTAATTTATCTAAAGAATCTAGACATATGTGCTTCCACGCAGATGGGTTTAAGAAACTAAATCAACAACACTTTTGCATAGTTTTCACTGCTGATTTCCTTGTACCATAAAATACTTGCGTAGTCTTTTCTCTTATATCTTGGTTTTTGATGACTTTGCGATAATTTATTGTTCAATATTTGGATGGCAAATTCGAGTTTCTTTTGATCAGTCGTTTGAAAGTCCCCTGACATAGCATGTTTTGCTTGCATGTAGTGTTCTGAGGAAATGAGATGTCAAAAGCCGCTACTGTACCTATTCCGGAGTCTGGTGGGGCTAGCCTGTGTCAGGTGTAATAATGTATTTTGAGAACTTCCTGTGAAGTTTGTTCGTTGTGTTTTCATGTGCATCATCTTTGCAGTCAACTCTCGCACTTGACCATGGTTGCTTATCATTTGATCCATATTATCGATTATTAAATGGTTTTGTTTATACCTCTAAGGCTGTATGTCACTGTTTTCTACTTTAATTTCATAACCTTGGTGTGTGTGCAAGCTTTCGATGCTTCATTGGTCTGATTTACAGCGTCAACTTTTACTTTGATTGGCTTCGTTGAACTTCCCATTGCGTAGTAAATTGACATGGTAGCACCGGTGACACAAGTTTTGTCGTGTTTTAATGTGGAAACAGTGTTTGCATGGATCACGTTTTTCCTTCTTTTCGCATGTTACACGGGTAAGTGCACTGCCCAGTAAAATGAACGTACCATCTTCCTGCTACGTGAAGCACATTCACGGAAACATACATACACACACAGACAAAAAAAAACAAGAACTTACCATTCCCATCATGCAGCTGACTAAGTGTTGCTTTAATTATTCGGGATTACAAAGAAATTATTTGTCACGTCTTAACATGCCATAGGATGTGGACCTGAAATACCATTATCACTATAAGATCCCATTAAGTTGATGACTCGTTTTCAATTTCGGTATGGCTTATAAGTCACTCTTGCCTGTACCAATAAATACTTTTCTAGCTTACTTAAGTAATTAGAATTCCCTATTTTCCACTGGTACGGGTTTGGATTGTCTTTGCTTCTAAGGTGCTCTTGGAATGTCGTAGACTTGACAAAGCCCCTATCAATAGGTATTTGTGGCCAATGACTAAGATTCGCTTAGTACAGAGAGCAAGAGCGTTGTTTCAGGAAATGCTTCGAACTTCATAGTCAGATTAGGTTAAGGAATTAAGTTCCAAAAACTGGGGATAGTAAATAAGCAAGAAAAAAGAAAACACTTACAAGTATGCACACATATCCATGAAAGTTTGTTTTAGGCTTTAGATGCAAGCAGTCCAATGTATACATACTATTAAATGTATCACGATCTTTATCAGTTTCTACTTTTCTTCTCCTTTTGCCAAAGGGCAATATGTACACCATCCTAATCATTTCATTGAGACCATCCACAGCGTTTTATGTACAAATTCGCGGGTGTCACAAGCTTAGAAGCTTCCCCAGAGCTCTCAAGCCTCAGCAACGACTCCTAGTAGTTTACAACGTCTATACAGGGAATGTTTAGAAGCCACCGAACCCAGATAGTCTCGAACAGATTTCTCTAATTTTTTCCGTAGTCAGACTGTCTCAGATTTCTATCTGGTGTTAACCAGCACAACAGTCTGTGTAAGTTATTTTAAATGCCCTTTTCGTTAATTTGATCTAATTGCTTTCAGTGAAGTCGTAAGTTGTCAAGCTCTTGATATTGCATCAAGGAATTCCATTGATTAGGACTCAAATAGCTGCCCTCTGTCTGCTCCGTTCCACATAAATTTACATCCGTACCGTCATTACTGATAGATATTGCAGCTTCCTCTTCCACCGTATGTTCCTCCAGTTGCCTATTGATCGGTAGGATACAATCGTCAAGCTGGTCATTTCTTTCCAGGAAACCGGAAGGCGTAACTGAAAATTGCGAGCTCCTGTCAACTGAATTTTCCTCATAAGTCCAATCCTTATCTGTACTCTGGAAACTAAAACTTGCAACATTCCCATTTATGCAAGGAAAAGCTTGAGAGGCAAAGATGTAAGGTAACATGGGGCAATCTTTTTTTATCATATCGAAGTTAGAGTTCTTGTTATTGGTCTGCCGTAGTTCATTCACTTTTGGGATGTAGCCTGCAGACCCTTCAAAACTAAGGCTAGTTTGATGCTCCCAAAAGTTTATAGGAACACTCTTTTGCCTAATACGACAAAGCACCCAATCATCCAACTGCAACAAAAGAAGATGAAATATATGGAATTGGGGTCCATCACATGTTGAAGAAATCATCAAAGTGAAGATTATGAGTGCAATTTGATTGTTTTTACGTACCCTCATAGCCTCTTTTTTCTTTGGATTCAAGAAAGTGGTGTCGAGCTCAAGCAATCTGTATTCATGCATGATCCAGTCTGTTTTAACTCCCCTCGGAGGTCGTCCTTTGTAGAACACAAGAGCCTTCTTGACACCAATGTTCAGTTTCCCGGTGGAAGAAAATATCGGTTTATCTGTTCCTGTGGCCTTCCAATAACCCGAAGAAGCTGTCCTATTAGGTCTGGCTCCATTAGGATACTTCCTATCCCTTGGTGTAAAGAAGTACCATTCATCCTCTCCGAATGCAGCTTTCTCTATTCAAAGCACAGAAAGAGAGAGATTGCTTTAAGTAAAACGAATGAAATTGACAAAAGGTTGGTGAGATTTAAAACCCTTAAAGCTGACTACAAGTGGGATAGGTGTACAAACTTGGTAGCTCCCATGGATCGTATTTGCAAAGATCAATCTCAGCAATAATAGAGGCTGGAAGTGGATGTGAAGTAATTTTGTTCTTCAAGTAATGGACTATAAGCTCCTCGTCTGATGGATGGAATCTGAATCCTGGAGGTAGTTGAATATCAGAGCTTTCTTTGGTTTCCATAGTAAGGAAGTTCTAGTTTTCCTGTTGATGGTGGGAATTGAGAAACAAGCCTAGAGAAGGAATCACTTAACCGGCGATGTTATCGACCAAAACTGTCTGAGAGCGTAGGATTTGAAAGCTTATATAGGGTAAGTTAGTTCTCTCATAAAATTAATTAACTAAATGATCTTGAGCTTATCTTGATCATAAATACAAGAACTATAATCCATTGGAACATAATCCATTTGACTCTTCGGTTGTTTTCTTGTAGCTTAAGATAATGGCAACACCAATGGCCCTGATTTTAATATCTAAAAATCAAGAAAAAGATATTAGAGTTATTGCTTGCAACTTTTGTCCTTACGAATATTTCTATGAGAAGAATTCAACATCTTTAGCAGGAAATTCTCGAGTTGAACTTTTTCCATTGGAAAAATGATAATAAACTAGAATATCTGGCTCTTTTATTATGAAACGACGGCATGCACAAGAATGTGTTCATTTTCTGATAATGGCGTAAGAATTGAGCGTCCTTGTTTCTATTTATGTTTTTTAGTTTCTATATTTGTTCTCAAATTTAGTAATTTTTTTTATAGTTTTTAGTGTTTTTAGTTTTGGTTTCTTCCGATTTTTAAAATTTATGAAAATAAAAAGTATTTTTTTTCTGTTTATGTTTTTTTTCATAATCTGATTTACAATCAATTAAATATGAAAATAAATAATTGATTAATTGTTAATAATAAATATGAATAATTTAATTTAATATTATATATTTAATAAATTATAAATAATTTGATTTAATAATTTTAAATTATTTATTTTAATAAAAATAAAATGACTTTTACTTATAATTTATTAATGGATACTATATAAGAGATTAAAATAAATTTACTTAATTAAAAATAGTTTTCATTTAAGTTTTATTTGATATATAATCATCGTTAGAAATATAATTATATTGATATTAAAAACTAAAAAAAATTATTTTTATTTGATAGAAAAATATAAATTAAAAACATAAAACATAAACTAAAAATCACAATAAAAAATAGAAGTGGAACTAAATGACCCCTTAAGGGTCATCTTTGACAAATTTCTTTAACATAAAACATTAGTGTCTATCTTCTTCTATCTAGGTTAGAAAAATGGAAGAAATAACTAATATTTACTAAGGGGTGGTTAGTTCAAATGGAAGAATGGCAATAGAAATGTAAATGAATATAATAAAGAATGAGAATAGATATAATCATTATAATTATGATGGTTGGTTAAGAGAAAGGAATAATTACCAATATTATTAATAGTGGTTGATTTGTTTAAAATATTAAGAAATAAAAATTTATTAAAATTTTGAGAAATAAAAATTTGTTAAATTTTTGTTTTACATCAAATTTTCATATATTTTATTAATTATATTTAATTGCTAAAAAAGAGAAAAAAATAATTAATTGCTAAAATATAATATATTTTAACTACTATTGCATATTCTAAATTTCAAAAAAGCCTCTGAAAGCATCAAGGATTTGATTTGTTGTAGTTAGGGAATCCATTGTTGACTGCCAAAGATTAGCTTTCCACTAAAATAGGTAGGGAGATCGCATCTTAGCTCTGGCGAGGAAGAAGAAATGCTCAATCTGTAAGTATTGTTCATTATTATTTTTGAATACTTTGCTTTTTATGTGAGTAAGGTTTCCCCTTCGTTGCCCACCTAGACCCACTCTTCAGTCGTGTATATGAACGACGAAGGGGTATTTTTGTTCTAGATCTGTAGTTTCTATATTGATTTTTAATCCATAGTTGACTGTCAAATATCAACTTTCCACTAGAACAGGTAGGGGGATCGCATCTCAAATCAGACAAGGAAGAAGAAATGCTCAATTTATGAGTACTGTTCATTGTTATTTCTTAATACTCTACTTTCTATATAAGGTTTCCCCTTCGTTGTCTGTTAGACTTTTATGGAACGATTTATTAAATCGTACCTGAATTCATGATAGTGTTTGTAAGGATTGATTCTGTCTCTTAATGGTTCAGGCCTAATAACTATTATCTAGGGCTTTATTCATTGAACTCAAATCTATAAGCGACATGGGCCATTAAATAATCTAGCAATCTTCCATTTGGTAATATTACGACTTGGTGATTCAATAATAAAATTGTAAGTGCACACAATACATGAAATCGATCAAGTCATCCTTAATTGAATTAAGATGATAGGATCATGGCGGTCACAAGTTATAAATCATGATTCCTTCCATGTATCACATAATTAACTCAACTCATAAAACTTTAAGTGGGTAATTTTGTAATTGTTATCTCATAGAAATAATTATTGTATACAACATAATATGGATAATAAGTAAGTGAGAAAAATATGACTGTAATTGAATTCACAAGTGTCATAACAATTTGAGCGAAACAATTATATGTATATATACATGTCAGAACACTATGCTAACAAGGACTTATCTTTAATACCCATTTGTTCAACATGGCTAATAAATGTTTTGGGCGATAAGCCTTTAGTTAACGGATCCGCAATCATTAGATCGGTACCAATATACTCAATTGACACTTTATGTTTTTGCAATTCTTCTTTCACAGACAAATACTTCAAATCCATGTGCTTCGCACCCTTTAAATACTTGTCATTCTTAGAGAAGAAAACAATTGCAGAATTATCACAACAAATTTTTAACGGTCTATTAATACTGTCGACAATATCAAGACTTAAAATAAAGTTCTGCAACCACAATCCATAAATCGTAGCCTCAACGCATATAAAAAATTTAGCCTCCATAGTAGAAGTATCAATGATGGACGGCTTTCCACTTTTCCACGAAACTGCTCCTCAAGCTAATAAAAACATATAACCGAATGTAGATTTTCGTGAGTTTACACAATCGACATAGTCTGAATCCGATTATCCTATCACTTTGAGATGGGTTGATTTTCTATATGTGAGCATATAATCCTTTGTGCCTTGTAAATATATAAAAACTTTCTTTGCTGCTTTCTAGTGATCCACTCCAGAATTGCTTTGATATCGGCTTAGCATTCTGACACCAAAACTAATATCTAGCTGAGTGCGTGTTTGAGAATATATTAAGTTCCTAACTATTGACACAAAAGGAATAGACTCCATTTCCGTATGTTCCAAATCATTTTGTGGACATTGCATTTGACTAAATTTGTTCCCTTTCTGAATTGAAACTGTTCCTATGAAGTAATTTTCTATTTTAAATCTTTCTAATACTGTCTTGATATAACCTTTTTGAGACAATCCTAACAATCTTTATGATCTATTACGGAATAATTCAATTCCTATCACATAGGATGCCTCACCCATATCTTTCAGTTTGACATTATTATAGAGAAAATTCTTTACATCATGTAACAAAACCATATTATTAGTAGCAAGAAGGATATCATGAACATATAGGACTAATATAATGAATTTGCTCTCACTAACCTTCATATATATACACCGATTAACTGTGTTTTCTATAAAAAATAAGATGTATTGATGTCGTTAAACTTAAGATATCATTATGGAAAAGCTTGTTTTAGTCCATATTAACTTTTTTAATTTACACACTAATCGTTCCTTTCTTATAGTCATGAAACCTTCCGGTTGATCCATATAAACTTCTTCTTCCAAGTCATCATTTAGAAAAGCGGTCTTTACATCTATTTAGTGAAGCTCTTAATCATAATGAGCTACCAGGGCCATAACAATTCTTAAAGAATCCTTCTTTGAAACTAGAGAGAAGGTCTCTTTATAGTTAATGTCATCCTTTTGAGTGTAATCTTTGGCAACAAGTCAGGTTGTTGGCTCCCAAATTTTTTATTTATTAAGCATGATTTAAATAAATTATGAGGTGATGATAGATTAAATTTTAGAGTTAATTATTATGTTAATGTTGGTAATAGGCTAATTGAATTGAAGTATTAATGTTATAAGAATGAATGAAGGGCATTATTGGAAGTTCATTTAAGGGTGTAAGACATAAGGCATGAAAAGAAGGGCAAAATGGACATTTAACATTCATTAAGAGTATAAAAAGAAGAAGAAGAAGATATGCCTTGCATTTGAGAGAAGAAAGAAACAAAAATAAGAAAGAAAGGGAGAGGAAGAAAACGTGGAAGGAAGAAGAAGGAAGAGGATTTGTTAAGGTAATCATCTCTCCTTCTTGCTTTGTTAGAAAAGGGTTTAAAGAAATGGATTTGTGTAGGGTTTGTGTGGGAAGAAAGAAAAAACTAAAGAATCATTTTTTATTTTTAGGGATTTCTAAGCTAGGGTTTCATGGTGATTGAAGAAGCTTTAGATAAACCAGTAAGTATAAGCATCCTTCTTTTTGATTTGTTGAATGAAGCATATTTAGTGATGGTTAGAAGTGAAAATGAAGTTGAATATGTGTTGGAAGTTGTTGATAATGGTTTATGTAAGTTAATGATCAAAAGTAGATTCTGAATTAGTTGTGAATGATATTGGGTTGAAATAAAGTTGAGAATGAAGTAGAAAAGATAGATTAGGTTTAATATAGGTTATGTATGAAAGTAGGGAGGTTAAAAGGTTAAAAATGGAGCGAAACACGTTCTCGAAATGTGTTTCTGGACAAGTTCGTTGAGGCAAACATGTAAGAGGAAAAGTTCACCTCGCCACGGCAAACTTTTCAGCACAAAACATACTTGGGTATTTTTATGATAACTTTTTCTGTAGTGATCCAAATGAAGTGATTTTTAATTTAAAGTAAACTAGAGACATATGGCTACAAATTGTATAAGGAATTAAGTCTTAATTCAGTCTCTAAGAATTTAAAGTTTTGGATGGAAGTTGAGCATAGAATATTATTTCAGTGTAAGAACAATCCGAAAATGTGTTTAGTATAACTTTTAGATTACTGAACCAAATCAAATGATTTTAGAGTCATTAAAAATTTAAGACAATAAGGAACAATTTTCAAGAAGGATGTGTTATTAAATTTCTTCATTTACTTGATCACAAGGATAGTAGAAAATTGACCCGAAAGTCTGAATTTTTAAAAGGGTTTTGGATTCAAAAAGCTTAGGAAATGCATGGGTTTTAGTGAATATGTTTCTTTGGGTTCTAAATTGGAATTCCTATTGAATGGAGTTTTTGATTGTTGTTAAAGGAAAATCAAGGAAGACAAGAGGAGTAAGAGGAAAGACATCTTTAAGCCAATTTCTTAAGTAAGGAATTCAAGGTGGGTTTCATGTTTATAATAGAAGTAATAAGCCTTAAATGTTTTCTATTTAATCAAGAGAATAAAATGATTTCAAATTGCTTCATAATTGTTGCATCTATTTCTTTTAAATGATTTAAGGAATCTTTATATGTTCGATATATGAATTTTGTTGATGAATTTTGAATTAAAGATGGAAATGTATTGAAACATTTTGTTATACCTTGAAAAATGTCATGACATTTTATATATTCGGAAAAGAAGAAAAAGTATGAGAATGTGAATATGTGAATGATTGAGTTAAACATTTAAATTTGTTTGTGTTTAGGCAAGAGAGGAACGTTTCGTTAGTCACATACATGTTGACATATAGCCTTCTTCCGGCTACCTGCTTGAGGCCATGAGATCTTGAGAAATTGGACTCATTTTGTTCACAATATAAACTTCAGTTTATCCGTTTCGCTCCACGGAACTCTCGAACCATTTGTTTGTGCATTGCATCTTTGAATTGTCAAGAATGATGCATAATTGAGTGCTATGCTTTGATGGTTACACGTATATGTTATGTTTATATGATGATAATCCTTTAACTATGAATTTTGAGCTGAAATTATGAATTTGGTTGAGAATTTGAAAACTATGAGTTTTATGCATTCAATATGAAATTTCTATGACAAAAGAACATTTCAATAATTTTTTTCTTATTCTTCGTTATAAACTTGTTACCCACGAGTTTTAAGCTCACCCCCTTTCCGTTCCAACCTCCAGGTGATGAGCAAGAGATGGAGGGAAAGAGAGTCAAGGCATCACTCCAAATTTGCTTATATTGTATTTTGAGTTAGTTTTGGAAATAACAAGGCTTTAGTCGCATCTTAAGGATTATTAGTTCATGTAACTTTTGTATTTTGAAATTCTGAGACATGGATGTATTGTGGCTTGGAATGCCATTAGAGCTCATAAAACTCTATTCTTTGATGTTAATGAAGTACGAATTCAGTGAAATGATGAGTTTGTGTATGAATGAGAATTAGTGGTAAGTAGGGAATCAAAGGAGTGGAGATTAGAGAGTTTTATGAATTAATATTGGTAGTTGAATTTCTATGAAATGATGTTGCATAAGAGGAAGTAAATTTGGGACAATTTAGAGTAAAAGTAAGGTTAGGATAAATGGAAGGGAAATTTTGGTGTGATCTTTATCAACTTTGCCGCAGCGAAGCCAAGACTTTCGCCATGGCGTAAGTGTCCGAGAGGTCTTCATATGTTTGATTTGGTGACTTCGCCGCGGCGAACTTCACCTGAAGGGAGCATATGGAATTGCTTCCATATGTTCATCGTGGCAAAACAATAGTTCGCTGGGCTGAACCTGCCATGCCTTCAAAGGATTTTTAGCTGCCACTATGCCCAATCTTCAAGTTTCATAATCTCGTGGCATCAGAGCAAGAAGATGAACCGATAATGATTTATGTCATTTCTTTGGTATACGATCACGTTTTATAGAGTAAGAGGTTGGGCTCCAGAAATCAGGGTCCAACACAGGCTTTATATCTTTCAATGTTGTCTTGTGAGTCACGTTTGGTCTTAAAGACCCATTTACAGCCCACTTGCTTTGCACCTTCCGGTAACTTAACTAATTCCCATACATTGTTGTCATCCATTGATTTCGGCTCTTTTTTTATAGCATTGAACCATTTTTCAAAATTGCTACATTTTGTGGCTTGTTTGAACGAGATTGGATCCTGATCAATGCTCAAGTCACATTCATGTTCAAGTTAGTAAACTTCATAGTCACTCGAAATAGCTGGTCTGCCTTATAGACCTTCGTAATGCTACTTCTTGTGACATCACTTAATCATTTATAACTTGAACACCATTAGCTGATTCTTCATTAATATGTTCAATTTGTGGAATTAGAACATTAATTTGTTGTTCTGGTATATTGCGTATCTGTAATGTAATAAGAGGAATAACAACCAGCGGGATCACATTTGATGTAGCAGTTTCTACTCGACTCTCATGAATATCCACCTTTTATGGTTCTCCACTCATACTGATTGGACCATTCTCAATGAACCGTGCATTACCAGACTCAACTATTTTCATACTATGATTAGGACAATAAAATCTATATCCTTTTGACTTTTCAAGATAGTCGATGAAATAACCACTAACGGTTCTCGCGTCAAGCTTCTTTTCATATGGATTATGCAACCTTATTTCTGCTGGACAACTCTAACTGTCAAGGTGACGTAAACTAGGTTTCCTTCTTGTCCACAATTCATAAGATATCTTAGGAACTACCTTACTAGGAATCCTATTAAGTAGATATGCAGCGATCATTAATGTATGCATTCACAATGATAAAGGTACAGTACTATAACTTAACACACTCCTAACCATATCCATAAGAGTAAGATTCTGTCTTTTAGCTACACCATTTTGTTGTGGTGTATCAGACATTGTATATTGCACACATATGTCTCGAGTTACAAGTAATTTTTGCAAATGGATCTGGAAATTGTTCGCTTTTATCAAAATTTTAATAATATTTACCACCTCTATCAAACCTCACTATCTGTACTTTTCTATCTAACTGCCTTTTTGTCTCATTAACGAACACCTCTAGGATGTCCAAAGATTGAGACTTCTCATGTAGCAGATAAATATAAACATATAATGAGAAGTCATCAATAAAGGTAATGAAATATTTTTTGCCACCACAAGGAACGTTGAAAGGATCACAGATGTCAATGTGTATTAATTCAAGTAATAGCTACTTCTTGTGGCTGGATTCCTTGATATATGTTTAGTTTGTTTAGCTTTAATGCAATCCACACATATATCTCAGTCAGTAAAATCCAATTGAGGTAAGATTTTATTTTTCACTAATCTCTGTACCCTTTCCCTAGATATATGATCTAATTTTTTGTCACAAAAAAGCATAACATTCCTTATGTGCACTACGTTTATTTCCTATAATATGGTCAACATAAAATAGAGATTCAACAAAATCAACATCAAGATTGAAACGGTATAAACAATCAATTAAAGTACCAGAACCACAACAACACTTGTTTTTATATAAAGAAAACACACGATTTCTAATCTTAAAGTTAAAACCATCATCATCCAACTTTGCAACAGAATCTAAATTCCTAGCACAGTCAGGAATATAAAGACATTTTGTTTAGATCCAAGAGACACCCAGTGTCCAAGATTAATTTGTATGTCCTAATGCCCTCTATTCGTGCCTTCATTTTATTTCCAATATACAATAACTTTTCAGTTTCGTTTATGGCATGGATTGAAAAGAATCTCTGTTTAATATGAGACACATGAGTAACCACCAGTATTATTAGGCACTTCAATAAGATTTGATTCAAAACATACTGAGATATAAAGTGTACCTTTTCTTTTCGACAATCCTTCTTGAAGTGACCAAGTTTTTTGCAGAAGTGACACCTCTTATCTTTATGGATTCGACCCTCATTAATTTTGCTAAGAGCTTTGTCCTTATCTTTGAATTTCTTTCCTGGTTTGTTCTTGCTGCTACTATCTCCTTGATGAAACGTGAGATGAATAGAGTGCTACTTTTTTTTTCTTCAATCTTCCTACCTCCTGAACCAACATGACCTTAATCTCTTGAAGGTTTCATTTTTCCTTAATCTCCTGAAGGTTTCATTTTTCCTTCATGGTGTTATAATTCACCTGAAACTGGCCGAACTCAAGAGTAAGTGAGTTGATGATAAACTTTTCAAGGAAGGATTCGCTTACATCTATACCTATAGATTTCAGCTTTGCGGCTAGATTTGACATATATGTTATATGATCATAATAGGCTGTGACCAGTTAAACTTTTTGGTCGTCAACTCACTCATTAAAGTTCCTACTATGAACTTGTCAGCTATATCAGATCGGGAGTATTCTTTAAGCTTCAACATGAACTTCTTTGTATTGTCCGCTTTAGGCATTGACAACTTTACATTTTCAGCGATCATCATTTGCATCAAATTCAAGCTCAACCTGTTAGACCATTCTCAAGCCTCATAATAAGACTTGTCAGCTTCAGAACTAGTCTCAGTTATGGTTGTGTGCCTTGCGTTTGAAACTATGGCCAAGTCCAAATCCATTACACCCAGTTGGAACTGGAGTTATTAGGACCAATCAACATAATTCAGACCATTGAAATTGATCAGCCCATTTTTAAAGCAAACAAATTAGTAGATGCTGCAAACACAACATATAACTCACATATTAATGCTTTGAGTAAACCTAAATGGATTCAAACTAACTAATACACTTTGATTATGCATTTAATTTATCCTTTAGGTGAATTTAAATACATAGCTGTAACCTATCATGATGTAAATATAGTTCACTATAATGGACAACCAATTATATTCTAGTCAACGTGCATGTTATCTTTGGATATACAATCATATTAATCAAATATGTTGATAAAGTCCCTTTAACTTTTATGTCATTTTAGCATCATATCATAATGAACAATTGTAACATTCATAATTAAATAATTAATATTTTCAAGTTAGGCCACTTTGGTGACTAATGAACTGCAATAAACATTTAATTAGACAATTATCATATATGGCAAAATTTAATTTAATTAGTTTAGTCACTTTGGTGGCTAACAAACTATTCTAAATTAACGTAATGTCATGTAGCACATGCAACATAAAATAAGAAAAAAATGTAATTCCAAGCATGGCATAATATAAATGGTCAAAGTACCGATTAAAACATAATATGACACAAAATTATATTATGCATAGCAAACATATGCACAACTTTGATGCATATAGACCTAAATTAATTAATTGATTACTTCATTAATTAATTTAAATTATCAATTAATTAATGAATTATGAGTTATGACCCAAAATAAAATACCTTAAATAAGACCAATTTTCAAACCCATAAAAAATTTTAAAGAAAAATAAAAAATTGACTCGACAGGTGCGTGCACAGCACGTGCTTGCCCTAGTCGTTACTATCATGTGAGGCGCGTGCGTTCATCTTCCTCTGGCGATGCCACACGCTGGTTTCATTTGTGTTTTTCTTTTATATATTCTAACATCTTCTTTCTTTCATGGATTCTTCTTGTAATTCCTTTCCAGAATCCTTTCTTAGCTCGACATCCACCTTTTACTTATTCAATGATCAAAACAACGAAACAAACCCATGTGAGTTTCCCACTCTAAATCATCCATTCATATTTTGCTTCGGTCCATCCATCTATATTTTGTTTCAATTAAGCATTGAAAATAGGTTTCAAGTCCTTAGAAAATTGATTCTATTAACATCCAAAAACAACACCGAAATTCATCAAAAAATTGCGATTCGTTTTTATTTCTATGTTCGTATTTACAAGCACATAAATCCTTACAAACATTGTCATGAAGAAAGCAATGCCATTAAAAATACGGAAAACAACCATTATCGAAATAAAATGAATACTTCAAGATGGTAGACAACAAATAATGCAACAACGTACTCTGATACCAATTGTTAGATTTTTATGGATCGATTTATTAAATCGTACCTGAATCTATGATAGTGTTTGTAAGGATTGATTCCCTCTCTTCTTTTCTTCTCTGATTTGTTTCTTCAATGGTTCATAAACCTCTTTGATAATTTTCTGAAACTTATGAACAACCAACCATCATATTGATTTTTGAAAGAGTGAGGGAAAGAGTCTTAGACTCATTTGAGATTAAGGTTTTAATACTTAATAACCATTATCTTGGGCTCTGTTCATTGGACTCAAATCTATAAGTGATATGGGCCATTAAATAATCTAACATTGTCCACCTACTTTTATATCTCACCTACCCGATAAAGATCGAAGAAGCTAGTTAATCCACTTCCTGCATTATCCTTGTTTTCTTTACAATGATAATGAAAATGGGATTATATCCTTTAAAATTTCATTCTTTAATTTATGTGCGGTTTCTCAGAGAAATGTTAGCCACAAGTTATATCTTTCTTAAAGTTTGGATCTTTCTTTCTTTGTTATTTCATGAGCGCATCAGTGTTTTCATAGGCCTTTTGATTTTAGTGATTCTTATCTCGGTTGCTTAGTCTTAACTCCAATTCTTGAGTTTTTGGGTTAAGTTTTTGGTTTAAATATTCAACCTTTATTGTCATCTTTAGTTTGGGAGCTTCCGATTGGGGTTTCGTCTGATTGTAAAAATGCTCCACTTTCTTTCATATTGCGCCTTCTTCTAGGTTTTGTGATTTTCCGTGTTTTTTTCTTCAATCTTCTTCCTTCTTGCGTCCGGTCTACCTATTGTGTTAAAGTGAATTTGATTTTGATTTTTGGGTTTTCTTGTTACTACAACTGTGTTTCTTCTCCCTTTTTTTGGGTTGCGCTTTTGTTTCTTTTTTTCTCTTTAGAATTTCTTTTTGTTTAGATAATAAAAAAGTTGTGTCTTTAGTTGCAAGTGAAATAGTCGAAGAAATTGGCTTTGTCTTTACGTCTGTGTGGCTGTTTTTGTTGGTGAACAATAGGGTGAAGGTGGAGGGGATACTATTGTCATATCCTGGTGGTGGGACAAGTTGAAGTTGAACCTAATCTAATTTAATTGTTTTTTTCACCTTCCAACTGTGAATCCATCACTTGGATCAAGTTGCTTTCATTCTCCATTATAGGGTATGGCTACCACCTTCGCTTGGAGTCTAGAATCTTAGTGTTATTATATGTCGGTGTCAGTATATAGTTGATGGTTATTACTAGTATAGTTCTGGCTCCTTGTGAGGATAGGATACTGAGTTCGTTTTCAATTGTCGTTAGACTGTTGTTTTCCTTCACATATTTTCTTATAGGTGGTGAAGTGGAGGTTTCCAAAATTTAGGAGCGAGCTTGTCTCTAAATTGCTAGTATCAGGTTATATGCTTTTGTAAAGGCTCTGGTAATGATATTTCTATCACCATCTAGTTATTTCATTTTTCTTAAATACATACGTTCTAACAATTGCTCCTAACTCTTGAATGCATCTTTATTATGATTGTTTGTAAAGTTACATGTGTATGTGCATCTCCTGCCATGTGCATCCTATTGCAAGGTGGGCATCTTATTAATAAGTTGTTAGCATTTTATTTTAGTTTCATTTTATTTATCTATTTTATTCATTAATATTTTTTATTTTTTATGTTTATATAATTCTATTTTACATATTTATTATTACTTTATTCTAGTTATTTATCTATTTCTTATGTACCTAGCCGCTTTATTTCTTTTTAAACTCTTCATGTCACATATGCATGTGAATGTATCGGAAACAATCTCTCTACTCTGTAGGGATAAGACTGCGTACTATTAGATCTCCCAAAACTTCGTATTAGTGCGAGATTCAATTAGGTGTGATGATAATGATAACGATTATAATTAATTAATTAATTATAGTTTAATTAAGTAACTATATTTTAATCAATTATATTGAATTAATTATTTATTTATATTTTAACTAATTATATTTAATTAAAAAAAAGTAAGACACAAGCGTGACTAGAATTTGTTACAGCCATAACAAAGACTATCATGCCTGTAACACTTACCCTTGGGTTAGGAATGAAACTAATTTCTCTCATATTTTGGGGCTCTCCTCAAAAGTAAGATACGAAAATATTGCTCCTATAACCACACTATAAAACCAACCACATGTTATTCATTGAATTCATTGATTCATTCCCAAACCGATGAAACAAGCACCTCCTCTTGTTGGTTTTAGAACATTCAATTAATCCCTTATTATATTTAATAAAAACGCGTAATGTTTGATCTTTAATTGAATAAAGTATGGGCAAAGACTGTTAATTATGATGATTAGACATCTACTTTGCTTCTTAACGAAGGCCAAATCTTTCACTTCTATGATTCCATGAGTTTATTTGAAAATTTTAAAACATTAAACATTATTGTGTTTCTTAATATAATAATTAGATTTAAATAAGTGCATTAATTCCATTTTGTCTCAAAATTAAACAAATTGAACATTAAATTAGCAAAAATATTCCAACTTTCCTTCCTATAATTAAATATTAATTGTTCAACCTTAATTTAATCGCTATATAATGAAGCTCTTGTCCTTGTATCTCCTTGTTTCTTAGGTGAGGACATCAATTAAATTAATTTACTACGTGCAGTTAAACATATGCCTCGACTCGTCTCCACAGCCTTTTGATTAAAGCCTTAACCAGGATAGTCATTGCTACGCTAATCAAAGTGGAATAACCATTCGGCTGTTGCTCCTTCGTTTTGCTGTTTTCTGTAATATGTCAAATAAAATAAAACCGTAATGTCCTATCTCAAACCCACAAGGTTTCAGTCTAACTTAGGTCAAAGAAAAGACAACAGAACAGTGACCCTCGGTGAGAGATTCTAGGAACCGTGTCCTTTCCATAGGTCTCAATGTAGCTTCATTGTCCTACAATAAGTAGTGTTCTAGGAGTCAAAATGTAGTATTTATTTATAGAGATGATAATATCATGGAAAAAAGAAGATGGTAAGTCGAATATTTGCTATAAATGCTGTTGTTGTGTTGTT
This sequence comes from Erythroxylum carthagenense, assembly GCA_026413575.1. NCBI lineage: Eukaryota > Viridiplantae > Streptophyta > Magnoliopsida > Malpighiales > Erythroxylaceae > Erythroxylum > Erythroxylum carthagenense. The sequence continues at coordinate 75,869,463 of JANZLD010000005.1, read as the reverse complement.
TTCATCCTTACCTGCATGACTCCAAGCTTGGGAACACGTTCATGTTTTGTTGTCTTGGTTTTATCGTATCATTATTCAGCATTATAGGGTCTAACATTTAACAATCATTCATCTGAAATCATAAAAACTAGCAAAAATGCCTGAAATTATTTAAATTATAATTTTAAGTTCTAATTTTATTTAAATTATATATATTATGCAATTATTGTTTCTACTAAAATAATCTTATAATGTCTTTGTTTAGTATATATGTGCCTTTACTTTTAGTTTATATATAATAATTTCTTATGTGTTATTATATATAAATTATATCATAATGGTAAGTAAAATGTCAAGGAAACGTAAATTTTAATGTTATAATCTTAAATAAAATTTTCAAAATTTTATAATTTATATTGAATATTAAATAGGTTAATTTTATGAGACATTATTATATTTTGAAAAAAAAGTTTAAAATTTTAAATATAATTAGGTTTAAAATAATTATATATATTATGAATACAAACCATTTCATAGTAAATCTTAATCTTATTGTAAAAATCAAATATTAAGAAAATTATTTATTATCGTATTAATATTTAAATATAAATCTAGAAGTTCAAATAAAACAAAATTTTAGAAAAAAATTATTTTCGCATATTTATTAATATGCATGCTTGAGAAGATCTAATTATTTTAATTCATATTTTATCAATTTCTTTTGTAGCCCCTCACTTAAAAAAATTAATTGATTTTTGATGATATTGATTAATAAAATATAAAAACAACAATAATCATCTAATAATAGACCTAATCAGGGCCGCTTCTGATATTTTAAGATACCCATACACCTAACCTTCTTAGTACTGTCGGTCGCCGGCACTTGTTTGATTGCTAAGGTAACTGCGTGGGAGGTCTGAGATGAAAGGGTAACGAACCTTACTGGTTGAAGAGCGAAGAGTATGTATATAATCAAATATTAATAACTTAAATGATATTATTAGTTCTATTAATTACAATATCAAATTCTATATCAAATTACCAAAAAAAAACACTTCAATATTTCTCAAATTTTTCGATACAATCACTCTACTAGTTAAGGGTAACGTTGTGTATTACTGGACTTTTCTAAACCTTGAGTTTCAGTAGGATTCATATTAGGTATTGTTGTCGTTGTTGTAAAGTTGTCATAAGAAAATGTTTATGCTTAAAAATAATTAATATTATTCTATCGATATAAAAAAGATTACATAATTATTACGTATAATTTATAAATTATATATAAGTTATTAGTCTCTAGAGTAATTATTTAAAATATGACAACGACAATAACAACCTAATAAAAATTCTATTGATATGTGGGATCCGAAAAGATCTAATAGTATTCAGAATTACCCATTTTTATAATTATTTAAAATATGTAATTTATAAATTATTATTATATTCAATTGTTTATTCAATTTACACCTAACACTCTAACAGACAAGGAGTACGGCTCCATCAAAAAAAAAAAGATTACCCAATTATATATACGAAAACTTCCACATACGTATGTGTGAAAACGTACAAGTGCATGTGTGTAACGGTCTTAACGAGTGAAGAGGGACAGAGGGCTTTGGTTTGGATGCTCGAATGAGGAATGAAAAAGAAACAAGAAAAGCATCAAACGTCGTGTGCAAGGATCAAGGAGCCAAAGCACCAGAAAAATATAGAAAAAATGAAGTCTTCTTTATTATTATTATTTTATGTATATATTATTGAATGAATTATACAACAAGCATGAGTCTGCTCAAAGTCAGCTTAGATTAAGACATGAACAAGGCGTGTGGGGTCTCTGCTTCTCATTAATCTCGATCCTCTCTCGGTATCACTAAACAACTCCATCACCATTCACGATTTTCTCGTTTCCTCAATTATTACAGGACATGAAACCCTGTTATAGTTCCAATCAGAAAGATGGAACCGATGTCAATTGAGCCAATCAAAGGTTGTTGGGTGGTCTCCACACTTCATCACTAGTTTACAATATGTAATGACTGAAACATTATTTTAACATTGTCAACATCAAGTCCTTGGCTTGTTTATTTTAACAGAATTGTTTAAGTTTTATATGTATATAATTGCTTGAAAGGAATTTGGGAGTTCTGCAGTCAATAAAAAATTGAGAATCTTCTCAAAGATTACGTTGAATGATACACTTGGACTTGGGTTCATCAAGGATGGACAGACTGGTTACTAGTTATAGCTAGCAATCATGATCGAATGCCTGTCTATGTAATATTGGGAAACAGCTATAGGTGTAGGTACAACAAGCAGCAATAATAATATTCATGTAATTGCTACGCCTCCATAGATATCATCGACCCTTGGAGCTTCTGCTGTACCTCACTACAACAAAGGAAGGAAAAGGCTACACTTTTTCTTGCTACTATTTAAAAAATGTAGGTAAAATAATCGCTAAAAAGTTTATTTTTAATGACGGTTTTAAAAATCACCACCTAATATCGATATTTAGCTATGATTTAAAAAAAAAAGTTACTAAAAATTAATCTTTTGGCTACAATTTTAAAAATTGTCACTAAATACTATAATAAAATAGGCAATTGGTTATGTTTTTTTTCACTAACGATGATTTTAATAATTGTCATCAAAAGAGAGCTATTTAGAAAGGTCAACATTTTGCAACGAATTTTGAAATCGTCGCTAAAAGTGGATCCTTTAGCCATGTTTTTGTCACTAAAAGTAGAGCTTTTAGTGAAGATTTTTAAAAATCGTCATTAAATAGTCCAAAATATCACCTTTTTAAGGACAAATGTGCCAAATAAGGAGGGAACGAAAATGAGACTAGCACTTAAAATGAAAAGCTGTAAAAGCCTAAAACACCCATCTCTCACCTGCTCTTTCTTTCCTCTTGCTCTACGAAAACACCACACCCATGTCTCATCCTCTGCTTTCTTCTTTTCTCTTCCTCCACAAAAATGAAAGGTAGCTCTCGATCCATAATATAGAGAGCTTATGTTTGTACATGTTTTTTGTTTCTTTTTTTAATATCTGAAGTTGGGTTAATGAAATGCATATGAGTTTTGTTTTAGGAATCTCTTTGTTGTTTATGAAGTCGTAAGGGTGTCGTCTTGAATTTTGTCCGAATGAGTGTTTCTTTGTTTGTTTTTTTTCTTATGAGCTTATCTCATTTTTTGTCGTGGGTTCATTCTGAAGTTTGATTTCTTAGGGAAAATTTGAAATTTGATGAGAAATTGGACCTCTCAAGTATTCCTGCTTTACCATATTAACCCTATTGGGGTGCCTTATTATTGCTTGTTCTCATTTGCTTTATGGCTTGTTTGGAGTTTCTTGACAATACCCCTTCTGCTTACAAGGGGTTGTTTCAAAGGTGCACCCGCGTCTCCCCGTATGATCAACCTCAATTTGTGATTCGGAACCCTATTTCCAACACCACAAACAACAAGGCATGGTTGGTTGTCGAAGCTTATGGATCCCTCGGAACGCTTCATTGCCTTTGGCACTCATAGACTCTTTGCTTCCTTTTTTCGAAAAAGCCTGCCTTTGAGGTTCGATTCTTTTATTTTCTTGAATGATTTTTTGTTTCTTGAAGTTGCGGTTGTTAATTTTTTTATGAATTGATATCTTCTCTAAAAAATAGGGTTTTTTTAATTAGGCGATTAATGAAAGTTCTTATGAAATTTATAGTTTTAGTGAAGTTGAGAGATTAGTGAAAATTGTTGTAAAAGTTAAGGTGTGTTTTATTAAGTTATTACTTAGTTCACTGCATTTACACTAGATTCGGGAATTCTTTCATTATCGGTGGATTTTGATTTAACTAAAGTTATGTATATTCTATATGAACAAAGCAAAACATGTTGTGGAAACATGGGTCAGACAATTCCATTGCTCTCCATATGAGTAAAAGCTTGCTTTTTTGTATCTGGCAAATGATATTCGACAGAATAGTCGTCAAAAAGGTTCGGAATTTGTTGGTGAATTCTAGAAGGTTCTTGTAGATGCACTTGTGATGTCATTAAAAATGGGGATGAGTTTGGAAGAAATGTTGCATTGAAATTGGTATTAAATATTTACTTCTTATTTTAAATTTAGCTTATGAGGTTTGGTACAATTAACGAAAATCCTGGATTTTATAATTTTAATGTGTTTTTCATTACTTCTTTTTCTAATGTGAGACCTTTTTGCTTTTTGGTTATTATAAGTAGGAAATATTAGTTATTAAAGTAGCAATCTTGCAATTAGCATGTTTTCTTTTAAGTTATGACTATACTAGTGCACTGTACAAAAGATATTCTTATTTTCTGAAAACTAGCAAAAAATTTAAAACAAAGAAGAAAAGGAATTACTAACTTCTGTTTTATTTTTTCAAACATTTAGGTGTTATTAGTTATTTACTTTTCTAAGACAGATGCATCATATGTTGACATTATTATCTCATAGTACATTTGCAGTTATATCAAGTACTCTAAAGTGTGAATGATAATATGATGCAATATGTAATAATTGCATGACTTATAAAGTTCTTTGTAATCACATGGTGGATTAACTGTGGTGAGAGTTGATGAATCCATGCATGTATGGATTTTTATTAGGTGATATGTGTCGGTCCAAATCAACTGATATTACCTTTCTTGACATTTTGAGTTTTCTCTGCATAATCCAAAAGAATATTACCTCATGTTCATTGTGAAAGCCAAATTTGCAATGGCATCACATTTGATTAGTTTGCTCTCATGTTAAGTTATTGATTTTGGTATAATCTTGATAGGATGACTTACAGAATTAAGATAGGTTATTCTATGCTTTTATTTCATCATATCTCGAGGCTCTAAATTTGAGTAACCATAAATCCTTCTCTGCTATTTGTTTTCTGGTGGAACTTGTGGTTGCAGGCCACTTTTGAGTGTATTATGAAAACATATAAATTTTTGACACCCGATTTCTAAAGAAAAACATGCTTCACAAAGTCTCATTTCCAAAAACACACTGATAGATTTGGAAAGCCAACTAAAGCCCTTATTCTTGAAGAAGCAGAGAGTAGTGTGCTTTGATTGTATTATCCAAGATCCAAAGAGTAACATTTCTTATTTCGTGAAAGGTTTATGAGACTAAAGAGTAATTGTCTTACGTAAATTGGTCTTTGTATTTATTATTTTGTCTATAGAATTGTTAAGAATGTAATTAAAATCTCGTACATGAAGAATATTATTTTTGTTGATATACTTTAATGGTATTTTAATTTTCATATCCAATACTTCAAATTATCAATTATTTGTGTATAATAAATTAACAATAAAAATCTAAATATTATATATAATAATATAAATTAAAAATGCCACAAATAATTATCATTAACATGGTATAATATTTTATTAAATTGTATATTAAAATTTTGATTATATTTTAGAAAACACAGTTAAAAAATATTTGGCTATATTTTCAAAAGCATAGCTAAAAAATTTTGGTTACATTTTTTTAAAATCGTAGCTAAAATTTTTTAACTACGTTTATGAAAATGTAGCTAATAATTTTTAACTACGAAACATAAGCATAGTCAAAATGTATTAATAATGATTTCTTAAAATGTCGTTAATAATTTTTCGCCACGAAAATAAAGCGTAGGAAAAAATTATCAGTGACAATCAGAGAAAATGTCGCCTAAAATTTTTCACTATAAAAATTTAGCAACGTTTTTTATGACGAAAATAGATCGTTGCTAATTAATTACTATTAGCGGCAATTTTAAGACTTTTAGTGACAATTTTTGGTAGCTAAATGTGGTGCCCGTAAATGACATGACCTTTATCATTATTTGTTTCAATACTAAATCGGGATCTTTGATGCCACTGAAATGATGGTAATTTCTACAAAGGAAAAGAGAACTGC
>JANZLD010000005.1:75777891-75789872 GCA_026413575.1 Erythroxylum carthagenense | reverse complement strand
AGATTCCTTCCCCAAACCGACGGAACATATGACCGTAGCAAAATATCTCCGACGGAATATTTGTTGGCCGTTCCGTCAATAATTACATATCGACAACAACGTCCCGTCGTCAAGTCCGTCGCAAATTTGCGACGGATTATTTTGGTCGGTAGTTTTACCTTCGGAAAGATTAACGACCGAATTTTTCCCCTCCAAATTCCGTCGGTGATCACATTCACCAACGGTATTTTTTGCATTTATCGACGGTAATGTCCGTCGGTAATAAAGTGATTTGTTGTAGTGTATACCTAGTTTAATTTTTTTTATATAATTAACAATATTAATTATATATAAAACTAAATCAATTTTAACTTGTCTATATCCAATTTATACAATATTTTCTTAAATTTGACATAACTTTCTCATCCAAATACTAATTACTAATTGAGATGATTTAAGATGCTATAGAAAGCTAAGTAAGTTTTCTAAAACTTTTGAGGTTTTTAAAAAAGAGTAAAGAACATGGTCTGGAAGTTTTTAATTAACAAACATACTCTAAGATATGATCGAGTTTCTGACCATATTTTTTGCCTGGGGTGTATATTTTGTAAAATTGATTCACTTAACAAACACACTTTAATACACGACTATATTTCTTATCATGTTTTTCATATTATCTAAAAATACTTAAAACACAAAATTTTTACAAAACGTTTTAAGATTTTAATAAAATCTTGAATAATCTTAATTTATGCCCAATTTAAGAATTATTTTTAAATATAGATATTTTTTTGAAGATAAATTAGATAGTAGATTTATTAGACATAATTTAATATTTATATAATTAATAATATTTTGATTTAATTTAACAAATTCATCCACTATAATTCAAATTTGTTAATCTTCAATGGATATCTGATATCAAACTAAAATCTCATTAATTATATAAAAAACTAAATTAATTCTATCTTGTCAAAGATAATACTTTAATAATTTTATTATTACAGATAATAATTAAAAACTAACGACTACAATTTTTTTGATTAAATAAAAAAATTGTTTTAAACTACATAGGAAAAATGAAATGGCAACTCATCCATATAAATTGATCCTTTGAACCTCATCTCGGACCTTGAGAAGCCCAAAGCTGGATCTTGGGTAGACATGACCTTCCCAAAATACACCTGCGTGCAGTTATCTACCAAGTACTCATTTACGAGTTGAATTTAACCACCACCGTCCACTCCCGTCATCAGCAATCTCCACCGTCTGTTTCGTTCACTTCATCTCTCGAAAGTCAAAACGCCAACTGAATTAAAAACAATCTATTAAAACGACGCCGATTCTCGGATAGCCGCAAGCCAGAGGATCTAAAACCTCATTGTCCATTTGAAGAAGATCACTGCGAAAGAGAAACAAAGGCCAGCAAAGGAGAAGGAGCGAACCAAAGCAAAGGAGAAGGAGCGAACCAAAACCTCACCTTTTGTTTCCATATCACATTTATATACACCCGATATTGATTCTGTTGAGAGGGAAATTTTCAGTGTCATGATCAGATGCTCTGGAGTGTATTGTAGTGAGAGCTCTCATCACCATGATCAACACGACTAACGGCATGATTTCACCGTCGTCTTCTTCGGCGACCGCACAATCTCCGGGACTGAAGACATATTTCAAAACCCCAGAAGGAAGGTATAAACTTCAGTACGAGAAGACTCACCCTTCTGGTCTTCTTCACTACGCTCATGGCAAAACCGTCACTCAGGTGCTTCACTTTCTTTGGTTGTTTAATCACTACACATTATTAGTCAAAAAATTTCTCTTATTTTTGTTGGATCAGTTTGTGATTTTATGGCATTAGGTCAATACCCATTTGTTCAAATCGAATTTTCATCTCAATTCGCCAGAATTATGTTGGAAATTTTCATTTTGTTTTACGAAGTTTTGAGATTGACTATGTCAGTTACACGTTGTTTGTTCGTTAATTTCTAAGAGCTTTTTGGTAATATCAATTCCTTTACAGTTCATATTTGACTGCATTTTGTCTGTTTAATTTCAGTTTCCCACCCCCCGCCCCCCCTTCACCTTCACCGTCAATATTCTTATATTGTAATTTCACAAAGATTGAGTTTTTAAAGTGAATATAGGTAGAATTTTCAATTGATATGTGAGACTAAAATTTACACTTTTATTTATATGTTTCTGGGAACAAATGTGTGACGAGTTTTTTTTTTAATCTTAGGTAAGTGTAGCCAATCTCAAGGACAAACCAGCTCCATCAACTCCGACTGCTCCAGCATCAAGCTTTAGTGCTAGTAGCGGGGTACGGTCAGCTGCAGCTAGGTTGTTGGGTGCTGGCAATGGAAGCCGTGCACTAAGCTTCGTTGGAGGGAATGGTGGGAGTAAAAGTGTTAGTGGAAGTAGTAGGATTGGATCACTTGGTGCATCAAGTTCTAATAGTTCAATGATAAATACAAATTTTGATGGAAAAGGGACTTACTTGATCTTCAACGTCGGTGATATGATTTTTATAAGTGATTTAAACTCTCAAGATAAGGTAATTTCAGTCTTATTCTTTTAGTAAACAAGGAAGGACAGTTATATGAGACCTTTCTTTTTGCTCTACAGGACCCTATAAAATCCATCCATTTTAGTAACTCAAATCCTGTGTGTCATGCTTTTGATCAAGACTCTAAGGATGGACATGATTTGATTATTGGATTAAACTCTGGTGATGGTATGCTATTGTACCAGAGATTCAATTGCCATATCTTTTCCTTTGGGTTAGTGTAAACTTTCTGAAGTTACTAGTCATGTTTTTGCAATTGTAGTGTACTCAGTGTCACTGAGACAACAATTACAGGATGTTGGAAAGAAGCTTGTAGGGGCCCAGCACTATAACAAAGATGGTTCTGTTAATAACAGGCAAGAGTTACCTCACTCTTGTAGCTCCTTGAATTTTCCTGCAATCTGTTGCTGGTGATATTTTGATGATTTGTCTTCTTGAAAGAGATGATCTGGTCAATTAATGTAAAAGGTGCTTCCGTAACTTCACTGATATAAACTTGTTTAGTGATGATGTTTTGTAAAGAAGGTTGCCAAGTGGTATGTAATTCACATTGATGTAATCCACATCACTGATATCAATTTAATTCACATTGATGTAAAGAAGGAAGCAAGTGACTGCCAACAGATGGGGATGAATTACTTAATCACATTTATCAATTCTGTCATCTTTCATTAATAATCTGTGATTGCTGGAACATTCTCAAGTTGCTAAAACGTATATTTGAGTGGTTATATAACAGAAAGGAAAACTCAAGAAATTCACTATTTATCTTCTGCAGGAGTATTTATTTTTTCTTTTAAAAACTTCTAGATGCCAATCTAGCTACTTTAGCATTCTTGTTGTATGTCTGCTAGACCATAAACTTTTCCACTTATTGGTTGTGTGGTTATCAAACTCTTTTTTCCCAATAGTACCATACCTCCCACATTTCGTATATGCATGTGAAGTATTTACTTCTTGGGCTGGAAATACTCTAGAAAGTCAAGAGCAGTATTGTGATCTTTTCCTTTCCTTTTCTGCTTTGCTCAGTTGTGGAACTTTAGGACAAGGACTATCTTTAATATTGTAGTCATTTAAGTATTCTGTAAGAATTCCTGTAAGCTTGGATTTCATGTACAAGAAATTCATGTATCACGATCAGTTATACTAATGCAGTTTTTCTTTTTAACAGTCGTTGCACAAGTGTTGCATGGGTGCCTGGAACTGATGGTTCTTTTGTTGTTGCTCATGCTGATGGGAATTTGTATGTGTATGAAAAGGCAAGCTTGATGGGAAATTTTGTTTATGACAACTTTTTTTAAGTTTAATGTTTCTACTTTTATATTTCTTGATTTGATTAGTTTACATATACGTCCTCTAGAACAAAGATGGAGCAGGTGATTCTTCATTCCCTGTTATGAAAGATCCAACTCAATTTTCTGTTTCACATGCTCGTTATAACAAGGTACTACAGTCGATTCTTGCTGTAGATAAAAATCATGATGTGTTCTTATTATTAAATGTTTCCTGATCCTAGTTCAAGTATGGAATTTTAACAATTTAGTACTTAATAAATCCTCGGAAACAACAGCCATTTAATACATGTACATGAAAATAGCTGCTTGTTTAAATCCAATGGTATACTAATGCAAAATATCCAAGGAGAGAGAAATACTTATATGCAAGCAAAAGCAGTTTGTCCTGATGTGGCAAACTCCAAGGTTATCATGTTTTTCTAAGGTATCGCAACTTTATAGAATTAGTTTCTTAATCAAACTATTCCAAGTTCCTTTGTGGATAGAGTGTTCATTTGTTTGGTTTCCACTCTTTCAAAATGGGCTTTCCTTGTGGCACTGTGAGTCCATCAGTTCCCAGCCATCTTTTTCTCTCTCTAGATTTTTGTCTAATTTATTTAGATTTTCTTAGCTCCCCCTTTATAATCTTTGATGTTACACCTTAGTGTTATTGTGCAGGATTATCAAACAATCAATATTTTAGTGCAAGAGAGCTACTTTGTGAATCAATATATCTGGCTATATTTACATCAATTACAAGGTTTTGGTTCTGTGCTTGTCTGTATGCTTTATTGGGAGACCTGAAGTTGTTTTAAGTGTTTTTTCTTTCCTTGCCCCCACCCCCCTCTTGACACTATGACTAGAAGAGTATCACTAAAAGTGGCTTGTGTAGTATTCCTTTTAGTTTCAGAAGAATATCGCAATAAAATTTGCTAACTCTCATTCCTCCTATCATTTGTTGGTCGATACAAACTATATGCAGAGTAACCCAGTCGCCAGATGGCATATTTGCCAGGGTTCAATTAATAGTATTTCATTCTCAACTGATGGGACCTACTTAGCTACTGTTGGAAGAGATGGTAATGCATTCTTCTTATTCAATTGCAGTAAATTTTTTCACATCGTATTTTTCTAATTTATTGAGAATCTTATTAGCCCAAAATTTCACTGAGTGCAGGGTATTTACGAGTTTTTGACTATTCAAAAGAACAACTTATATGTGGTGGAAAAAGTTATTATGGTGCTCTGCTATGTTGCGCTTGGAGGTGAATGACTGACATGATTTTCAAGTCATAAGTCGTCACTAGAAATTTTCTGGTATTATAATAGAAGTTACAAACTTACAGTCCAGGCCTATTGCAGTTTGTCGGCTGATATATCTTGTTTTTAACTTTTTAATTAGTTTTTCTATCTCCTTATAGAGAATTAAATGTGATACATGCAAATTCTGTCTGTCAGCATGGATAGAAAATACATTTTGACTGGAGGTGAAGATGATTTAGTTCAAGTGTGGAGTATGGAAGACCGGAAAGTTGTGGCATGGGGTGAGGGGCATAACTCCTGGGTAAGATTTTCATCAAGCAATGGAGTAATTGATTGATTGTTGCTCATGGCCATGTCCATCTTACTTAACTGCAAAATGATGGTGCTGGCAGGTCAGTGGAGTGGCTTTTGATTCTTATTGGTCATCACCAAACTCAGATGACACAGGGGAGAATGTCATGTATCGGTTTGGTTCAGTTGGTCAGGTACTTATATGGATGTTAATATTGCTATTGAATTCGTAACTTGCCATTAAAGGTTGAATTTCTCCTTAACCATGTGATTTCACATTCTGGGGAGATTAAAATGATAGGCATATATTAGATGTATAGAAATGCTGCTTAATCTTTGTTCAAAGGGTCTCATCTTTGTTCTGACACTTTGAGGACCTAAAGCTTAAGGAATGAGAATTTGGGCATAATTTCAGAGAGTGTACTGGGCATTTAACATGGCCATGGAGCCAATGTATGGTATCATAATAAAGATATACATACATTTATGAATACTATTGCCTGAAGTGGTAAAAGTTGAAGTAAGGTCAAATAGGCAAATATGATGTAGTAGCCTGTTTGTTCAAAGTAGAAAAATTCTTCAAATCCTGTTTGCTAAAGCCCCAAAAACAAGAAACATTGCAACTTTATGTGTTAATGGACAGGATACACAATTGCTTCTATGGGACCTGGAATTGGATGAGATTGTAGTGCCATTACGCCGCCCTCCTGGTGGATCTCCACCTTTTGGCGCTGGAAGTCAGTCCTCACATTGGGAAAATGTTGTGCCTGTTGGCACTTTGCAACCTGCACCAAGCATGAGAGATGTCCCCAAGCTTTCTCCACTAGTTGCACATCGTGTTCACACAGAACCCCTTTCTGGCTTAGTATTTACCCAGGAATCTATTCTTACCATATGCAGAGAGGGCCACATAAAAATCTGGACTAGACCTGGAGCACCAGAACAATCATGCAACTCTGAAACCAGCTTAAGTGTCAATTTGAAGGATAAGCCACTGTTGACGAGCAAGATTGGCAATGCCAATTACAAACAATGAGTAGTTAAACAAAAGGACTGTCACAGAAGCAAGGCCAAGCTTGTCTCTTTTCATGGTTTTATATTTCAATTTTCTAGTATGGCCATTCATCTCTTTTCATTTAGTTGTTTTTCCCAGAAGTGGGACCAGGAGATCAATAACTTTAGCTGGGAGATTAATCAAGTTGTTCCATTGTATATTAAGGTATAAATTGTCATTGATCCACTGGAAGCTTGGAAGGGAGAGAACCCACCTTGTAAGTACAAAATGGCTGTCGCTAGGATATATATACATATTTAACTGCTGACAGGAATAATTGCAAGTTGCCTCTTTCAGGTTTATATTTCTTGGAGGTTCATTTGAGCGGTAATTTGATTCTGTTGGTAATGTATCCATTACCATATGGTTTCTGTTCGATATCCTTGACTTTTCATGGTTAGAAAGCCATAGCTTCATGTAATAGCTAGATGGGATTCATATTTATATTGGCTGTGCCACGAATTTTGAGCATGCCTTTCTGTGATTCACATTTTATATGGGATTTTGATGCAAAGTGAATTTACGTGGGAAATATTTGACTCAGAGAGATATGATTCCTCAATTGTAGACAAGCTTCCTATTCGTACTAATGGACTTATTAGGGTTACGAAGCTTTTATACATGTATCCTATTGTTGGATGATTTGAGTACTTCTTGCTTTCATGTACCGTATGTGTCTGTTCCATCTATTTTATCTGAAATGATGTTCTTGTTAAAGGTTGCCAGGAGCATTCCTTGATTATGTACCGTTCAAATTACATTATTACCAGGGAATAAGTGAGTAATTTAAGTGAGAAATTTTTCTTCTTCCCTTGTATAATAGCAACTGTATGGCTTTGTGCTTCAACTTCTATCCTAAACCATAATGAGTCAGCAAATCACTTGTGGCCATAAAAACGCACTTACATAAAATCTAATCATTCAAGATATTGATGTGCCACAAGTTTGTGTTACTGTATCAATATTCGTCACTACAAACTCGCCGAGGAACCTCACAGGTTCTGGTAGACCTGAATCCAGAAAAGATCTATTGCAGCGCCAAAATACAACACGGAAGGCAGCAAATGATTTACTGGCCAGAGGCCAACTAACCAGAAAACCATCATTCTGTGGTGTATTACTCTGCAGATTCAGTTATCCCCTGCAATTTCAGTTTCTGGGTGATCAAAGTCGATCACAGGTTGAGGAACAGCTTTCACCAGCGTGCATTATGTCCATTAATCCCTAATCTTCCGTACGTGGCTTCCTTTTAGACAGGAATATATATAAAGATTCTAATTATTGGGTAAGTTATTATAGAATCATAGGCAATGAACAAGCACTTTTTTTTTTTTTTGAAAAAGAAAAGGAATGATACAAGGAAAAAATAAGGGAGCTCAAAGTAGGGACCTAATACAAAATATGCAAGGAAAGGAACAAACTAGACCTATTGAAGAACAACGTAAAAGATTACAACATCATAATGTCAGAACACCAGTAATATTGTGAACAAAGAGTTGCAGTGTTATCATCCTAGGTGCTCCTTTGGAGCCTCTTCCAAAGCTGTGTGAAATACTCCCAAAGTATCCTTATATCTGTAAAGTATCGCAAACATTGGGGCTGCAAATGTGAGATAGGTTCTTAGTCATAATGCGAATCTAGTCTAATAATAAGGATGTCAGACCGTCTTTAGTAGATGCTTGATGCTTGAAACGTCGAAGGTTCCGCTCCCCCCATAGCCTGTAGATACATACTCCTAAGATAATAAGGTGAAAAGGTTGCTGCGTTGAGAGACCATTTGTTATCTCTAAGATAGTAGTTCTTGGATCCCTCCAATAACATAAAGCAATGACATGATCCCATATCGATTTGTTAAAACAACATTCAAAGAAGAGATGATCGGATGATTCAAGATGCAAGGAGCACATTGGACAATTCTTATCTGTCTGAATATATGGAAGGTAATCAGCTGTAGAGAGTTTGTTTTGTATGGCCAACAAATAGATGAAGGATATTCTTGGAGTTAAATGCTTATTCCATACCTTAGTAGCCCAAGAAACTTAGGATCGATGCTTGCGTAAATGATCACAAATAACTCTGTTTGTGAGTTTGCCAGTTGGTGTGCCCTTCCACAGAAAGATATCAGATTCCTGCAGAGTGGGAGGATAACTAGGTTGATATGGCAATAAGCTGCGAGGAAATATCCGTATACATCCCTCTATGAAAGCATTCATCTGCATTTTCAGAGAAAAAGAAGAAGAAGCTCTAGGGATCAATTGTATTAAGGGACCCCGACGAGACCAATTGTCGAACCATAAGGAGACCAAACGACCATTTTTAATTTCACATGAGCAATCCTGCTTGACAGCATCTCACAATTTTAGCAATTGTATGAGAAAAAAGAGTGATTACCTTTTAGTTTAATCGCCCATATACTATTTCCCCTGAAGAAGTAGACATGTAGCCATTTTATCCATAAGCTCTTCTTGTCCTCCAATATCCACCATAATCTCTTAAGGATTAGAGAATGATTTGCAGCTTTAATAGAGAACATGTTCAATCCCCCTTCTTTTTTCGAAAAATTTATGTCAACCCATTTAACCTTTGCAGCTCCAAGATTCCCATTTGAGTGACTCCACAAGAATGATCTAAGATTTCTTTCAATTTCTTTGATAATGCTTTGAGATAAGAAAATATGGGATCTCCAATATATATGCAAAGAATTGAGGATGGATTTGATAAACTGAAGCTTACTTGCATAGGAAAGGGATTTGTTCACCCAAGACTTAACTCTCTTCTGGATCTTGTCTAAGAGAGGTCGACACTCAGCAAAGTTTAGTCTCTTTGTGGATACTGGAAGACCAAGATATAGTAAAGGAGGATTTTGTAATCTCATGCCAGTTGTCTCCAAAACTAAAATTTCCATGTAAGTTACACCTTTTGAAATAAGGAAATGACTTTTGTTTTGATTAATATAAAGGCCAGACACATTCTTGAAAGCATTGAGGGCACGCATATAGGAAAGGATGGACTCCATATTAGCCCTACAAAAAAGAAGAAGGTCATCCGCAAAACAGAGGTTAGTGAGATTAAGCTTCTTACATTTTGAATGGTGTTTGAAGTTAGGATTGGAGATGTTCTCCTTCTTAATGAAAGCATTTGGAACTTCCATAGCAAGTATGAAGATGTAGGGGGAGATGGGATCACCCTCAGCTTTGAAGAATGGGAAAGGAGACCCATTGATTAGAACCAAAAAAGAAGCTAAAGTGATACATTCCATAGTCCATTGAATAAACAGGTTTGGAAACCTAAAAGCTTTAAGCATATGTAGTATGAAAGTTCATCTGATGCTATCAAATGCTTTATGGAAGTTGATTTTTATTGTGCAATTCGGAGGGCTATTTGAGGTGGTGTAACCCTTCAACAATTCTTAAACAATAAGAACATTGTCACCGATGTATCTATCCGATAAGAAAGCACTTTCATTTTCACTTATTAAAGGAGTAATAGCTTCCTTTAATCTAGCTGCCAGTATTTTCGAGATCACCTTGTATAGAAAATTGGTACAAGAAATGGGACGGTAGTCTACGAAGCTTTTTGGATTTACGCCTTTGGGAATCAAGCATAAAAAGGTTTTGTTGATTTCCTTGAGAAGATCTCCATTTCTGAAGAATTCATGGATAGCCACTTTGACAAATCCGCCAATTATATTCCACGAATGTTAGTAAAAGAAACCATTAAGATCATTTGGACCTGGAGCCTTCTTACCATTCATTGCAAAAACATATTTATCAATCTCACCATCCTCCACTGGCTTGGTTAAGAGAGTAAAGGTTGAATGAGAAACTTGTTGCAGATTGAGTTGTTGTAGCTCACCAATAGATACATTTGTTGATGCTGCTATGCCAAGGGAGGAGTTATAGAATCTGAAGGCTTCGTCATGTATCTTATTTGATCAGTGATGATATTCCCAGTAGAAGAAGAGATGGAAAAGATTTTGTTGCAATTTTTCCTGGCAAGAATCGAGTGAAAGAAAAATTGTGTGCATTGGTCCCTATCCTGTAACCAATTCACCCTAGCTTGCTGCTGCAAAAGGGAGGAGTGATTATTAATGGCCTGAAGATGGTTGGAGAGAGCATGCTTCTCTTGCTCGATTAAAGTATGAATCCCCAGATTGGCGGATAATAAGTTCTACACCCTTGTCAATTCCGCTATAGTATTGTTAACAACTTCAGCAGTAGGCCCTTTGGCAGAGTTCAGAAGCTTAAGCTTTTGCTTGATAAGTTTTAATTTCTGAGTACAACAAAATTGTTTGGTCCCCCTAACATGGAGCATAGCTCCTGCCCTGCAAGCAATAGCAAAACTAGAATCCTTGACTAAGTAATTATTGAATCGGAAAGGGTGGCAACTTGCAGTTGGAGTGGACAAATTGGAGACCAGAATAGGCTTATGATCAGAGAACAATGGATCCATAAAGTTTTCTAGATTGCTAGGAAAATGTTGAAGCTAAAGATCATTTACAAGAGCTCTATCAAGTTTTTTCTTGATGAACCACCTTGCTTGTTGCTTGTTTGACCACGTGAAAGAGTGGCCGATGAATTTCAGGTCAGTCAATCTAACATGTTCTACACAGTCCCATAGATCCGTAGAGGAATTTCTCATACTAATATTACCCTGAGCTTCAGCTGTAAAAAGAGTGGAGTTGAAATCCCCATAAACAAGCCAAGGTTTGTTTACAGTGGCACTAATATGACAGATGCTACACCAAAGGTCTCTACGCTAAAACTCAAAGTTACTCGTGTAAACAAAAGATGCATTCAAATCAAGATTTCCTTGCAGCAGTAAAATGTGTAAGTGCATGATCTGTTCAGTCATTTCTAATAGCTCCACTTTAATTTCCTCTGAATTGAAACATACAATTATCCGTCCACAAGCATGATGGTTGTGGTTGGATAATATTCTCCAGTGAGAACCCAAAATACTTAGCTTATTCAAATTTCCCAACCGAATCTTGGTTTCCAGTAACCTAAGTAACAGTAGTTTTTCTCTACAAACAAAATCCTTTAGAGCTAGTAGTTTTGAGGGACAGTTTATTCCTCTAACATTCCAAGCCAAAAAAGTCATATTAAATTAGAAGAGGTTTTGAGGCCTGTACCTTTGCCTAGTTGGGATTTTCTTTTAGAGGTTGAAAGCGAGGTACCACTGTTTTCATCTTTGGAAAGGTTCTGAGAGGAGGTTGAAGTAGCCTCTGGCGTGGGTTCACTTTCCTGAGATGAGTCATTTGAGCCATTTGTCCCTTTAAGAAGGGGATCCGCAGTGACAACTAATTTTTTGACACAAGGGGGGTTATGGAAGTTGTAATTTTTTCCACAACATCAGAAGTTTATAAAGCACACTCATCCGTCAAAGGTTTTTCCTTGTTTAGCAATGGTTCTGGTTCTATGTGTAACATCCCGTTACTGTTAGCAAGGGTATTTTGATAAATTGGGAAAGAATGATAGGTTTCATTGCATTTACTGATTGAGCATGACATTGGCCTCTAATTATAGAGGAACAGGTTTATTGCATATGC